>VZQC01005209.1:2868954-3028638 GCA_009823505.1 Rhizomys pruinosus
GGGGGGGAGAGAAAGGGAAATAAGCCTGAACTGAATTGGAAAAAATGTATGAAATGCACAAAGCATCAATAAAAACTAATTTAATTAGAAAAAATAATAATAATAATATACCTGGAAATAAGCCTAACCATAGATACCAAAGAACTCTACAACAAAAATTTTAAACCCCTGATGAAGGAGATTGAAAATGACATCAAAAGATGGAAAGACCTGCCATGCTCATGGATTGGGAAAATTAAAATAGTAAATATGTTCACTTTACCCAAATTTATCAAATTGGGTAAAATTCAATGCAATCAAAATCAAAATCCCCATGAGCTTCTTCAGAGACTTGGAAAAAAATCCTTTAAACTCATATGGAAAAACAAAGATCCCAAATAGCTAAAGCAACCCTGAGTGAAAAATGCAATACAGGGGGGATTGCTCTACCAGACTTCAAACTATATTACAGGGCCACAGTCATAATGACTGCCTCGTACTAGCACAAAAACAGACCAATTGACCAACAGAACAAAACTGAAGATCCAAACTTGAGCTCATACAATTTCAGCCATCTCATATTTGACCAAGTGGCCAAAAAAGAAAGAAACCTCAATCACCATTTGTAGAAGAACAAAATTAAATCCTATCTCTAAACCTGTAAAAAAATAAACTCCAAGTCAATCAAAGATCTCAACCTTAAACCTGAAATCCTGAAGGTGATAGAAGAAAAAGTCTGCAACAACCTACAAGTTATAGGTGTAGGAAAAGACATTCTAAATCAGACAGCAGATGCACAGGAAATAAGGTGAACAGTTGACAAATGGGACCTCATCAAACTCAAAGCTTCTGTACAGTGAAAGGAACCATCAAGGAAGTGAAGAGAAAACCCACAGAATTGGAGGAAATCTTCACCAGCAATACATCTGACAGAGCATTACCATCTAGAATATATAGACTACTCAAAAAACAAAGAAATAAAACAAATGACCTACTCAAAAGGTGGAATAAAGAGCTGAACAGAGACTTCACCAGTGAGGAATTAAAGATGGCTGAGAAACATCTTAAAAAATGTTCAACATCATTAATAATTAAGGAAATGCAAATTAAAACAAATCTCAGATATCATCTCACTCTAATAAGACTGGCTAATATCAAGAAAAGAAAATAAAAGACATCATGAAGCCATTATGCTAAGTGAAGTAACACAGTCCCAGAAAAACAAAAGGTGAATGGTTTCTCATTTGTGGATGCTAACACCAAATCCCCAGTTGAAAGGCAAGCTGAACATTAGTGTTATATTTCTGTTTATAAGAAAGCAACTAAGTTGTTATAATTTAAATCTGTCAACCAGCTCTAGAATCCACCCACCACTTATTTTCAGACTCTGTAATTAGTGTATATGGGTGGAAAGTATGTATCCATATTTTAGAGCAATATAAAATTATTGGAGCAAAATGTGAATTCATAAACAAAAAACCCCTGAAAGATGCAGGACAGCTATGGCAGAATGGGGTGGGGTGGGCAGAAGGGAATGTGGAATATGCCTAAATTGAACTGAAAAAATGATGTCTGAAATACACAAAACATCAATAAAAGCATAAAAAAGTTTGCCCTAACAAAAAATAAAGAAATAGAAGAGTAATCTTCAGATAACATCCTCACCCCTCTTCCTTGAGTCCTGTGTGACCAGACGACCAGATACATAAGGAATATCCTTGTATTAAGAAAGTAATCCGGGCTGGAGAGATGGCCTAGCAGTTAAGAGCACCGACCGCTCTTGCAGAGGACCCGGGTCCAATCCCCAGCACCCACATGGCGGCCTAGAACCGTCTGAAACTCCAATTCCAGGAGAACTCCAGTTCCAGGGGAATCCGACGCTCGCTTCTGACCTCTGCGGCATTGCATGACACGGGTGCACAAACCTGCATGCAGACAGTACATTCATACAAATACAGAAATAAATAAAATTAAAAAAAAAAGAAAGTAATCCATCACCTTTGGTATGTATATGGAGATGAAATGCGTGGATCTACAAAGGTTAATAACAAATAAGGGGATGTGATGACCCAGTGGAGACACGACCGGTTTCCAGGAACCAAACATACCCTCTCAACAACCATAGCTATTGAAGATTAATGAAAATAGCTCTATTCTATCTAGATGTACTCTGAAAGCTAAGAAAGAATGAACAGTGGAAGATTAATCCCTATCCTCTCACTTCCAGCCAAATTGAAAGTACTGGAAATGTCTGGGGGGGGTGTTTATTTGTTTGTTTATTTGTTTGTTTTGTGTGTGTGCTTGTCCTCGTGAGACAGGCTCTCTCTGTTGCTCTAGCTATCCTGGAACTCACTATGTAGATCAGGCTGCCCTTGAACTCAAAGAGATCTGCCTGCCTCTGCCTCTGGAATGCTGGGATTAAAGGGATGAGCCACCGGGCCCAGCCAAGGTCTGTGTTTTTAACTCAAGTAGTTTTCATCAATATTGTTATCCTTGTAAATACTTACACTATAATATTTAGAGCACAAGTTAAATGAGTGTTCCATATGTAGAATTCATCTGAGACTAACTGATATGTGCAACTAATCAGATAAGAGGCAGGGTAAACCAACATCAAAGACTTCAGAAACAAAGGCAGGCTTCTACTGCCAGGGCTTTCCAAACGGACCTGAATTATTTTACTAAATGATCTAGATTCTCAGATTCTTCATAATAGATAGATAGATAGATAGATAGATAGATAGATAGATAGATAGATAGATGATAGATAGATAATGAGAATATCATTTATGCCAGGGTTGTTGTCCTTATATATTTAAATCCGCAAAGAAAAATTTGTAGTATGTCTTATCTTTCTTTTTACAAATAGAAATGATGTGATTTTTAAGTAAAAGGAGAAAAACCTAAAAGCATAGAAATATTGAAACACTTCTACCATAATAATTTTAACAAAAAAAACCAAAATGTTAATTTAATTGCAGTACGTCATACTAAAATTTTAATTTAAAAAAATGTTATTCAAGGCCAATGAGATTGATCAGTAGGTTCCTGTAGGCCAAAGGACCCAAATTTGATCCTAGGATCCCACAAGGTGGCAGGAGAGAACTGATTCCCAAGAGTTGTCCTCTGATTTCCACATGCTGTGTACACCTTCACACACACACACACACACACACACACACACAAGTAAAATAATAAAATTTCAAAAACCTATTCATGTTTTACAATCTTAAAACACAAAGGTACTGTGGCCAATCTGGCAAATGTATCATCAGAGCACAGCAAGGAGCCGACTTCTTATTTTCTGATGTTATGAAACAAAAGCTATTTTAAAATACAGTTTTGTTCTTTCTTCACATATAGCACAATTTAAATTTAAAAAGTAATCAAAGTCAATAAGAATGAAATGATGATCATACAGAAATTATTAAAACATTTAAGAAGGAAATGAAAGAAAGTCAGTTTAAAAATGTTGCCTTTTAAAAGGTAGAGTTGCTATTACTTAAAATAGTATCCTAAAGGTAAACAGTAGCTGTTGTTTGTTAACTATACTTTCCTAATTCTGGCACTGAGCCACAGGAAAGGATAGATATGTTCCTGTTTAATTTATAAAAGACTCACTAATCCACTTAATGATACTATTTAGAAAGCTTTATACAATTCATTTCTTTTCATAGTAAAATATTCCTAGAATTCTACTTTCAGGATAAAGTGCTATAAGTTTGAGACATACATATAAATATCTACTATATAGCCATTAATATAAACATATTTTGACTTCCTAACAGATTAATTAATTATAATAAATTAACAAAATATAGCTAGAAATTAATTTTAATCATTGTGCCTTGCCTCATGGTTACAAGAAAATTAATAATGCATCGTCCTTGCAGTTTACTGAGGTATGATTAATGGTCAATATTAAAATTTCTAGGGTCTTCTGGCAAAGTGAGAACTTGATTGCCTAACTAGAGAAAAAGTCCTCTGACGGCAATAAATCAGAATTACTGAAGGTAAGCCCTGTGAGATGGTCCATCTGGTCAATCCAGCAGTGTCCAGAATTGTCCCAAGCACCAGAAGCTGGCAGCCTCCTCACCAGCCTCTTTCTAGTCACGCTCCTGTTCACGTCTTTGCTACATGCTCTGCTGATTACCTTGGAAAAGGGCAAAGCTGTAACTGTTCAACTGACCTTTCAGTTTATTTTCTCTTGTGTAATCTGAAACATGAGCTAACACAGTCTTAGTCTACTGACTTCTAGAAAGAATTCTGACTTAATGTTTCTACAGTCTTGGCTCAAACAGCAGTGCACTCCCCTGTTTCCAGGCTTCCCTGTGCAGCAATCCCATGGCAAACACCAGATGTATGCACTAGAGAGACATAGGCTTTTGTTCCTCTTCTAGAGAGATGGACATGTGTGAAGTGCTTCAAGATTCATGGCAAAATGACCCACTGAGATGAATTAACAAGCTTTCAAAATCCTGCTAGAATCTTGTTCTTAAAATGACTTTTGACACTCCAACAAATGAATTAATGGCAATGATGCATACTTCTTTTTTCTTTTGATAGAAATGCTGTTGTTACTCAAACACTGTCAAAAACCCCATAGTAATCACAGAAAACAGTAATCAAAGAAAGTTTAAGGAGTCATAAATACATATGCTAGATCTAACACTACCCATGTGACCATTAGGAAAAAGAACAAAACAAAACACAGACTTGTGAATTCCTCTTCTTTAAAGTGAAAAAGGTAAGTGAACGTTCTTGCATAGGTCTAAGGATGCATAATCCATCCATACTCTAAGATTCTTTGATTCTTAGTTGGGCAGTAAATTACACCAAAAAGAAAGAAAGTAAAACTGCAATCCAAATGAAAATTAGAGATCTGGAACAAATCACACACACACACACACACACACACACACACACACACACACACACATGTAAACAAAATTTCACAAAAACTGCTTTTCTGTTTTTGTTTTTGTTTGTCTTTTTGAGACAGGGTCTCACTGTAGCCCCAGGTGTCCTGAAACTCACTATGTAGACCAGGCTGGCCTTGAACTCACAGAGATCCACCTGCCTCTGCCTCTCAAGCGCTGGGATTAAAGGCCTGTGCCACCAGGCCCAGTGAATACTGCTTTTCTTAAAATAAAATGCAATATATAAGGTGTCTAGGGAATATTGAAGGGCAAAGAAAATAAAACAAGAGAAATATTCTATCAACAGAAAAAAAAATTGAAAAATACTTTGTTTTGGTGAGATTTACTATATTCTAGGCATTGTTCTCAGGAATCATCACATGTCAGTTTAATAAGCTTCATAATAAAGAAATATATACAACAGAAATTTCTATTTTCTCCATTGCACAAATGAGAAACCTCAGAAAGTTAAGCAATTTTGGCCAAGGACACAAAGCTAGTAGCTCGGTAAAACTGAAAGCAAATCTGGAATTTTAACTCAAGAATATTTGTCCTTCATAATCTCAAGCAATAAGTTTAATGGTTTACAGTTTTCCCACTGATTTAAATTTCAGTATTAAATTACTCATTAATTAATATATTTAAATATTTTCAATAGGCTGAATTTTTGAAAAAAAAATCTACTGTAAGGGAGATAAGGATAGTCAAACAAAATAAGTAGGAACCTCACAAGAAAAATATTAACATGCATTATTTACAGTAATTTAATAAACCCACTATATACTTAAATTTCTTTTCAAAGTTTGTGATTAGTTATCACACTGGTGATGATCTTAATTGACCACAGACTTTGTATTGGAAGGGGATACCATAACACAATAGTGTTTTCTATTTTTGTCTGTTTTAAATATTGTGAAATAAAGTGTGACTATTAAATCTGACATTCTGAGAGGATTATAAGAAGTACTCAAACAATATAAATATAATATAATATTGATTACAAGATTAAAATTTAAAAAAACCCACTAACTTTTCTCACCTAAAAAAAAAAAAAAAATCAGGGCTGGAGAGATGGCTCAGTGGTTAAGACCACTGCCTCTTCTTGCAAAGGACATGGGTTCAATTATTGTCTGTAACTCCAGTTTCAGAGGTTCTGACCCCCTCTTCTATCCCCCCAACCATTGCACAACACAGGTGCACTTTACATATATTCATATACATAAAATGAAAATAATGAATAAAGTATATTTAAAAAACTCAAAAATCAGAAAGTTTATGTGTATTGCCATTTGCCCATTCATACTTAAGAATTTGTTAGATATAGCCAGGTAGCCATGGACTTCAGCTTTGTGGATTATTTTAAGTGAGAAATAGTATAAATGAATCAATTTTCACTTTGATAATAAGACACACCAACGACATCATTACTAAAATACATTATCAAAAATTCCAAGGAGATATATTTAGATACAGATTTACAAATATCCAAGGGAATCTTTTAGACTAAACAGTGTTAAAATATCAAAGGTCTATCAAACATTGTAACAGGTTTTGCCTTTATTGGAGTAGATAAAGGTTTCAAAATTCTGACTGCTACAAAACTATGAAGAAAGGGCTTTCACAATGACTCCTAATATATTGGCAACATTTAAGTTGTAAAACTTCAAGCCTTAAAGGCATAGCTATAAAAAAAAATCACAAACTATTGGATGTACAGGCATTTAAGCAGTACCACTTATTATGTCAAGCTAAGCTGTGAGCATAGACACAGATGCTTGGATGGCATGCTAATTCGTAAACTGTGGTTTCTCTACAAAGGGTGACAAGTTCTTACTGTGGCTCACAACATCGCCCAACCACCAGAGGACACAAGCTTGTGTCATCCGCTGTGAGTTATTCCTCCAAGGAGAGAGCCAATAGCCAAATAGATTTGGGATATATATAGACACTTGGCTGCCACTGTTGCACAGTATTTCCAGGCTGTTGAGGTGTAGCTGATATTGACGGAGGAGTCTTGCTTGTAGTTTGTGCTTTGTTAATATGACTAAAAATGGTATCACTGGGAAAGCTGTCAATCCATGAAGGGAAACAACCTGAATAGGCTGGAGTCCAAAATGACAACTCCAAAGAAATTAGACTGTTTTCTTCTCACCCACTTGTGCCCCTTTCCCAAAGCCCAGGGAACAAACTGCGGAAGAGGAGGCGTGGTAGATTGTAAGGACTGTGGAGAGATAGGGGTGAATCATGAGACTACAAGAATATAGTCTGGACTCCTGATTGATCAACATGTCTGTGCATACAAGCTTCTCCAACTGGTCTATGGGAACCTTGGGTTGTTCAAAATTTGGACATAGATACTTGCAAAATGCACCAATTACCTGATTGTATGACATAATGAGTGACATCAATGCTATCTGCAAACAACTGTGTCATTGTATTGTAGAATCCCTTAAAAAAATAAATTAATTAAAAAAAAATCACACTGTATCACAAATCCAGGTATCTTACACATAGACATACAAACACAGACACGCACACACACACACACACATGCACACACACACACACACACACACACACACAAGCACACATTTCTTTTCACAACTAATGACCTAAATTGCCCAAATATAATAGTCTGAGGGCACAGGTAAAGTGTACCAAGCACAGTGATCTTCCACATAGTTTGTATGTCACAGTGTATTGTTCCTCCAAAGGTATATACTTTATGCTTTTAATTCCTACCCGAAATGGGATTGAGATAATGACATATGACTGGGAAACATTTCTCTAAAGGTTTGTTAATGTACTATGGAAATCAAATAACATTTATGAAAATTTTTGTTTACAATATTATCAAGAATTCTTATACCAAATTAAGTACTATAACGAAGACTATATGTTAAAAACTGATTTGGAAGAAAAATCAAAGTTAAATTCCTTTTAAAAACGTCCAACTTTTTCTTCCTAATACAGCTATGGTGAAAAATTTATTGATCAACTCAACATCAGTAAGATGGAATTATAAGTATAGTGAGGAATTCTGTTCCTACACAGAAGTTTCCCACGACTGTGCTCCCAAAGTATGCTGGGCAAATCACTGGCTGATTCTACCAGTTAGTACTGTGGTCTGTTCATAATAAAACTGGGATTTACCTGGGTGCCTCTTTGTTCAAGGTCAACTTTTCCCAAGGCTGGGATCACAAGACTCTATGGCCAAACATCCAAAATGGTAGAATCATTAAATATTACAAATTTCTCTACCATGATATTTTCTCTACAAGATTTTAAGTTTCATAAAGTCAATGATCTTTGCTTGTTTCTAATTTTAGTCCCTCAACTTGTGGTACAGAATTATTAAGGAACTGTCCAGAACAAAAGATTTTCTCAACATGATGAATAACAGGATACTTGAAAGAAGAGAACATGTCTTTATACTTGATGGTTATAGTGATAATTATTGTCTATTATTGAACATTTACTATGTACTCAGCAATATTACAAGTGATTTACCTATTGCTCACTAAATTCTCTTACTGCCTCATGTGACAAATTTTGCATTAATGCACTAAAGAGGAACCAAGAATGAGCAAACGTGTTACTTGACCAAGACCCTCAGAAAATTATTGGCAGTAACAGAACTTTAAAAGATCTCTTGAACTTTCTGTTAAAATACCTCAAAAATAGTCATACTCATAATAATGACTTGTAACAGTGATTAGTTCATCTCAATTTCAAATCACTTTTAATAATTCTCAAAGTTCTTATGGGAAATTTTAGCTGCTAGGATTAATACGTGTGCATAATAACTTCCAATTACTGAGCACTGTCCATGCATATCACAGATACAATTTTACTGAATATGTATGTGACACTCATACATGAAATATTTGGAAGTACTGGATCTATATTTAGTGACATACAAAGAAGTTCATATTATATTACAGTACAAAAATGAATTCAAAAGGCTATCATTGTGCATAAAGTTGTGGAGACATACTAAAATTATCTCAAAATTTATCTCAAGATTATATGTCAGAACGTACCTATGAGCCTTAATAAGGATGTTATGACATTTCCTTTTTATCAGTTTTCATTGTTTCCCTAGGATAGGATGCAAAAATAAGAACATGGAATAAAATATAGAAAGACATATATTATTAAATTAATGATTTAATAATGTTAAGGTCTTAAGGCAAAGCATATTTAAACTTAACGCCTACTTTAACAAAAATGTCTCCAAATCACTGTAAGAAAATTTCAGTCCTAATTCAATAGTATGACCCACTAGCATGGTCATCGGTGAAATAAAAAACCTAAGGCTTGTTAAAATATAAGGGGACTGATTTGGCCTATATTAACTTACAACAACCCTTCCAATTATTTATTAATGCCTTCAAAAAAGTTTAGGTTCCCTCTTGAGAAATGCACATACAGTGTCAAAACATTAGTGTATGTGTATACCTAGGGGCTACATGGCAAGGAGCAGTGCCAGGCAGGAGAGACCTCCCTTCAAGTGGCTGGTCAGAGTACTACAAGAGATTCCCAAAATAACACAGGCTGTTGCCAGAGCTCTTGGTTATCTCCCAGAACTCAAAGATAAGACCCTACTGACATACTTCAGACAAGGGACTTGGAACAATGGAGCAGGAACTGACCTGGAAGCTTTCTACCTGTACAGTAGCTCTCATAGTTTTAGAGGATACTAAGTAAACTGCTAATAGGGTAAAAGACATCAACCCTATCTTTTACATCATCATTTCTTAAGGATGTACCAGCTGTAAATCAACCCTGTGAATTTCTTACCCACTTTCAACATGTCAACACTAATTCACACCAGACATATAGTCTCAGCTTTGTATAAAAGAAAACATTTAAAGAAAGCTGCATTATCAAAAGTGCCATATTTAAATAAAAACCAACAACAATGGGATAAAAGAATAAACTGTTTTATCCATCTTATATTTTTTCTTTAAAAAAAAACAGTGCAATACAACTTAAATTACTTCACTGCCTATTACAGAGAAAATCCCAGTAATATATCTGTTTTATTATTGTTTGCTTCAATTTCCCTTCTTTCTTCTGACTTCCCCTAACATTCTCAAAACCATGCTTACAACAATAAATCCTAAAAGCACTGTCACTGAAGCATGACATGCTCATTCTCTTCTCTGACTGTTTACCACCACCAAAGCACAAAAGTCTTGCTCTGCATCCACAAGAGTAAACTTATTTCTATTTAAAACTCCTCCCAAAGATTGTGCAACTATGTAATTATGTAGCTCCAGCTGCCCTATCGCTTGCCTCCTGCTCACCACCAGTGTGCAGTAATAGAAAAAGCTTTAGTCATTCTACCTCACAAATCAACTCCAATATCAAAGTGTGAGGTTTACTTGTGTTTTTCCTTGTTTTCCTTTGTGGTGGCTGTGGTGTATCTCATCGTTGGAAAATACTGGGTTTAAAACTCCCTCCTTTTAACATGAGAGTAAAGTCAACATCTAAGTAATAATTGTACCCCATCAAAAACTGCCCTGCTCAACAGCTGCAGAGAAAAGCATGTTTGACATTTTTTCTCCACAAAAGTCTATCATTAGTTGCTATCCTGGCTAAGTGAGCAAGGTTATAATGAAGAGAAGCTGAAACACAACAAAAGATTCATTACACTAGAAATATATATGTATGGCCTTAAAATATGTACATAGAACACTTCAAGTAGAACTATATTTAATGCCAACACCACATTAAAGAGTACTCAGCAACATTTTCTTATTAACATTTTAAAAGTGAAAGGTCAAAATGCTTTCAAGTATGTTAAGGTCATAATGTTCCTCAATTATTTCCTACAGTTCTATGATATCAGGATGTATATTAAAATTTGTTAACCCAGTCTCCAAAATCTTTCTAGTCGATAAAAAAGAACCACTGATTTCATCAGAACATTGACAATTAAATAATAAAACAATCTCCAGAGTGGAAAGAAAAGGAAAGGATCCCCAAATATCAGAAAAAAAAAAAAACTGTCCCGAAATTTCTGCCATATTTCCACAGACCCTCTAACAGTTCCCAAGCCCTTTGTATCCACTAATACCTTAGGCTAGCAAACACGTATTTAGTGACTTCATTTTCTAACATATAAAACATGGAATCTTCCATGAAAGAAAAAAAAAATGTCTCACTCATTAAAAGCCAAAGTTAAGTTTAAAAAAAAAAAGGGAAATCTAAAATAAAAAGTAAAAATTTCTTCACATCAAAAAGCTCTAAAGGCAAATGACAATAGTAATGTTGAACAAAGGTCATGTAAGACCTCCACACCAAATGATCATGTTTTAATATATTTCATCTTAAAAACTTTCTATGAGTGCAGTCCCTCTGCATTTGACCAACTAGAATGTCAGTCAAAGTTATGACATGGGAGATGTTTGACAAAATGTCTGTTACTAGACCCAATTTCTGGTTATACGTAACACAAACAGGTATATAAACAGAAACGTTTTCATATCACTATCTGTACTTCAAACATTTTTTGGTGTTTTTGAGACAGAGTCTCCCTATAGCCCCAGCTGTCCTGGAACTCACTATGTAGACCAGGCTGGCCTTGAACTCACAGAGATCCACCTGTCTCTACCTCCCAAGTGCTGAGATTATGGGCGTGCACCACTATGCCCAGCTGTACTTCAAACATTTAAATGTCTACTGGCGCATATATCACTTTAACCTGAACTGAACAAAAGGACTTTTTCCATTCTTTTATTTTGGAGGAATAAAATGAATCACATAAAAAACTCAATTTGGGGGCTAGAGAAGTGGCTATGCTCTTAAAACACATACTTCTTTTGCACAGAATCCAAGATTTCTTCCCAGCACCCACTGAGCAGCTCACAACCATCTATAATTCAAATTCCATAGGATCTGATACCTTCTTCTGACCTCCGCAAGCACTGAATGCAGGAGGTATATACACATACATACATGCAAGCAAACATTCATGCTCATAAAATAAAAATAAATTGGGGCTAGAGAGATGGCCTAGCGGTTAAGAGCGCCGACCGCTCTTGCAGAGGACACGGGTTCGATCCCCAGCACCCACATGGTGGCCGAGAGCCGTCTGAAACTCCAAGTTCCAGGGGAATCCGAGACCCTCTTCTGACCTCCACGGCATTGCACGACATGGGTGCACAGACTTGCATGCAGACAGTACATTCATACACATACAGAGATAAATAAAATAAATTAAAAAAAATAAATTATTTTTAATACATTGAATTTTATCTAATATTCCAACTTTGGTTAAATTAGGTATATTTATTTTTCATGAAATCATATTTCTCATTTCAGGATTATAGTCTCTACAATGCGTCTCCTCTTGGAGTTTTTACTTGGAGGTGGGGGTCATTGTTTTATTATTATTGAAGTTGTTGGCTTATTTGCTTGACTAAAATTGACTCCTGAAACACATTAAGTTTCTATGTGAAAATACTCCTTTCTCTAGATAAGCCTTTGTATTCTTTTCAAGAAAGAGATACCTGTCTCAGAATGAGGGACCACTCAACATAGAAGAGCTGTATAATGAAGGTACACTGGGACAGATGACATGAAATGTGAGACAAGCCTGTATCAACAAAGGGATTATTCCACTTTCCGCAGTGGCCGCTGTTCAAAGCTGAAGATGCTTACTTAAGCACCAAATGGTGCTAGAACTGCTAGACTTTGTGGCAGGTAAGGGTGAGGAAATAAGCTGTGGTGAGGATGGGGAGGGCTTCTTGTTTTATTCTATTCCCTTCTCTAACGTTAAAATAAAGGCAATGATGACATCTAATCAACCAAACAGATGAATTTAGCAGTCAGGACGTTTGATTTATTTAATAAAAATGTAAGCTACTTAATTCTTATGCAAAGTTTCCTAAGAGAAGTTATACAAATAGCACATACTCTCTTCCCTTGTCCTTAATAAGACAGAAAGAGAAAGAGAGAGAGAGAGAGAGAGAGAGAGAGAGAGAGAGAGAGAGAGAAGGAGGGAGGGAGGGAGGGAGGGAGGGAGAGAGGGAGGGGGAAGGAAGAGGAAGGAAGGAAGGAAGGAAGGAAGGAAGGAAAACAAAGAAAAACAAAGAAAAGGGGAAAGGAGGAAAGGAGGGAGGGAAGGAAGAAGGGAAGAAACAGAGAAAAAAGAAAGAGTGAGATTCAGAGGTTTTATCATTATTAGAAAACAGTCTCAACAGTAGCACATGACTCATCTACCATGAGAAGGGGGAATCATCATTAACTATAAGAGTAGTAGAAGATCGGGGCTGGAGAGATGGCCTAGCGGTTAAGAGCGCCGACCGCTCTTACAGAGGACCCGGGTTTGATCCCCAGTACCCACATGGCGGCCGAGAACCGTCTGAAACTCCAATTCCAGGAGAACTCCAGTTCCAGGGGAATCAGAGACCCTCTTCTGACCTCCACGGCATTGCACGACACGGGTGCACAGACTTGCATGCAGACAGTAGATTCATACACATACAGAAATAAATAAAAATTAATAAAAAAGAGTAGTAGAAGATCTATAAGACAACAGATGGGGATTTACTAAGGTATACTAGAGTGATAAACCACTTCTGAATAAGTACTGTCAGTGCAGACCAGCTAAATTTAAATACTTCATTTAAATGTTTATATTTGAATGGTTACAGATAAAGAATTTTAATCACCTACCAGTTAGAATCATCATGTAATACAAAGACAAATATATCCAGTGCAATTTGTCAAATTATGATGAAAAACCTTAGCAAATTTCAAGCTAAAATACAAAAGAAAATATGAATGTCAATATCAAATGAGACTCCCAGCAAAAAATAGGGGAAAAGTAGGCAGTGTATTTTTAAATTTCCTTTGGATAAATTCATGCTGAATAAATTGAAGTGACATTTGGTTTCTCATAGTTCCAGGCTGTCCTGATGGGCTCCTAAGTAACAGATTCTTATGTAGCCTTCTTTCACTAACACTGACACCCAGCCAAAATTGTCAAGGCAAATGATGATTTCAAAGACGCTCACATAATAGTTATTTAGGATCCTGTCATCTAATTACGTACAATTAGCATTTAACTTTCCCCATTATTACAGCAGTTTTCTCATAGCATATTTTATTTGTATATAGATTTAGTATCAAAAGTATTATAAAACACTGCAAATGAATCAACAGATGTACTAATACTAAACAGAAAAGAAGACAGTGTTAAACTGAATTTTAAAATGTCTCTTTGAACAGGAATCTGCTTCTTGTACATATTATAGAAACAAAAACGGCTGTAATCCTAAACATAATTAAATGTATCAAAAGTAATTTAAAGTTTATAGAAAAAATAATAATTTCTAAAGTAGGAACTCCATGGGTAGGCATAAAGTAGAACTACAATAACACAAGAGAAAACTGATTTATTTTAATTATATTCATAAGCCTTCTAATTACCCTGGCCATTGATCTAGTCTAACAAAGACAGATAATGAAAATAATATAAAATCACATCATCTAATTTTCCCTCTCGATGAAAAAAAAAAAGGCAAGAATTAACAGAAAAGAAACTAGATGGAGTAAATGTGGCTAGCAGTGAATAACTAGTCTAATGTACTGCTAAGACCATTCGTTTATATTGCAAAGGATGTAACAGAAATAATTCTAATTTGTGTGTGTGTGAAAGAGACACAGAGAAAAACAGAGACAGAGAGAGAAAGACAGGGAAAACATCCTTGCCTCTTATTCCTAATAAATAAAATATGAAGCAACTAAAAAACAAACACACAAACCAGGGACCAAGAATCTGCAGGAATTAGCCATGTGAAAGTTCCTAATCAAAGATCACACCATGGGGTTGGATAAATGGTTCATTCATTAACAATATTGGCTGCTCATGAAGAAGGCCCAGGTTCAGTTTCTAGCATACATGGTGGCTAACATTTGTCTTTAACTCCATTTTCAGGGATCCAAATCCTTCTTCTGACCTCAGAGGACACTGTACCACAAAGGTGCACCTACCTACATTCAGACAATACACTCATACATATAAAATAAAAGTAATAAATAAAAGAATTTTTAAAAGATCACACCATAATAAACCTTAGCCAACCAATACAGAAATAGATGTAATTATTAACTGAATCCTATGCTGAACTACACAGGTTGGGGCCTGTTACAACTGTGTAATATAAATTTAGTTTCTCTTCTTTTCTCTTGGTGCTTTTATGGACAATAAAGCTAGTGAGTGTCATATTTCAGGTAGGATATAATGACTCATTTGATGACAATACATCATTTGATGACACAGTGGTAGATGGGACTTTTGTGCATCATCTAAATTGGGATCCTACATTTTATACTGGAAAAGGATAAGAACATAGGGCTAGAGACAAAATGAACAGAGTGGGCCAAACATCTTTCATGTGTCCCTCTGTCTCATTTTATATAATCGCACAGACTTTTTTCAGGTTTTTAGCCCCAGAACCTTGAACAGATAGTATCAACAAACTTCTAGCCTAAGCAGGACATAGCAAAGAGGGCAGAACACTCATTTTCCAGGCTCCCTCCTGTAACCGACTTCCAGAATTATATGAACAGCTTCTCCCTTATTTATTTAGTACTAAAGGTATTAACAGTTGAACCATTCGAATGATCCATAATCAATTTACTAATATTATCCTGATAAACACTTTATAAATAGTGCTTAGATGTGTCATCTATTTCCTCTTAATATCCTAAAATCTAAAAACCCTTAAGCTTAAAGGAACACTAATTTTTGTTTCTAAATTCTATAGGAACAAATGGGAAAACAAAGTCAAACAATGAACCAAATTATATACAGAGTATTTAGCTAGGCAGTATCCTTCAGAAATTCTTGGGATAGAAGGCTCTGTCACTAGTAGATAAAGAAAATTCACCCATAGATTAATGCACTGATGGGTTCACAGTTGAATGGGCTATGAGAAGGTAAGATCTTATTGGAACAAGGTGGTCACTAGTGCTGTGCCTTTAAAAAAAAAAAAGCCATTTAAGGAAGTGTTTGAAGGTTCCTCCTTGGCAAGCCCAAACAACCTTGAAACACTTCCCTAAAGAAAACGTGACATCTTTTAGCAAAAAAAAAAAAAAAAAAAAAAAAAGAAAAGAAAAATTTCCAATTCAGATGATATGTGCATGTATGTATGTATATATTTATGTTTATATGTATGTAAATATATACATATATATATGCAATTAAGTTGGAGAGAACAACAAAAGAGCTGGAAAGAAAAAGACTGAAACAGTGAAGTTCTCCAAAACAAACAATAAGCCTCTGCTTTGAAAAAATGAACTCTTGAAAGACTCAGAAAAAGATGCAAGACAAGTATGGCAGAGTGCAGGAACTCAGGTGGGGCTGGGGGCATGGAAAGGGAAATTACTCTAAATTGGATGGAGAAATGATGTATGATGTATGGAAAAAGTTTAGTAACAATAAAAAAGACACTTTTCTCTCTGCCTCCCATCTGACACAATGTGAAGTGTTTTGCTCCACAACATGCTTCTTGACATGACATTCTGACTTACTATGCATGGTCCCAGAAGCAACATATCCAAGTCACCACTGATTGAAGCCATGGGCCAAAATAAATCTTGCTTCCTTTAAGTAGTTTCTCTCAGGTATTTTGTCACAGTGATGAAATGTGTTTAATATACAAAATCAATGCTAAGCATTGCAGCTGCCTATGTTACACACCTGCCCATTTACTCCAGAAAACCTTTAAAGTGACTTGCAGGATGAATTTGAAGAAACTTGAAGCATACTAGCATGATAAGAAAGGTTTAGAATGCTATACAAGCCATCATAATGGGTAATTCTGGTGACAGCTCAGAAGACCAGTTAGGAATGCAGGCAGCAAAGACTGACTGTACTCTAGGAGATTGCAAAGGAAAATGTGAACACTATTAGAATTAGGACTGAAGGCCACCATTTAAAACTCTGCCAATGAGTTTTCCTACATTTAGCCAATCCCCTGTGTGAGATTAAGTTTCAAGGTGACAAACAATAATCTAGCAGAAGAAATCCCAAGGCAGCACAACATTCAGCATATCACTAGCTGATTTTAGCCACATATACAGTGAAAACTGGGAACAAAACAACAGATTAGGACAATTGGGAAAACTTAGTTTGACTTGATAAAAATAATGATAACAATAACTCCTTTAATGTTGGGGCCAAGGAAAATATGGTTGATTGAGAAACTAAGTACCACTAAAAGGAAGGCAAATGCTTTGCACAGAAACAAGAAGAAAGATCCCTTGATGGAGTCTCAGAAATTTCCCAGAACCCACCCATGGCAGTCTCAAGGGTATAAACAAGTAAACTCATTTGAAATGCTTTGCCTGGAGAAGGGAACTCCAGGGTATCCTGCTCACATAGGACCTTCTAGAGATATGATGTCATTCAGCCATTACAGGCACTCAAGTGACTGTTCTAGTCATAGTCTAAAAATGGCAGGCACAGCTAAAGCCTACTGGAAACACTGACATGTTGATATATGGCTAGTTTCGCAGGCATACAGAATGCAACAGTTGTAGGATCCTGGAACCTTCCACCCACATTTTAAAGGAAATCTGGGAAGATCAGGCAATGTGTAAGGACACAGACTCTCTCAAGATAGCTCAAGAGGGTAATATCTGAATCCAAGAGATAGATGTCAAAGCTGCAAAGAGGACATCAGGAAGTTGCAAGTACCAGGAACCAGGAATGTGAAAAAAATATCTATCAAGAAAAGCTGAGGAATGCCAAGCATGTTGGCATTCACCTTTAATCCCAGCACACAAGAAGCAGAGGTTGGCAGATCTCTGAGGGCTGTAGGCAAGCCACATTTACTTAGCAAGTCCCAAATTTTCAGGTCTGGGCTCCATTGTAAGATTCTGTCTCAAAAATAATAAATAAACAAATAAATACTGAAGAGTTTCTTATCTCATTCAGAGGAAGGCTGGAGGAAATAACTAGATCTTTCCTAGGAATGAAGACATGTGGACAACAGCTACTAGGTTCACAGGGCAGGGCTGTGGACCTGTGTGTGTGTGTGTGTGTGTGTGTGTGTGTGTGTGTGTGTGTGTGATTTAATGTTCTGCCAGGTTTTTTTCTTCCTTATTTGATTCCTCCTAGCTATATTTCTACTCCCTCCCTTTTACAATGTCAATGTGTACCTAGTCTCACCATTTTATGATTTTATGTTGAAAACATGCCAACTGTTTTTTGGGGGGGGGTATTTTTTAGGGTGTCTGTTTGTAACAAAATACCTGACTCAGTTTGGAAGGTTACAGTTCATGGTTTGCTGCTACATTATGGATCTGTGATGAGGCAGAACATGACAGTGGAAGGAGAACAGCTGTGGACAAATTTGCTCGCTTCATGACAGCCAGAGTCAAGGGAGAAGAAAAAGAAAGTGAGCTTGCTTTGGTTGGCCTCTTTTTTATATTTCTGTTGACACTCAGCCCCTTCTCTATTGAGTAGTGCCATTCATGTTGAGCTTTGGTGTTTGCTTCCCAGTGCTATACAACATACCATTGTATCTAGAAATGACATGTCAAACACTCCCAAAACTGTGCATTACTAATCTCCTAGGAATCTCTCAATCTAATCAAGATGGCAATCAAAAATTATCAACTAAGGCCCATATCTAAGAGCAAGATTTGTATCTCAGGAGACTTCAGATTTGAACTCTTAACTGTGGCAACTTTTGGAGATGGATTAATTTATTTTGCATTATGAGCTGGCCATAAATATCTGAAGGCCAGGGAAAAATGTTATAGTTTGGTTATGAAGTGTCCCCCAGGCTCATCTGCTACAGGTTTTGTCTGCCATAGATGGTACAAGTGATCATCAGAGTATTAACTTCATAGATGGATAGGTACTCTTTAGAGGAAGTAAATCATTTGGTGGTTTTTCTTTGAAAGACATGGTTTGCTTATTCAATACTATTTTTCTCACTGCCCTTGCCTCCTGTCTGTCATGAAGTGAGGTATATTGCTCCCCAGCATGCTTCCTACTAGGATGTTCTCCCTCAACATGTATGGATCCAAAGGAATAGAATTAAGTGTCCATATGCTGAAGTCTCAGAATCTTCAAGTCAAAACCAATTTAAGCATGCTTACATTGTTTACTCAGATATCTTGGACAAAGAAAAAAGTGACTACTCAACCATCACAAGGAGCTACTGTGCTCCATTTATTCCTGTAACCCAGTACCTAAAACAATGATGATCTATACTAAGCATTAACATATAGCTATTAAATCAATGAATTTATAAAATGAGGATTGCATTGAGCTATGACAATAAGTAAAATGAAACAAAGTCTGCTATAAATCTATTATTAACTCTCATGATTAAGACAAAGTAGACTGCTGTATAGCTTATTTTATACTAGGCAAACCAACATAGAAAGTCTATTTACTTATACAATAGCTAAAATCCAAGATTTGACTACATAAAACAAAATCCAAGATAAATGTATTGTTCTAAAGACTTAATTTAGAATTAAGCACTTAGGTACTGCTGAAATGGTTCAGTGATGAACAGCACGTGATGCTCTTGCAGAGGAACTGAGTTCAGTTCCCATCATCACATGATAGCTAACAACTATCCTTAATTCCAATTCCACAGGAAAAAATTCCCTCTTCCTGCCTCCATGGGCACTGCATGCACATGGTTCACTCACGTACATGCAGATAAAACTTCCATAAATTAAAATAAAAATAATCTAAACATTTTTAAAAATTAAGCACCTAAATCTTAAATCTATAATCTTTGTATGTTGAGATATAAGTTCTCATACTATACCTGTGATTAGATGATAATATCAGCCCAGTCTTTTCATTCCTATTACTCATTCTAAAAGCCCTGGAGTCATCCTGATCCTTATCTTTCACTCAGATCTGATGCAGCAAAGGTCCTTTACACTTGGTATTTCTCATAAGTGATCCAGAATCTGATCACTTTTTTTTTCAACATTCATGGGTAAGACACTTTTCCACCATCATTTCTCTTCTGAAATATTATTAATCTTACCCTTACATGGTTGCCTCTTACAATCTATTTTCAGTGCAGATATAGAGATTAATCTTTCTTATATTTTAGGTCAAGAGATATTTGTCTTTGGGCCAAAGAGATAGTTCACACCCAAGAGAACTGTCTGCTCTTGCAGAAGACTGGAGTTCAAATCCCATCACCCACATGGTTGCTAAAAACTGTTTGAAGGTCCAATTCCCAGGGATCCCGCACCCTCTTCTACCCTCTATGGGCATTACATACATGCAAGCAAAATACTCATGCACATAAAATTCTGTTAATAACAATAATTTTTAAAAAAGATATTTTTCTCTTCGAATCACTCATATTACTCACGAAAGTGTTTATAATAACAAAGACTTTATGATTTGAGCTGTATTTTCTATCTTGTATCTTTTCTTACTGCTTTGTCTCTGGCTAATTCTCTTCTAACCAAACTATCCGACTTTTTTTTTTTTTTTTTTTTTTTTTTTTTTTTTTTTTTTGCCTATGTAGTCTAGGCAAACTTCTACTAGGGACTTTTACTCTGGCCATTTAACTCTGTCTGGAATACTCTTCCATCAAATACTTATATGACAAATTCCTCTCCACAACTTTTCCATAAATGCTACTCTCCCTGTAGTTCCTGACCTGGTACATTCCTGTTTAGAACATCTCCTCTACTTCTAATGCCCACCTCCACTGCAGTCTGTTTTTCTATTTTTATAGAAAACACTGTGTGTTCCCTGTCTTCTGATGTTTGAGAGCAAATTCCTCAAATACATGGATCTTATTTTTGCTTTGTTCATTGTTATATGCAAGTATCAAAACACCACCTGGCCCATAACACACTCAGTAAGTTGCTGGCTATGAATTCTATTTCCTCACTTGAACAAAGGGTGAGTGCTGTAGAAATCTGCCTTTATCAACTATGAGAGTACTGATTGATTTTTCTAGAGTTGTCTGTTTACTCAGTATAGACATGATCTTTCCTCTGCAAAAGCAGGAGATGTTATCAGAAAAAAAACTTAGAAATAGAAGCATTTTAATGACATCTAAATATTTCCAATATAGCCTTTTCTAAGTTTTACATAAAAATCAGTAAGGTAAAGTTGTATGTTAAAAATCATATCTTGTTTTACAAGTGAGTATAGGTATATAAAACATTAAATTTCATAAATTTACTCTGGCTAAAATCCCTCAAATTAGGGAAAAAAGAAACACCACAGGTTAAAGAGAAGGCTTAGCAGTTAAAAGCACTGCCTGTTCTTGCAGAGGACCTGGGTTCAATTCCCAGCACCCACATGGTAGCTAACAAGTATCCATAACTACAGTTCCAGGGATCCAACCCCCTCTTTTGGCCTCCATGGACATTCACGACAAAGGTGCACTTAGATCATAGCAGGCAATATACTCATACACATAAAATAAAAATAATATTTTAAAAACAAAAATTAAATAATGAAAATAAATATTTTAAAATAAAAATAACTAAAACAAGCACAATTTAAAGGTAAAATTCATGTCAAAAAGCTATGGAGAAATAGGTATATCTGACATTTGCTACTAAGTAATTCAATGTGAATATGTGTTCTCTATTTTTCTTTCCTTAGATCCCAGTCATTGGGGGAAAATAAAACATATTCATAGGCTGGGAGTGGTGACCCACATCTTTAGTCCCAGCACTCTGGAGGAGGTGAAGGAGGCAAGCACAATCTCTGTAATCTACATAAGGGTTCCAAGCCAGATGCTACAGGGAGACTCTGTCTCAACGGGGCGGGGGGGGGGGGAGACACTGAAAAGTATTGGCACAGTACTTAAACATGTTGTTGAAATAAGGTTTGCTAAATGAATAGCTTTAAAGCACAGAGCTTAGTAACCAACATCAAATATCTGAACCGTATTAAGCCTTCAAGACTATTCATTATTATACCTGTTCTACCAGTTTTGAGAAAGATTGTGTCCACTTATTGGCCCTGGATGACAATTTCTAAATATCCAGCTGATTAAGGTCACAACACACCATGTTTTGATATTGATAGAGAAATCTGCCATCATGTTGCCATAAAATTGTGAAGGTTTTCATTTTCCTCTGGTAGCTGAAAGCAAACTGTCTCTGAATGTTCTTACTAATTGGTGTAAAGAAAAATAAAATTGTCAGGTTAATTGCTACATATCAGGTGCAAAGGACTATACTGGTGCCACATTTAGATTGCAAAGCAATTAGAGTCATTCTCCAATTAGTTTATCTTTCATCCACAGTTGTTCTCTAAGATCCAGTCACAAAATCAGCAAATCATGAGTGCAATAGCCATGTCATATCATATCCAAAAGAAGCACTCTTCTCCGTCCTTTACCTCTTACATTCTTTCTGCCTCCTCTTCCAAGATGTACCCTGAGTCCTGATAAGGACTACTCAATTTCTCCTTCTCAGCACTACCACCTATGCATCTCTGCATTCACTGTGGCCCACTGAAGAAAGAAGCTTCTCTGACATCAGCTATGGCTATCTGCACAAAAAACTATAGAAGAAGCCAGTACAAAATTCCCACATAAATGAGAGAGATGGCTTCCAGGTCTCACCCCTTATGGGGTAGTTACTTTCAAATGATAACTGCTAGAGAAGGTAGAATGATTCTTCTTTGAGGGTGTGGCCACTGGTAGGTTTTTGATGCTCAAGTGGATGTCCTCACATCATTCTACATATAAACAGCACTAATTGGAAGTAGTGGGTTATTAAATAAGAAAAAATAGATTATAGGCGTTAGAAGAGTAGGTGTTTGAGGAACATGTGTAGTTGGAAGGGAGAATGAGGAATGGGAGAGTCTAAAAGATCTTATTTCATTGTTTGCATGTATGAAATTATGAAATATTAATAAAAAACAGCAAACCAAAAGGGGCATTTTGGTAATCTCCGTTTCTTCCTTGAAAGTGATCCAACAATCTGCAATCTTTCTAGAAATGGAATACTAGTTATCATTTTTGTCTTTTGTCAGTAAAGAGCACTTTCAGGCCTCCCACTTGGATGCACTAAATAGTATATTCCATGAACAATCAATATAAATAAATCTTCATATCTCATGCCTTTTGCAGCCATACAATCAAGAAGTAGGAAGAGGGAATGAAGATTTGTTAGCCAAGATACCAGTCCCACAGTGATACAGATTCAGCCAAAAGTCAATTTCAGGGGGGCCAGCCTGTAGCGACCTCATCAATAATCCTAGTACTCAGTAGGCTGATGTGGCTGTTGGGATCAGCCCAGGATATAAAAACAAAACCCAGACACAAAAACCAAACACTCAGGGGATAATCCCAGCACTTAAGAGGCAGAGACAGGAGGATCTTGAGATGGTGGCTACATAGTGAGTTCCAGGCTTTCTGGGGCTATGGGAGACCCTATCAAAAAAAAACAAAAAAGGATATGTCAACACATCAAGTGACTTCCATAAACCTCAATTTGACTGATGAATCAAAATTGCATCTGGATTCCCACCCCTAAAGACTAATTCAGAATGTGTTTTAATTCATTTTCAAAAGTCCTGGCATTTTAATGGCAAACAGCAGACTTCTTTAAGAAAGGTTTAAATGATTTATTTGTGCATGGTAGATATTCCATGTCTTCTCTCAAGGGAAATCATTCTCTCCTTTCATCACAGAGCTCCTGTAACACAAGCCAAGTTTCTTTCTAACATATCTAGAATTCTCCAGTTAGAAATAAGTAAAAGTTCCGTGTGTTGCCAATCTATTGAATTCCTAAGGACATTGTGATCAATCAAACAACAGAAAAGGCTACCATTCTACTCAGTGACTGCCACGCTACAGTTGCAGTCTATCATGAAAATTACAGCATTTTATTCATGAGCCCAAGGCACTGCCAAATCCCTTTACCACTCGAGAATGTCATGATGCCCACTGAAACCAATGTTTATAGTTCAATGGCAGCATTTACCAGTGACACTCCCCCACCTACAGCTCCCACAGGAATCTGTCTGCCCCCTCAACACATTTCTTAATTCTTTTTTTTTTTTTGGTCTTTTCAAGACAGGGTCTCTCTGTAGTCCCAGCTGTCCTGGAACTCACTCTGTAGACCAGGCTGGCCTTGAACTCACAAAGATCCGCCTGCCTCTGTCTTGTAACGCCTCACACAGGTTTGCTTGAGGCTAGCACAAAAGCCTATTCTACTATACTCATCTCCCAATGTCTCTGCCCTTCCTTCACAAGAGATGCTTAGTAGTCTCAAAGACATTAAATGATGGCATTGTCGAACCAAGTTTAAAATATTAAGCAAACTATTAAAACCATTTCTGCATGCTCACATTTATACACTAAATCCAGACTCCTTGTAAGAACACTCAGATAAATGTATCTCAATTTATATTAAGTACAAACATGTAAGAATGTTGCAATCTCATTGTTTAGAATTTGAGCCTGCATGTTACTTACACATTACTGCTGACACAAATTAACTTGCTTTTTAATATCCTAATCTTCCCTAAGAAATGCTAAGACCATGGGCTGGAGAGATAGGCTAGCGGTTAAGAGCACCGACTGCTCTTGCAGAGGACCTGGGTTCGATCCCCAGCACCCACATGGCAGCTGAGAACCGTCTGTAACTCCAGTTCCAGGGGAATCCGAGACCCTCTTCTGACCTTCGTGGCATTGCACTACACGGGTGCACAGACCTACATGCAGACAGTACATTCATACACATACAAAAATAATTAAAATAAAATAAAACAAAATAAAAGAAAAGAAATGCTAAGACCTGGTTCAGTTATGGACCTGTAAGAACTGAGCTCCATGTAGTAGGAAATTAAGTGAATAGCATCCATTTGCATTTAGAAATTCCTAAATGGTCTCCAGACTCTGCTTTACTTCCTAATCATTTAATACCTGACAATCTCTCCAATCAGTACATTCTGCTTCTTTTTTCCCATTTCCATAACCAGAATCATAATCTCCACTACCATAAGCACTGTCATGGTATAGTGCAATTACCTCTTAACATCTGACTATGTAATTATTTTATACTATACAGCCAAGAAAACTGTAAATTAAAATTTTAATCCAATAAAATATCCTAAGTAAACTTGCCTGAAAATCATTTTTACATCTATGTGGAATTGGGTCTGGAATAATGAGGGTTCTGCACTTAAGTCTGAGCAGTAAAGACACAAAATGGCAAGGTTTTATATGGTAAAAATGATGGGCTAGGTGGGTAAAGGGGGAAGAGATACAATGATAAGGACAGATTTCTGCAGAGTTGATATGCCATTTACTAAGGAAAAAACAGATAACCATGTTCAACAGTAAATATAAAGGTCAGGGAAATGATGCATGTTATAGATATAAACTTTGAAGCAAGTACCCATTTAACATGATATTTAAACAATACTTTTAAAACATGTAATACACATACCCATGATAGGCTGCCAACTGTTCATGGGCAGTCCAGGTAAATTCTGAAACTGGCAATGAGAATTTAGAAACTTTTACAGCAATTTTTATATACATTGAATTAAATAAAAATGCATACTTTTATTTTTGTATTTTTTTATCTTTTGTTAAAAAATTTTGTTGCTTAATTTTATAATTTAGAAACTAAGAGAATAAAGCCCTTCACCACAGGTTGGAAAGAACAAACTTGAAGAGCTAAAGCTCCTTTATCTGGAGGCATTCATTCTGGGACAGCAGATGACTATGTGTTCTTTCTTTGTTCCACTCCTTTTGCAGTAATCACTTCTTCAGAAGAGTTACTAACATTTTATGGCATTTATTTTCTCTAGGAAATCTCCCACTCTGGATTTGTGGGCAGTTTGGTTTTGGAGGCTGCGTACTTTTGCATAGTTCAAGAAAGGTAAATGTGTTAGACTATCATCACTGACACATGCCTGAGTAAAACAATGAAGGGAGAAATGACGTCTTTTAACTCGCAGTTTCAGAAGCTTCAGTCTATGAGTGACTGCTTGGCTCTGCTGCTTCTCTGCCCATCATGAAACAGAACATGATGGTAGTAAACTGGTGATAGAGAAAAGTAGCTCACTTCATGTTGTCAAGGGAACAGAGAGAGAATAATTGTACAACCTGGCTTCTCCTCATGCCCCTTTTCATTCTATCCAAGTTCCCAACATTGGATGGTACTGCCCATATTCAGGGTGGGTCATCCCTTTTTACTAAATCCATACTGAAAATGGTCCAACAGACAAATCCAGCAGTGTCTTGCATTAATTTCCCCAGTAGCAAACCAATCAAGTTTGCAATGAAGATTAACCAACACATTCAGGTGTAAAAATTATTTTCTAACTGAAAACCTAAACCATGATTCTGATGATGAAATCCTGACATGTTAATTCTGTTCTACATGAAAAGGGGGCTAGAAACATTGTTCTGTCAGTACAGTGCCTGCTGTTCAAGCATGATTACCTGAGTTTGTATCCCCAGGGCCCATGTAAAACCTGAGTAGGGCAGTGATCCTTTATAACCCAGGTGCTAGCAGGACAGAGTCAGGCAGATCCCTGAGGCTTGCTGTTCTGCCAATCTAGCCAAAGAAGTAAGCTCTAGATTCACTGAGAATCCCAAACTCAAAATTTTATGTGGAGAGCAATAAAGAAAGATAGCAGGAAACAACCTCTGGCCTATATATAACACACACACACACACACACACACACACACACACACCACACACACACACACACACACACACACATGAGAGAGAGAGAGAGAGAGAGAGAGAGAGAGAGAGAGAGAGAGAGAGAGAGAGAGAGAGAGAGACTGAAGAAGCCATCCTTCCAATAATCTGAGGAGAAAGTAGACAGTCAATATAATCAACTGCATGAAAACTTTGTCTAAACTACTTAAACTAAGGTCTAGCAGGCATCATCACTGGATTACTAGTTTAAAAAAAAATCTAGGGTCTGGAGAGATGGCTCAGCAGTTAAGAGCACCAACTACTCTTGCAGAGAACCGGGGTTTGATTCCCAGCACTGATAAGGTGGCTAAGAACTGTCTTTAACTCCAGTTCCAGGGGATCTGACGCCCTCTTCAGACCTCTGAGGCATTGCATGACACAGGTGCATGAACCTACATGCAGACAGTACACTCATCCACATAAAAAAATAATAAATTAAAAAAAATGCTAAATTCAGGTTTTCTGGGAGAAATATTCTATTTTGATTATTCTAAAACCACTCTTAATTTTGAGTATGATCTGAAAGGACTGGATGATTATTATTATTATTATTATTATTATTATTATTATTTACTATTGGTTGCATGTTTTTGTTTGGATAAGTTGCTTGTGTGGTGGTTTGAAAGTAAATGTTTCATTTTGTCCCCAGTTGGTGGTACTGCTTTGGAAAGTTTTAGGGGGTATGATCATGCCTGAGGAAGTGTGTCACTGAGGGTGGGCTTTGAGAGTTCTTAAGCCTTACAGGATTTCCATTCACCACTCACTGTTTCCTGTGCCTGTTTGAAAATATGAGCCCTGCCCCTGCCAACTCCTGCCATTTCCTGCCACCATGTCTCCCCACCATGACAGACAATAATCCCTCTGAAATGTAGAAACATAAATTCAAATACCCCTGCTTTTATGAGTTTGTGATGGTGTTTTATTACAGCAACAGAAAAGCATCTAATACAACTTGGGTCCAGACTATGGAGACCTTTCAATTGAAGGTATCAGAGTTAGCTTAGGTGAGCAGATTGTCCAAGTTTTACACAAAGATGGACCCTTTATTTCTGAGAAGTTTAAGGGCTCACAGTGGACTTCACAACCTACTGTTTAAAAGGCAACTGGAATGAAGCTCTGGGATAGATTAAACATAAGACTGATGTCTTGACATTATAAAAATTAAAGTGAATTGTACAAATGAAACTTTGCCTGGCTCAAGGCAAGAACCTGTAAGACCTGTCCCGACAAACCTCTGAGAGTTATCTGATATAGATGTGGGCATTCAGTCATCTCTCTGAGTTATCTATAGCTCCAGAAGTTCCGGGATATTGCAGTCTTTTCTTGCCTCACCTATCTCTGCAAAGTTCCAGAATGAGATGGCCGCTTCCCTTGAGGTTTTGAACAGAATGTCACACCTCTAGTTTAAGGGTTGCACACACAGGAGCTCTGCAGCCCCCCAGTAAGAGCCAAAGTGGCTCACCCCTCCCTTCCACCTGCCCCACACTTCCTTGCCCAGAGCACAGTAACCTTTGTTATATAAACACACTGCTGGCATGAATAAAGGAGAGAGAGTTTTATCTTCTGGACTTTCTCTGAGTCCATGTCTGTCTTTCTTTGTCTTTCTATTTTGTTGGATAACTTTCTCACTGTTCCCTTTGCCCTCTTTGCGAAAGCTAACCCCAGAGACTGTTGGCCTGGAGGCAGGAGACAGCCTTGAAGCTTGCAGTCCTGTGGGGCTGCAAGGCCTGATTCTAGGAGGGAAGAATATCATGTGGATTGAGGCCCCACATGAATAAAGAACCACCAGATGATTAGTAAACTCCCACAACTGGTGCCCAGAACATGCAGCTTGAACTCTCCACCAACAGAAGGAAGAAAAAAAAAAGGTATTTCCAAGGGCTGTCTCTCTCCCAGCTCTTTCTTCCCCCCACAAGAGGGGAAAGTCTCGGAGGGTTCACCATGAAAGAGAAAGTACCTCCCCTGATGTAGGATTCAGGGTAGCACCCAGGCCTATTTCCATGGAAAAATTATTTCCTTCACAAGAGCCTAATCTTTTAATCTGTCTTTCCCTTTCAGTATATCTCCTCTATATGGCCAGGTTGTTGGCATACCTCCATGGAAACAATTATCTTTTCCGGTGAAATAAGTCTTTGAACTGTCTTTTTCCCTAACCACTAGCATTTCCCGCCTTTCTTTATCATGAGAAACAAGCAGACATGCCAATCAAAACCCAAATGGATGTGGCAGTGGCTCCGCAGCAGTCCAAGCTGGTGAAGCATGCCCTGGGTGCAAGGAGGGGCCAGAGCACTGGGCTGGGGGCTGGTGGGACCTGCAGGGGGCCACATGAGGACCCAGATGAGCCAGGCTCAGCCAGCAGCCTCTCAGACCCTCACTCATCTCCACACTGCCAGAGCTCTGCCACCACAGCCCAGTGGCCCAGATCCTCCCTTTTACTCTAAGTCATTTTCTTTAAAGGGACAGGAGCACCTTCACCTTTAGCCACACAAAAACTGTGCAAGATCAAGGATAACCAAGATATTCATTTACAGGCATTTCCCCTTAATGTAGCCCCAACTTGGAGCAGCAAAAATTTATAACCAAAATCATCTCTCAGGAAAGAAAAAGCCACCAGGCTGGAGAGTAAAACTGCATTTCCCAGAATTCCTTGAGCCTGCCACAGTCTCAACTTCCTGTCATGGCCATTTTTATTTCATTTCCTTCCAGGCCAAAAAACCCACTACATTTCCAAGGTGCTTCACACTGATCAGAAAGTTTCAGTATGGTTCCAGGTATTTTTGATTCAAGCTTTTCGAAAAGATATTCAAAGAAATTAATAAAAAGGTCCTAAACAATCTTGGAGCCTTTCAGATTTGTTTTTACCATTTTAAAATTCACCGGCTCCCAGAACACATGGTTTTGTAATCTACCGCCAAGCAAAAATAACAAGTCATCTTGATTCATGTCTGTCTGAATTTAATACCAGCTTTGTAGGCAGATTTTCAAGACAACTTGGTCTAACAATAATTAAAACTAATTAATGTTCTTTAACAACTATTTGTCATTTTAAGGTTTTGGTTAAAAAATTAATTTGTGTGATTTTTCTATTTGCATATATTTAGTAAAGGCTAACTAAAACCAAAATTAATTTTTCCCTAACTCAGAGCTGCCAGTATATTTAAATGGCTAATAAATTAATTAATTTATAAAGGGTAAATATAAATTTACACAGGTAGTAGTTCAAAGTTTTATTAAGTATGTACTGTCATCTACTGGATGTGACCCATCACCACTCAATAGGATCTGTAGAATCCATTTTGTAAAATTTATACCTTAAATTTATACATCTAAAAATAGTAATATATATAAAGGTTAAAATTATATATGGGGGCTGGAGAGATGGCCTAGTGGTTAAGAGCACCAACTGCTCTTGCAGAGGACCCAGGTTCGATCCTCAGCATCCACATGGAGGCTGAGAACCATCTGTAACTCCAATCCAGGAGAACTCCAGTTCCAGGGGAATCCGACACCCTCTTGTGACCTCCGCGGTGTTGCACGACACGGGTGCACAAACCTACATGCAGACAGAACATTCACACAAATAAATAAATAAATAAATAAATAAATAAATAAATAAATAAATAAATAAATAAACAAATAAATAAAAGAAAAGAAAGATTTAAAAATTATATATGTATGAACTTTATTTCTACAGGATCCAGTCTTAATTAGGTAACTTAAAGATCACAATGTATGTTTAATAAAGGTTCCTCTAACTTGTTTTACTAATGTTCAAAGTCTATGCACACACTGGATAGTGGTAAACTAAATTACTTATGTCATTTAAAAAATCTAATACTGTCAACATAAAAATTTAGTCACACTTAAATGTATGTAAACTACAAGTTACTTCTACTTCCAATCCATACTAAATTTCCAGGTATCAGCCTTGACATTAACGTATATAAAATGTCCCTTTATAATGTTGTCTATAACATCCCTTTTTATCTACAAGATATTTTAGATTTACAAGACAGCATTTGACCTCTTCATCAACAATAAACCTCACGACATAGGTTTCTGTAAGGGTATGTATGTGCTACTATGGTTTTCAGAAAGAATATATTCTCCTAAAATAAGGTAAAATTAATGTAATGCCCTCCAAAAGACAGCTTAACATCTTCCTTACATTAAGAAACATAAAATCTGGGGCTGGGGAGATGGCCTAGCGGTTAAGAGCACCAACTGCTCTTGCAGAGGACCCGGGTTCGATCCCCAGCACCCACATGGCAGCCAAAAACTGTCTGAAACTCCAATTCCAGGAGACCTCCAGTTCCAGGGGAATCCGACGCCCTCTTCTGACCTCTGCGGCATTGCACGACACGGGTGCACAGACCTGCATGCAGACAGTACATTCATACACATATAGAAATAATAAAAAAAAGAAACATAAAATCTCTTGGAATGGATATTCTATTTCTCAAAAACATCTATTAAATATGTATCAAGGCCAGGTACTATTCTGGTGGGGATTTCTCCCAACAGCCAATTACATCAGTAAAAAATATTACAACTGCCTTTTATTGAACTAAAAATCAGGCCCAATGGGCTGGAGAGATAGCCTAGTGGTTAAGAGCGCTGACTGCTCTTGCAGAGGACCTGGGTTCGATCCCCAGCACCCACATGGCAGCTGAGAACTGTCTTTAACTCCAGTTCCAGGGGAATCTGACACCCTCTTCTGACCTCTATGGCATTGCACAACATGGGTGCACAAACCTACCTGCAGACAGTACATTCATACACATACAAAATAATAAAATTTTAAAAAATCAGGCCCAATAAATCTACCAGGGCTAAAAAACGAGCCAAGGATAATTTCAAGTACTAAATTAATATATTATTTTACTTTTCAAACTTAAAATTAAAGGGCTAATCTATGTTATTCTTAAAAAAGAACTTTAATAAGCCTTCATCCATTTATCTACAGTAATATAAAAAATGTTATCTCTAACCACCTGTGCTAGGCCAGCAGCCTAGTATAATAAATAATGTTTACTTAACTGCCTATGCTCTTACTATACATATTCCATCAGTAAAAGCACAAAAGTCAACCCCGAAAGCCAAGATTCCAGCTCTGTGATAACCCATCTGCAGCCACTTTTGTACTTCACCTCCCGGCATAATCCACACCTCCAGAGAAACTAAAAGCCAGAGCTGAGTAGCCAGCCTCCTGCTTGATAAAAGACTGAGACAACCTGGGTGCTATCTTCAACAAGAGAAATAGCTTACTCCTCTTTCTCACCTGCCCCTGCCCAAAAGCCTGGAGACTGCTGGCTAAAGAAAAAACCTACAGGAGACAATTGCAATTAAACTTTGTTGCATCAATGTAGTTGCATATAGAGATCTCTCCAGCCAGGCTTAGGAATTTGGGGGTACAAGTAAAAAACAACATCTATGTTAATAGGGGTATCAAGTAATAGCTGTATGTCTTCATGTATAATAAGGAATGTTACTCTTAGATGAGCTGTCATTCACATACCTGTATGTCTTTCTTTATGTGTAGGACAAGCAATGTTATTTTAGACACAATGTTATTCACATACCTGTATGTCCTTGTATGTCTTTATGTGTAGGACAAGCAATGTTATTTTAGAGACTATGTCACTCACATATCTGTATGTTTTAATGGGAGAAAAGGTATTACTTTTGCTTTGTCATTTTTAGAGTTCCACCACTAAGGGCAAAGTTACGTATTAAGTGGGTCTCTTTGTATCTCTTATGGTCAGTTTGCCATGCACTGGCATCACATTCTATGTTTAATCTATAAGTGTAAATGTACTTGAGAGTCACAGCAACTGGCCTATAGCCTTTTGCTGCCTCTGTGCTCAGAGAAAGAAAGATCCTATTTTTTTTATTTTTTTTTTTTTGTCTTTTTGAGACAGGGTCTCCCTGAAGCTCTGGCTGTCCTAGAACTCACTATGTAGACCAGGCTGGCCTTGAACTCACAAAGATCCGCCTGCCTCTGCCTCCTGATCCTTTCAACAAAAGCTCTGTTAGCAGCAACCTAAGTTCCCCTAGGCCAACATGATATTCCTTTTTGTTAAAACTAATTCTCACCTCAGAAAGTTGACTTTCTGGTTTGTCAAAAGCCAATTTGTGGTTACAGCTCAAATGTCTTTAGTCCAGTATCAGATCATCCCAAAATATCTCCTAGAGGACTGTGACATTACTGCTCCATTTTAATTAAAAAACGAAGGAGGGGTTGTAGGAATGAAACTTTGCCTAGCTCGAGGTAAAAACCTGTAAGACCTGTCCCACAAAACCTCTGAGAGTTATTTGATATCTCTGTGGGCATTCAGTTGTCTCTGTGAGTTATCTATAGCTCTGGAAAGTCTGGTATATTGAAGTGTTTTCTGACCTCACCTATCTCTGCAAAGTTCCAGAACTAGATGGCCCCTTCCCTTGAGGTATTGAACAGAATGTTGCACCTCTAGTTTACCGGTTGCACAAACATGAGATCTGCAGCCTCCCCCCACCAAGAGCCAAGGTAGCTTGCCCCTCCCCCTTCCATCAGCTCCTCACTTCCTTGCCCAGAGCACAGTAACCTTTGGAATATAAACACACTGCTGGCATGAATAAAGTAGAGATGAGAGAGAGTTTTATCTTCTGGACTTTCTCTGAGTCTGTTTCTGTCTTTGTCTTTCTATTCTGTCCAGTAACTTTCTCATGGTCCCTTCCCCCCTTCTTTCCAGAGCTGAGCCTAGAGACTGTCACCCTGCAGGCAGGAGACACCTGAACTGCCGCCCTGGTTCTAGGAGGGAAGAATATAGTGTGGATTGTGGCCACGCATAACTAAAGGACCATCAAACGATTAGTAAACTCCCACAGTGAATTTCTACTAACCATCTGAAAAAGTATATTTTGTTTTCTGGTGCTAAGGAACAAGCTCAGTGAGCATTTGTTTCAAATAAGGTGTGTTAGGAGAAAAACATTATGGTAAATGTAAATTTCAAAAAAAAAGAAAAATACAAATTTACAGGCAGATTTCAGGCTTAATGATTCTGCATTTTAACGAGACCAATAGATGATCCAGGGCAATATTCAGAGCTAATTGTATGTTTTAAAAAGGCAAGTCAAAAGCCAAGCATGGTGGTGCATGCCTTTAATCCTAGCACTTGGGAGGTGGATCTTTGTGAGTTCAAGGCCAGCCTGGTCTACAGAGGGAGTTCCAGGGCAGCTGGGGCTACAGGGAGACCCTGTCTCAAAAAGAAGAAAAAATAATAAAAATAAAATAAAATAAAAAAGGCAAGTCAAAACAAGACAGTATAAAACAAGGAAAAACTCAAAACAAACCATGCCCTATTTTGTCTCATGTTTGAGACCATCTTAAAACCATTTTAATTGCTTTTGTTTCCGTGTAATACAAAAGGAAATATGAAGAATACTAAAGGTGGAAATTGCTTTAGTAACAAGCCAAAGACCATATAATAAGATTTTGAGTTTTTCCTTGTTTTTTCCTGTTTTGTTTTGTTTTGACTTACCTTTAAAAAATTTATTATTTTTATTTTATGAGTTTATTGCCTGAATGTATGCAGGTGCACCCCTGTCATGCAATGCTGTGGAGTTCAGAAGAAGGTATTGGAGCCCCTCGAACTAGAGTTACAGACAGTTGTTAACTACCATGTGAGTGCCGTCTGCAATTGCAGCCAGTGCTCTTTATCACTGAGCCATTTCTCCAGCCCTGTTTTAACTTGTCTTAAGGAAAGCATTATAAATGAGTATACACGAGTTGAAAAATAAAGACAAGTCCCCTGAAGCAGAGCTGAAACTCTTAACGATTTTTCAAAAGCTCTTGGAAAGAGTGCAAACACCACCATTTAAATATGTATATTAAGTTATTACCAGTTATCTTTTCCTTTACTGCTTATTGGCTAGCTAGTAGAAAAACTCAACCTTCAAGGTCACTGAACAGACACAGAACCAGAAGAAAGTAAACAGAAGGAAAAGCCCTAACACAGGAAGTTACCACAAAGTTATTGCGTATATAAAAAATGTATATTTGACTCTGGAACCACCATAAGTTTTATTCAGATTATACAGAAATAAAATAGCAGGGTTATATTATATTATTTATGATATTATCTAATACATTCAGTAACCCACACCAATCCTGGCATTTCTCTATAGGGAGACAACAGGATAAACAAAAAAATAATAATCTAGCTTAAAATTGGTTGCATCCTTGCATTCTTCCTGGATAAGTCCATTAGAAGGAAGTTAAAAGCAGCCTTATCCATAATATTATTAAATGAATCTTTAATTATTATCATGACAGCCACTTGTTCAAACTACACTGAGCATTGTATTTATTTTCATGTTATGTGGGAAAACCTAAGTTGCTCTTAAAATATCTCTTCTTATTGATCTCGTGAATAAACATGACATATATCTCCTTTCTCAAAAAGAATGTCACTGTAATTACTTCTAGGTAAAGACACAAAGAGCTTCATTATTCCTCCCCATGCTTCTGACTGGGTGAATTATAACAGCCAAAGCTAGTCCTTTGCCTAATTTCCCAGCAACACAAAAACATCTATCTTATGGTGCTAGCACTTTCCAGTCTGAAAGTATCTTTGGGAGACTTACACCATTTCCTTTTTAGCTTTTGACAGTACTAAATTAACTGCTCTCAAACCACCCTTATACCCTTAGAGCAATCACAATCATTCGATATTAAAGATGATCACTGGTCTCAGGAATACATGAGGAAATTACAAGGAACATCACCTGAGTTACTAAAAGTATCATTAAGCAAACACAAAATTTGTTTAAAATGTAAAACATTTTATCACAACAAAAAGTTGTGAAATCACAATTTCTATTCCTAACAAATGAAGGATATGAGATAATCAACTGGCCAATTTTATCATAGTAAGTAAACTAAGGACAAGGCAGAAATTATTTAGCCCCAAATGAGACAGAGATGGGGTAAAATACCCACCAGAGACCTGACAAAAGTATCATCTGCATTTATGGCCAAAGCTTTCCATTAATTCAAAATAGGTTGTCAATGATAAACTCCTAGTAGCACTGCAAGCTGGAAAACTATTTACTTTGAGAAAATGTTTGATGATTATTTTTTTTCTTTTTAATTTTTTTAAGGTAGGGTCTGCCTATAATCCCAGCCAGCCTATATATACCAGGCCTGATTCAATCTCACAAAGCCTCTCTCCTGAGTGCTGGGATTAAATGCATGCACCACTATGCCTAGCTTTGATCTATGTTTTTTTAAAAAAAATATTTTATTATTTCTATTTTATGTGTATGAACGTTTTACCTGCACCTGTGTAACTGCACCATGTGTATGCAATATCCTACAGAGGCCACAAGAGGGTGTCAGATCCCCTAGAATGGGAGTTACAGGCAGTTGTTAGCCACAATGTGAATGCTAGGAATCAAACCCAGGTCCTCCAGAAGAATGGCAAGTATTCTTAACCACTGGGCCATATCTCCAGCCCCTCTTTGATACTTTTTTTTGAGACAGGGTCTCCCTTTAGTCCCAGCTGCCCAGGAGTTCACTACATAGACCAGGTGGGCCTTGAACTCACAGAGATCTGCCTGCCTCTGCCTCCCAGCTCTCTTTGATGCTTTTTGAACACAAAGAAAACCTATTCAAACCTGGAGTCACTCATGAGGTAACAGACCCTCAGCTGTATCTAAAAGTGTAAATTCTGTGTTACCTTTCCACTCCACTTGAAAAAGTATATTAGTATGATGTGATGATACATTATGTAAATGCCTAAACAAAGCATACTGCCTCTTAGCATCCATTAAAATCAAGACTGAGTCCCAATCTGTTCTAAGAATCTGTTCATTCAGATTTCTTCTAGAACTCTGTCCCCAAACAAAGGTCTTGATTTCTTTATTGAAACTATACCTCTAATACCTCCAGAAGGAAATGAGGAAGGAAAAGCAGAACCTCACCTTTTTAGAGTTTTTCACTTTCTGAGTCCTACTGACTCAGAATATTATACCTGACCACAATAGATGTTATCAATCTAATCCTACCTTTTTTTTTATAACATAAATGGGATAGGTCCTTGCTTCTCAAAAATATTGATGCTTGCCACACTTGATTTTTTCTCATTACACCCCCCCCACACACACACACACATATTATTCTGGCTCAAGGGCAAAAAAGGCTCCTGGAGGATTAAAGCTATATGTTTAGGTTGTGAAACCTAAGTTTCTTTACTTTATAAACAATCTGAGAAAACATGAAATGGTCTAAAAACACAGAATTAACTTTGGTTACAAAGTTAGGTAAGATTCCATTTGTCAAAAAAAGTCATTTCCATGGTTACCCTCTATTTGTCTTATAAGAGAGGAAGGTGTTCTTAATGGTATCAGAAGGCCTTTGAGAAAAGTCATTTCCACAAGCAATGATAAAATTTTCAAATCTTAAAATATAAAGAAGTTGAGAGGAACATCAACAAAATTTCAAATACAAACTATACTCAGAAAAGATTTCTTCCCTATTCTTTCTTACCACTATTATTATTCCAAAATAGAGGGAAAAAAATCCCTTTTTCTCCTGTCTTTACATAGAAATCAGCATAATTAATCAGAAAACACAGATTACAAGTAAGACAAAGATAAAGGCCGCTTATTATACAAATGTACATTATATAACATACCAGAGTTCTAATATTACTTTAACCTTACTTCTCCAGGTATATATTTCCTAAAATCTTTTGAAAACCTGGTCATTTTAATATATCCTTCAAAATCTACCTTAGTATTAGTCAAAAGAGCTTATAATTAGGGAACAAATGTTTGGTCTTGCATGTTCTTGCTTATTGGGCTTTGTCCATTAAAAATCTAATTCAGGGGGCCTGAAAGGTGAGTAAGTAGGTGAAAGCACTTGCTACCATGCCGAGGATCTCCAATCAATCTCTGGGAATCTCTTCAGAAGAGGAGAACCATCTTCTGAAAATTGTCCTCAGATTTCCATGCATGGATCATGGCTAGCACACATCCACACTCACCCACACATAGCACACAGACATACTCATACATAGCCAAAAAGTAAAAATTTAAATATTAAAACAAAAATTTAAACTATTTTCCTCTTGATCATCTCATGATTAGCAGCAAGTCAGCTTCAAACAATAGCTTGAAAATCTACAATTAAAGTGGTATATCTTAAACCAAAATCAAACTTATGAACATTCAGGGTATTAATTCATATATCTTGTTTCATTAACTTCTAATATATCACTTTAAAAAAGAGAACTTGCCACCACAACAGAAAGAGAAAAGCAGAATAATGGAGCAGAAAGAGATAAGTGGGGTTGATGGCGGGGGTAGAAGGGCAAGTTAGAGGCAGTGGTACAGGGAAGGTTAACTAACATTATAAGCTTTTGAAGAAGCTATATGGATACCTACTATTGTGGAAGCTTCCTAATATATTTATACATATATATGTAAATAAATAAAGGTTAAGTGGAGTTACTCTTTATGAAGAGATAATGACTCTCTCAGATGCCATAGGCTAGCAAATAATAGCCCAATGCCAGTTGCATATTACCTCTCTTCCAGTTGTTGGTCTATGGGTCCCATAGTTGCCTAAAACAATGCAGGAAATTGTCATTGCTCTAGGTTACCCTCCAGAACTTGACAGCAAGACACTATTGCTGAAGACACCACACACTTGAATCACTGGAAAATGGAAAAAAATCTAGCTGGTACTGACCTGAATGCTTCATCCTACTAGCTAGCTTCTGTAGTGCTGGAAGTTTCGATGCATGCTACTAGAGAAAAGAAATCAAACTTCTTAAGCATCTATGACCTCTGTGAACTACAACAGACTGGCCTAGTGAGATGTAATCATGACATGAATGTTTTGAGAGTAACTATCCACTTTCTTATTGGATTTAAGGCTCACTCCAGAAGATGGAACTCATGCCTGGTACTGTTAACTGGGCCAAGAACCTGTGTCTTGGTATGTCACAGGCCCTAAGGGAGAACCTACTACTATTATTTTGTTAGATGGATACAGTATTAAACTGCCCCTTAAATACTGATCTTTATACCCATACATTAGTGCAGCTTTCAATCCTCATCAGAGAAGGTTCTTTTTTTCAGTAGATGATATTTAATACAGACACTCAAAAAATACAGAGAGTAAAAGGCTACGAAATTGCTCATCCCTAAATGAGACACCTGTACCATACCCGCTCTCCCCATGGCTCAGGTATCATCATGAAAGAGGGAGCAGAAAGATTTTAAGTGTCAGAGGACTATTAACTGGACATATGACAGGGCTAATAAATAAATGGATCCCCAGTGGTGGTTAACTGCAAGCACAAGACCTTCACAAGATCAAGCCGGTCAAAATTCCAGCATGGGGTGGGAAGGAGCTCAGGCTATCCTACTTGAGTGGAAGGCCCTATGCCCAAGCACATACTAAGGGGACTTAGTGGCTTTCAAAAAGGTACATGAAATTGGAAGGGAAAAGAGATGAGAAAAGTATGGGAGAAATTGAAGAAGACGGAATTGGTCAAATTATATTATAGTCATGTATGAAATTATCAATAAAATAAAATAAATTGCTACCTACCTATTCAATGAACTTGAAATCTTGGGGTGAATATTAATAAATCAGTTTCTTATTCTAATTCAAATATTGATATACTGGAAAATTCTATCTATTAAAACTGTAAAAGATCAAATGCAAAGTAAAAATTCCATTAATTAATAAATTAAGTATAGTTTATACCACCAAAACTAAAGCAAATCTGAAATAAAAGTAAAAACTAGGTATGACTTCCACTTAGCAATAAAAATGAAATATTGTTGTAAATCAGATGGAACATCAACATATAAAAATCAGCAGCATTCCAGCATTTACTATGCCATAAAAATAAGACATCCATAGTAGATCCACTTAGAATTTTAACAGTGAAGGTGAATAAAGCCAGCAAGGATAGAAATTACTACTGGCCTGGCTGGAAAAGCATGTTGGGCCTGAGGCAAAAAAGTTTTTTTTAAATAGGAGAATGTTCTGAAATAGAAAACATGTTAAACAGAATTGCCTGAGGACTGTTAGGAAATGAAAAATTACACTAACTGCATTGGGAACAGAAACCTGATAAAAGCACAATGCACAAATTACAATCTTCTTTACGGCCGGCATTAGACAGGAGAAAGGTTAAGCTGAATGTAGGAGAGGTTTGCTCGCCACAGGACACTACATGATGGAAGAATTACTCTCAGATGTTCCTAGGGACACTCCAACAACTACAGTAATAAATATTTCTAGGTTTCTAATATTACAGAACAAGTTGGATCAGACCCCTAGTCAATAGATATTTGCAAAACACCCCAAGAGAGCAAACCTCTATTTTAAGTGCTACAGAAAACAGCAAAAGACAATAATGTGTTACCTAACTATATTCTTCTTTCTTACATTCAAGATGAACATGTAGCATCCCATGATGCTGGGTGAGTTGGCACAGATTAGATGGCTAAATTTAGGAAATCATAGCATTGAAGTGATCAAGAAAGCAGCATTCTGGGAAGAGCCAGATTGATTAGCTAAGTACAAATACTTCTATAAACAGCAATGATTTCTTTCACACAGAACTATGATGTAGTCAGAGTAAATACAAATTAAATAAAAAGTATAAACATCTATAAATCTTATCTTGAGAAAACAAGCTTAGGTCACAGAGAAAAGGTCATAAAACACAAAGCATGCACATGGTTCATGCATGCATGCACCCATAATTTGGTCACTATTTTTAAGAGTGACAGAGAAGCAATCCTTCCAACCCTCCTCTCCATTAAGCAGGGAGCAGCTCTGGAATAGTACAAGTCATAATGAGTCATTGCTCACAGCAAGATTCTCGGGACAACAAAGTTAGGAAAGGCTGCCATTTGGGCTAGATCCAAGTGAAGTTGGCATACCCAGAAAGGCCTTCAGCTATTACAGCTGAGGGTAAGTGATCTTAGTCCCTTCACCAAGAAAGAAATCTTTACCAGAATTGGCCCATATTTTTGACATCTGTTTTTTGTGGTTTTGCTTTATGGAATATACATATGATGCATTTAACAAACTAAAATCTGATATAAAACTCACCTACATTAAAAGAACAAGAAGATAAGCAAGCTCAAAAAATACAGGGAAAGCAGGATCACCAAGTACCTCCAGTTAAGTATGTGGATAGTTCTGTTTACATTTATGATATCATTCATTTATTTCTTTGAGTATAAGAAATCAAGGATTAATAACTAGGGAGTCTTAGGCAAAACTGGAATCTCTACCTTTTTTGAAAATGCAAAGCTGACTGAATTTTCCTACATACCTAATCTTCCTCTTTATTCTCCTTGGGTTATGCTAATTCTCTCTAAAAGGTCCTCTTTCGAACATACAAACTTTCCATATGGAATACAATTAGCCACTAGTCACAGTCTATTATTGAGCCCTTAAAATATGGCTATCCCCAATTGTGCTTGAAGTGCAGAACAAGCATCAGATTTCAGAGATTTCATTGTAAAATAGGTAATATAAGAAAAATGGAAATTATTTGTTGGAGTGTTATTTTGACTTCAGTGGGTTAAGTAAAATATATTTGAAATCATTTCATCTATTTTTCATCTATTTTTCATCTATTTATGTGGCTCTCAATTGTGTATATGGTTCATGCTATATTTACATTAGACAGTGCTAATGTAGGCAAGCCACTTAAGATAGGATCAGGGGGCTGGAGAGATGGCCTAGCGGTTAAGAGCGCCGACTGCTCTTACAGAGGACCTGGGTTCGATCCCCAGCACCCACATGGCGGCCGAGAGCCGTCTGAAACTCCAATTCCAGGAGAACTCCAGCTCCAGGGGAATCCGAGACCCTCTTCTGACCGCCGCGGCATTGCACGACACGGGTGCACAGACTTGCATGCAGGCAGTACATTCACACACATACAGAACTAAATAAAATTAATAAAAAAAAAAAAAAAGATAGGATCAGGAGAAGACACTGGACACTTGTTTTCATTTCTGGAATCCTGCTAGCCAAGTGACACTCATTATCCAACTGACTCACTGAGGAATAGAACCCCTTAGCTTGTTTAGGATTTGCTCACTGCCTCTAAAAATAGTCAACTTTGCCTTCTAAAATGTGCTGGTCTGTTATAAAGAAGCAAGATGGTTTGTCATCAGATATGACTTACAATACATTTTACAAGCTCCAGTGCTTACACAATGTGGCAGTTCTTATACAAGTACATGTTGCAACTGACCCATTTTTGCAATGAAACTTTCACATTAAGTAACACAAATCTATGTATAAGGTCACATGATACCTTCACTAATTGTTTTAATAAAGATTAATGTCTTAGCTAGAACTTCTTTGACTCTTTCCAAAAATGTCTCATAAAACTGTCCTTCTTAAAAATTCTTTCCTCCTTTCACAGAAAGATATTGCTAGGAATTTAGAATAAAATATCTGTTATGCTTTTGTCAGTATCACACTGACTTTATAAACTGTACCAATGCTCTCTTGTGTAACTGAGCTCCTGTCAAGCAAGAAGCCTATTTTCCTTATATTTGTTATTTTATGTGTGAAAATCCTGTGATAAAGAGGATGTTGAAAATGGGTTTCTTAAACAAATAGATGCAGACTGCAATTCAGATGTCTATGTACAGCTTACAACACAACTTTTAAGTTAAAACTTTCTCTGTGTAGTCCATGTTTTACCCTAAAAATCCAGCTGCAATCATGAAATTCAGGGTTTAAGAAGTGGCAACTTGGATAATTTCAATAATAAAAATCTTCTTTAATTTCAACAAGTATTAGAAAAATCATTATGGCCTTCAAAACCATCCAGTGATTTGGATAATTACATCTATAGACAAAAATTGTTCACTTCCATTATAGTGAGTCAGAGTTGTAGAAATCCTCAAAAAACCTACATAAAATGCATGTTTTAACTTACGTTTATTCAAACATTGACCCAAATTTTATCACACAAGTATACTAATAACTGTCATATTTCAACATGTAACAAATTTCTTTGGAAACTGATATGCTCCAGTTTCTAGCAGTATTTATAGTTCAATTAGCCCTGATAAACATCAAAGTAAATATTAAAACTGAAATAAACCAAAGGCTAATTTCAGTTACATAAAAGAAGTTAACTTTGAAAAGTATTGCGATTACCTTAGTTATCTAACAAATTCAGCCCTACAATTATAAGCATCAGATACAATTTTAGGGCATTTACTTGTTATTATAAGTAAAAGAATAAGCTGAGTGAAACTTGAATTTAAAAAATAATTTCTAAGGTAAATAAATACTAAAAATCTAAAAAAATACTCATCCACTGCTGGTGGGAATGTAAACTCGTACAGCCACTATGGAAAGCAGTGTGGAGAACTCTTGGAAGACTTGGAATGAACTTGCCACCTGACCCAGCCATACCACTCCTGGGCATGTACCCTCAAGACTCACCCCACCACAGAGATACATGCACGGCCATGTTTATTGCAGCTCTCTTCACAATAGCAAGGAGCTGGAACCAACTCAAATGCCCCTCAACTGATGAGTGGATAGAGAAAATGTGGTACATCTACACAATGGAGTTCTATGCAGCAGTAAAGAAAGATGACATCATGAGCTTTGCAGGAAAATGGCTGGAGCTAGAGGACATCATGCTGAGTGAAGTAACATAATCCCAGAAAAACAAAGGATGAATGGTATCCCTCATCTGTGGATGCTAGTGCCAATTACCTAGCTGTAAGAATTTCTTGTGTATGGACCCCTGAGCTTTTGTCCAAAGCAGTTGGGAGTGATGCATATTGGAAACAACAACAACAACAACAACAACAACAACAACAACAACAGAAAGGACTGCATTGAAGAACTGACTGAAACAGTGAACTTCTGCTCAAAACAGTCAACTTCCTCATGGAGAATATTGAGAAAGACTGAGAAAGAGATGAAAAGCATATTTGGCAGAATGCATGAGCTCTGGTGGGGTGGAGGAATGGGGGGGCACGGTCTAGATTTGTTAAAAAAATTTTTAAAAATTATGTAAAAAAATTCTTTCTATAATATAGAACCAAAGATTACATAACAGTGCCAAATAAAACCATTCTAAGCATATCACATGAAAGTCTACATTTTTTTTTCTTTTTTCTTTTTTTGGTCTTTTTGAAACAACGTCTCCCTGTAGCCCCAGCTGTCCTGGAACTCATTCTGTAGACCAGCCTGGCCTTGAACTCACAAAGATCCACCTGCCTCTGCCTCCCAAGTGCTAGAATCAAAGGCGTGCGCCACCACGCACAGCTGAAAGTCTACATTTTTAATCAAATAAAAAGTATAAACTTAAGTCTATACAAATTGTTACTAACAATTAGACTGTAAGTCAATAATGTTCCACAATTATAGAAAATATAGAAAAATTAACTGAAAAAAACACAGAAGAACCTGAGATTAAATTATTACCTATTTCTTCAAATTTCCCCTGCATCCTACAATTTTTGGCTGCCTCAAGATAGCAAATAATAGATTGAAAAATATTTTATGAATGAAAAAGAAGATAGACAATTTCATTTCCACACTCTGAATGATCCACAGTGTGTGTGTGTGTGTGTGTGTGTGTGTGTGTAACAATTATAATTACTTACATGCTGCATTGATAGTGACAGCTGACTAAAGACCAGTAGTATATTTTTGGTCAGGAGTCTTCCCACACAGGTCTGTCAGGTTTTTTTTTTACATATTTTGTTAATTATTTTAATTTTATGTGTATGTGTGTACTGCCTGTATGTAAGTTGGTTCACCCATATCAGACAATGTCTACTGAGGTCAAAAGAGGATGTTGGATCCCCTGGAACTGGAGTTATCAACAGTTGTTAGCTGTCATGGGGGTTCTAGGATTCAAACCTGTGTCCTCTGCAAGAACATGTGCTTTTAACTACTTGGTCATCTCTCTAGCCCCTGAGTCTGTCAGTTTATAATCTTAAAAAAGACTCAAACAAGCCGGGCATAGTGGTGCACGCCTTTAATCCTAACACTTGGGAGGCAGAGGCAGGCAGATCTTTGTGAGTTCAAGGCCAGCCTGGTCTACAGAGTGAGTTCCAGGACAGCTGAGGCTATAGGGAGACCCTGCCTCGAAAAGACAAAAAAAAGAAAAAAGAAAAAAAAAAAAAAAAAGACTCTCAAACATTCACAGACAACAAAAATAAGCTAGCCCGAAGTCTTATACCTTATACCAAAATTAACTCAAAATACAAATTTAAATGTACTATGTAAAACAATATTACTATCAGAAAACAGTGGAAAAGCTTCAGGTTTTTAGATCTAGGAAGTATGATATTATATAAGATCAAAAAAGTATACTCCATGAAAGAAAGAATAAATTTTATTTCAAAGTGAAAATGGTTTGCTATGTAAAAGACCATGCTTGAAGATGAAACCACACAGGAGAGGATAGGAGGAAATATTTGCAAACCTCACATAAGACAAAGGACTTACACATAGAATATATAAAGAACTCTCAATTTTAAAGATTAAGAAAAAGGGAAGAAAAAAATCAATCTAATTTAAAACAAAGTAAAAGATATAAACAGACATTTCAGCAAATACAGCACAAATACAGCAAATAACACAGTAAAACAATGGTGAGCTATGAGGAACAAAATGAAAATTAAAGCCACAATGACATATCCCTACACAAATGTTAAAGAGACTAATAAAAAACAATGACAATTCTGGAAACAATGGAAATAAAACTAGGTTCTCTTCATACATTGATTGGTAGATAGAAAAAAAATTAGTAATTATAGAAAATGGGTTGATAACTTTTTAAAATATTAAACACTCATTTACCATACAACATTGTTATTATATTCCTAGTTATTTATACCAGACAAATAAAAAAAAATCTGCACATTGTAGGAATGAAACTTTGCCTGGCTTGAGGCAAGAACTTGTAAGACCTGTCCCATAAGACCTCTGAGGAGAGCTCTCTGATATCTCTGTGGGCATTCAGTTGCCTCTGTGAGTTATCTGTAGCTCCGGTTTGGGATATTACAATGTTTTCTTGCTTCACCTATCTCTGCAAAGTTCCAGGACCGAATGGCCCCTTCCCTTGAGGCATTGAGCAAAATGTCACACCTCTATTTACCTGTTGCACAAACAGGAGCTCTACAGCCCCCCCCCATTAGAGCCAAGGTGGCTCGCCGCTCCCTTCCGCCTGGCCTCAACTTCCCTGCCCAGAGCACAGTAACTTTTGGTATATAAGCACACTGCTGGCATAAATAAAGAGAGACTCTGTTCTCCCGGTCCTCTCCCTCTGAGTCAGTCTTTATATTCTGATAACTTTCTCGTGGTCCCCTCCCCACTCCTTGCCAGAGCTAAACTGAGAGATTGTCTGCCTGCAGGCAGGAGACAGCCTCGATGTTTCCAGGGAGAGAAGAACAGCATGTGGATGTCGGCCACGTGTGTATAAAGGACTATTCAGATGATTATTAAACTCCTACAGCACATGATTGTTCACATCACTTTACTTAAATATTTATAGAAGTCAAAAATTGGAAATAATCCAAATACCCTGCAACAGTGAATGGATAAAGAAACTGGATGGATGAAACATACACATAATGAAATACTACTCAGTGACAAATAGGAACAAACTTGTTATATGCAATAGGAAAGCTCACAACAATAATCTGCGGAGAAAATAAGTCCTTCTCAAAAGCTTATAGATGATGAACTTATATAATTATACAGCTTTGTCAAAATGAAAAAAAAAATAGAGAGAAATGATGGTCAAATTTAAGAATGGTGAGAAAGAATCAATGTGAATTTTATGCATGAAGGATTTCTCTGTAGTATCAAAACAGTTCCATATCTTAATTGCGGTGGCAGTTACATTAATATAAACATCAGGAAAAAACATGAAGTATATATACACACAAAAGTAAGCTTTTATAAAAACTGAAGCATTGTGAACAAGGTCTGGAGATTGTACCAATGTCAATTTCCTGGTCAGGATACCAGACTATAGTTATGCAACATCTTACCACAAGGGCAAGCTTGGTAAAGGGAATAGGAAACTACTCTCCAGTCTTTCTGAAATTTCCTGTGAATCTTCGTTTCAAAATGAATTTTTTAATACAATTTGTTATTCTCTCAACAATCTTTAAATGTGCTGTGAATTTAAAGGTACTTTCAATCTGCTACAATCAATACTTAGCCTTGATGTAATTTTTATTTCTACTCACATGCTTCTGCTTATGTGTTATATTTGTGAGTCAACTTTTGCTTAATTCTGTATGGATAATATAGTTTTTAATGAAAGTCACACGAGGAAGTAATGAAATGAGCCCTTCCATTGCTAGTCTTCTAGCAATGAGGAACACAGCTTAAATACCCAGAATAGCACTGCCTATGACCCAGTCAAGAAGACTGAAAGGTCTCAGGACTAAACAACATTCAAAGGAACATGCAAACAGAAGAGTCAGAGTTTAAGGTGCTTTTTGCTTTATGGGTTCACTGTTAATATGGAAAGATAAGGGCTGGAGAGGAGTGCACAAAAATAACAATCATTAAGTAATTTGTGAAATTTCAGAATCCTGGAATAATTAGACCACACAAGAGAAAAATTGCAGAACTAATTAATTAAAAGCAATAGTAGCTCAAATATTACTTACTCATAGTCTCTATTAATATAAAATTATAATGGAAAATATACCCATATCTCTTAGGAAGAAAATGCTAATATGATTCCAGACAAATCATTAATCTTCTGAGACCAAAAGAGAATCACATTCTTCCACAAAGTCTTTTAGTGTTTCTGTCAAAGACAAATCACTAGACTTGTCTAAATGATAAGCCTATATCTATCTGAAAAGTATATTCTGACAAGTGATGGTTCTAATTATACATTACAGGCTCTAGAAAAAGGCAGCACAGAAAGATAAAGTGGTAAAGTCTCAGAAGGTTTTGTGTACCGAGATAATAAAGCAATTCATGTCTTGAAAGATTGAGCATATGGGCTGAGATGACGGTGGCTAAAATGCTTGCCAACCAAGCATGAGGACCTGTTTCCAAATCCCCAGAATCCATATAAAGGCCAGGTAGAGTAGCATAGGAGCCTAAGGTCTCAATGCTCCTATGCAGAGATGGAAGGCGGAAACAAGTAGAATCCCTCGGAGTTTACAGGCCAACTAGTAGCAAACAATAAGTTGACCTGATTCAGAAAGGAGGTGGAAGGGGAGGTCTGACGCCTGAGTTTTTCCTCTAATTTCTACATGCACACTGCTGCACATGCACACCCACATTTACACACATGAATATGTAGGCACACATGAACACAGACAGACAGACAGACAGACACACACACACACACACACACACACACACCATATGCACATACAAGAAAAAGACTGAGTATAAGTTAACTGAAATATTTATTCCATTCTTTTTCTTTCACCCAGTCTGTTCTCCAAATTACTTACAGACAAGCTGATCTTCTTTCCTTGAGCCCAAGATAACATGAAAAATTATTAATAAACAATCAGCAAGCTGATTTTTACATGTTTTCATATATTTGAAGAGTAAACTATCTATGAAATTAAAAAGACAGTGAAGCCCCCCACTGTCCAAAACATGGTCCAAACAAGCAAAATAATGAGTTCAACACATTTGAGACTAGCTCTCAAAAGTCTCTATATCTCCCCAAGGAATTAATCTAGAAGAACAGAAATCAGGTCTCATACAGTGATGACTTAGAGTTTAGTGCTATTGAAGTCAGCTGCAGATTCCTCTCAGGAATAGTGGAGGTACCTGGACAGGACGCAGATGGACTGCTACATGGATATGATGAGGGACTGTAACATGGTCTTGCTGTTGCTCTTCTGCTTTAGCATGATACAGTCTGTTATTCAGAGCAAGGGAAGGAGGTCTGGAAAGTGATGTGAATTAGAAAAGGAGGATGTGTATGGAACTGAAAGCTCTGATAAGCCTAACTCACTTTCAGATAAGGATGACGTAAGACACTTGATTACTGATTTGTACTCATAAGGAACAAGATAGAGTGTATAAGATAGCTAACCTATGGTTGGCTAAACATGGTAAAGCTACATGTTCCATGTGCTACTGTCAGCACCATGAATGTGCATTTGCCCATTAACCTTCTAAACAAAAGGATGGAAATCAAAGGCTAAAGAGTGAAAGATAAAGACTGGCCTAGGATAAAACCCAAACAGTTCCCTTTTAATTTTTCCTAAAGTGGAGACACAAACCTCTGCTTCTAACACATATCTTGTTGGATTTTCTGTTAAACGTAACTAAATGTATAACATTCGACATGTTTAACAGTGCATACATCTGCACTGTGCAGCTACTCATACCTAAACACAGGAACTTACTAATGAATTAGGAGCTGAAGAGATGGTTCAGAAGTTAAAGGGCACTAACTGCTCTTCTGGAGAACCAGGGTTTGATTCCCAACACCAACATGGTGGCTAACAACATCTGTGTATCTCCAGTTCCAGGGGACCTGACGCCTTCTTCTGGTCTTCACAAGCATTGCACGGCATAAGTGCACTTACATTCATGCTTGAAATACATTCATACATGTAAAATACAGATAATAAATTATTTTAAAAAATAAAATAAATTTAAAATAATGAATCTTTTAAAAGAATGAATTATTCTATTCAAAATACACAAAATTCAATAAAAATTTACAAAAAATAAAATGAATTAAATTATACTTAATAACATGTATCATTACTAAAAACAAATAACTTGTGAACATTTGGAAAACTCCAAGTTAAGCTAAACAAAAAGTAGACTTAGAAAATTTGATTTTGATTATCATATCTTAGATTACAGAACGAGAGTGTCTTCCTTGAGATTTTGCCTCAGTACTGACTGACTGTTCAATGGTTCTACTAACACACATATGAATATTCCATTAACTTATTTTATATAACTTATAAAAATCAAACTTAATTAATATCTTGAAATCATCCAATAACAAAAAAGAGAGATAAAGAAGGACTACAAAATTTAAATTTTTTTCTCACTAACATGTCATGGATATCACATGTTCAGATTACACTTTCATTTTCAAACTTTCATGAGAATTTAATTTTTCTTCTTGCACATTAGTTTTATTTTCAAAGTTATTCTGGCTATTAGTAAACTCAGTATGATCATTCTTTTAACCATCCAGAGTTCAGGAGGAAGAAAATCCCTGTAGCTGTTTGATGTCCAATAATATGAACACTTACTAGTCAGATGAAAGAGGAGAAGAGACAGAAAGGGAGATCAGAGAATAGTGAGTTTGAATTTCTGCAGGCTAGCATTTACCTCTCAATGAAAGGAGCTTTGCGCTACTCATGTCCCAAGACTCATCTTGCCTTCAGCTCTCAGTAAACTGGCAATTACCTTACCATTTCCACTCCAAATTAAGGATCAAAGTTTAAACGTGTTCTTTTCCTTCTCTATTAGATTATGATTAAAATTATCACCTGCCTCACCTCATTCACAAATCATTTGTACAAGAAAAATAACTCCCTAAAGTAAAAACAACATAGTTAATCAGGAAAACATACAGTTGGGGGGCATTTAGGGTCATGGTTTGATCATAATATAACACTAAAACCCTAACAATAATCAAATCAAATGAAACTAATATTATAGTAAATATTTAAGCTGGAACATTATCTAATATTATCAAATTATCATATACTGAGCTTCTTCACAGATACTCTAAGTCCTGAAGAGACATGAAAAAGGAGGTTCTATATATTTCTTCCACTGAGTAAGAAACTGACATTCATAGAAGTTCTTCAATCTGCCTTTGTATTCAAATCTATCTAGCAGCTATGATAGATGAGATTCAACTGTTATCTTATTTTTATTCATTGTAACACAACCATTCCACAATATTTTTACATTTAATGTGTAATGAAAATAAATTTAGAGGCTAAATCATGTGTATGACTTAAATATAAAAATAAGTCAAGTTTTACAAGTTTGTCACCATACCTAAACAGTTAACAGATAACAAACTATGAAATTGTAAAATAAATCAGAAAATGTAACATACAAATATGTCTGACATCTACTTTTTGTCAAGGTAAGAGGCTCATATTGCCCAAAACACAAAAGTCAATTGGGTTTCCTCTATTAAACACAAAAGAATCCTGGATTCAAAATATTGGTGAACACTGAAGAGCAGCTATATTATATATATATATATATATATATTAGACTTATATACTCAATAGTATTATATGGATTGTTTTTCCTTCTTGCCTCATTGAAAAGACCTATACATGCTTCAGGACACAGCTTAAGTTAGATATGCTGTATTCCTTTCCTGACTTGTCCAGATATACAGGTATATAAGATTAAAGTTAAAATAATGAAGGGATAGCCTTTTTTGATACAGCATGTGTGTGTGTGTGTGTGTGTGTGTGTTAGCATCAATCCTTTCAGAAAGACATACTTTCAGGTTTCCTTTAATGTCTTTAAGTACATAATCAAAGCTTAAGGTGTGCTTTATAGTAACACCACCATAGCAAATATATCACTCTAAAACTATAGTACATTTCACAGGAAATGTGTTAGCAACTCACTGGTAACCTAGGTCCCAGTGGAGTTAGAGCTGAAAGGAATCTTGTAAAAAGTTATCATGTAAACTGGCATTTCTACATAGCTGATACATGTGGCCCAAATGCCTAAATTAAGTCAAAATTGTTCTACCAAGTAATTTCAAGGCACTTTGAAAATGAGAAGAGGACAGAGACTCTTCATCATAGTTGTTGAGAATCCAGGATTAGAACTCCTCCAGAATTAGAACATATCTCTGCTGTTGAGAGCAAATGAATCTACAAGTACAAAGGAACAGGTCAGGTACATCTTTAATCTTTAGCTTCTTCCCTGAATTCTAAAACCACTTCTTTCTGAGCTCACAATTTGGCCAGTTGCTAAGAAAAAGTGCAGCATTCAGCCACATGCAAAGCTTTTATGCTTTGAAAAAATCAAGTGTTTATATAATTGCTGATACATCAAGTCCATATACTTTGCAAATCTAACTGGATAATAATATAAAACTCTAACTAGCCGGTCATGATGGAGTACGCCTTTAATCCTAGCACTCAGGAGGCAGAGGCAGGCGGATCTTTGTGAGTCAAGGCCAGCCTGGTCTACAGAGAAAGTTCCAGGACAGCTGGGGCTACAGAGAGATCCTGTCTCAAAAAGACACACACACACACACACACACACACACTCTAAGTAGACGAATTCCCTGCAATTATAAAAGTATACTAGAACTCAGAAATCATCTCTCAATTTTAAACTTTACATATGATGAAAAGTCAGGGAAGGAAACAGCATATCTGTAAGTTGTATCCTAAAGTACATATGGAATATTGTCATGAGATAGAAGCAAAAAAAATGCATGAAGCAGAAATCATACTACATACAAAAAAGCACAGTCAAATCTGGAACAAGACCAAAATACATACCATCTACTAAAGGATGGTATGTTGGCATACTTTCAAGCTTATATTCTTAAGTATTTGTTAAATATCTATTCAATAGGATAAATTACTATTAAAAAGAAACAAATATAAGGTTCACTAATTCATTCCTACTAAGCTAAAAGAGTCACAACAAAGAACAAGAAACTTCTCTGTTCATATCTTTTTAAACAGTGACTTTTCTAAATTCCCACCCCAACCTATTCAGGTTATACATATAATACAAAAGAAAATATTCCATACTCAATGTTAAAGGATACAAGTAGGAAATAGATATTATGTTTCTAATTTGAGAGATATTGTAGTATACCTTACAGAATGGCCTGAGTGTTCCTCTCTTGTTAGATGGCACAAACTAAAGGGGGTATAGGAGGGATATGAGATGCACACAAAGATTACCCTGGACAGATCAACAGGGCCCAGATACTTCAGACTATTTTTGGAAAGTTATGAGCAGAATAGTATCATAATTTGCCTTTTCAGAGTTCATTCTATTTATAAATAAAAAGAGTTTAATAGATAGGGTAGGTAAAAATTTGAAAAAGAGATAACAGCTATGAGCCTGTCCTCATATACCAGGTTAGATATGCTACAACTTGAAATCAATCTAACAGTAGTCATGCAAAATGATTTATACTTCAAAGAGTCAGAAGATACAAATGCCCAGACTTAGAGAAGAAGAGGGTAAAGAAGTAGTTACAAATAGGTCAGGACTGAGAAATAGTTTAGTGGGTAAAGTAGCTACCTTGGAAGCATGAGTCTGAGCTCAATAACCAGAACCTGTGGGGAAAAACATATATTGTGGCACACAGTTCTTATCCCAGAACTAGACAGGCAGAGACAGGCAAATCACAGGGGCTTACTGGCAGACCAGCCAGTAGGCTAGCCTACTTGATGAGTTCCAACCCAGTGAGAGACCCTGTCTCAAAGAAAAAAAGGTGGATGACACACATGTGAACACACAAATACACACACACACACACACACACACACACACACAAAGAACACACTGAACAGTTAGTTAATGAAGACACTATAACTGAGATAAGAGTGTGAAGAGACAAATAGATTTGAGATGAAAATTTGTACATAAGGATTTGTAGATGGTCATCTTAGTATATATGACTTTGAAATGAAGACCATTAGAACTGTGTTGGAGACATCTGGGATGAAGACAGATTTGAGAAACCTCAAAGAAAACATGAATGTCAAGGAAGGCATAAGTAGAAATTAAGCAGCATTGAAAGAAAGAGAGAAAGAAAGAAAGAAAGAAAGAAAGAAAGAAAGAAAGAAAGAAAGAAAGAAAGAAAGAAAGAAAGAAAGAAAGAAAGAAAGAACGAGCAAAGGAGGGAAGGAAGTAACGAAGGACGGAGGAAGGGAAGGAAGGAAGGAAGGAAGGAAGGAAGGAGGAGGGAGGAAGAAAAAAAAAAAAAAAAATAAATAAAAAAAAGGAAGAAAAGAAGGAAGGGAAGGACGGAAGAGGAAGGAAGGAAGGAAGGAAGGAAGGAAGTAGGAAGGAAGGAAGGAAGGAAGAAAGAGGGATGGAGAGATAGACTCAGTGGTTAAGAGACATTGGCTGCTCTTGCAAAGTACCCTGGTTCTACTCCCAGTACCCAGATGGTGGCCAGGGAATGTGACACCCTCTCTGTCTTCTCTGGGCATTGAACAACATGGGTTGACTTGCATTCATGAAGGCAACATAAAATAAAAATTTAAAGAAAGAAAGAAAAAAATGGAAGAAAAAAAAAAGAAATCTAAACAAAAGCTCTACAAACCTCTTACACTTAAATGGTCTGAAAGAGGCTGAAGTAGGAAGCAAAACCCCTTTCTTGTTAACCTTCTCCCCACTTTTTCTTTCAAACCAGTCTCCTTGTTACATGTGCGTGTGTGTGCAGGGCGGGGGGGGGGGGGGGCATGCATGCCAGTCCTGTCCAAGTGGTCCCAGCTGCTGAGTGCTCAGGATTGCCAGGGCCAAGTCAAGGTTTGAGCTAGCACTATGTTATAGATATTATAGTCTGCCTTCCTATGCTCTGGCTCTCACAGTCCTGCCACTCTCCTTTGAGATGCTTCTAGGCCTCCTGGGCCTCACTGTGCATGCACACTGATGGGCTGATTACAGTAGAAAATTAGTTACTTTGTATCAGAAAGAAAAATTATATACATTAGTGTGTGATCTGCTCCTTGCTGATTAGAGTTTGCATCACTCTGATGACAGGGATGTCCCATTTAGGGCCAAATCCTCAGCAGTTTCTTTGTCTCAGCACTTACTTTGATGGATTCTGAGTCTTTGATTGGACATTTGCCCACTGCCAAAAGATGCTTCTTTGCTTAAGGCTGAGAGCTGTCTGTGGATATAAAGATTTTATTCTATTCAAAGGGAGGAACCCTCATGGCCTAATCATATATTAAAGGCTCCAGTGTGTTATAAAACAAATTGTTAGCACCTGAATTTTGCAAATGACACATTTCAAACCATAGCAGTTAGTAAACAAACTATGAAGGGTGAAGTTTTTGTTATTGAATAGTTAACAATAAAAGTCACCACTGCCAGATGCCAAATTATTATTTGATATGCCCAAATGGAACATGTGTGCTGGAAAATGGCAATTATCCAGAACCAAGACCAGAAGTAGAATCCAGGTCACAGAGAAGCACACAGGGCCCAGCAGGCCGGACTTTTTAACCAAGAGCACTGGATTTCCCTACTTCTTTATTCTGGCCTTTATTCCCCTCATTAGTTCTGACAAATCATGAAAGATGACTATAATTACTTCAATCCCAATGGAGTTGAAAGTGAGGTACATGGAAAACAAAAGCAGTGGACAAGTGAGCAAATGATTTTTATCTGCTTGTGACCATTTAAAAGTGGAACGAACAGGACTCACACAAAATATTTCCCTATCTCTTTCTTCAACTTCATTTTACAAAGCATAAAAATCATTGTTATATACATAACAAAAAAGGCTGGCCATCACCTTTAATCACCTTCTTTGGCTCTAAAAATTTTTACCACTTTGAAATTAAATCTAGACTTTACCTCTGAAGATTATGTTCTCTGTTGGAGAGCACACATTTGGGTATTGTGAATGTAATTTCACCAGATTCCTCCCCAGTGGTTTATACAAGAGCAAGTGAGCAACAAGCTCAGCCTTGCTACTTTGAAAAGGACTCATTCATTAGGATATATAAACTCTGGAATGAGCTGTTTATAATTTGTATCCCTTTACAATATCTACAGTAGGGTTTCTGTTCTTTGGAGTTTCTTACTAGAGGGTTACTGAAAGGACAATGCTGAATAACATGGCAGCACTAAGAGATAAACTTAAAGTTTGGGGAGTTTTCAAACTCTAAACCTCCCATTTTGATAAACTATTTCCCTTAATTAACTAGCTAGATTTTTTTTCTATTTAAAAATTCTTTATGCACATCTTGTTACATAAAGAGTAAACAAAACAAAAACGTTGTATCATAATGGGCTTAATTCACCAGTGTCTGTCTTTATCATTGTGGCGACAAATACTTGAAATGGGATCACAAGGGCTCTAATTAGCACACAGCTATTTTAATTTTAAAACTAAGCCTGAGTGGATCATAATTACTCAATTCTAATTTGTGATGAACGAATATAGAGAAGCACAGTAGGAGAAGAGCTCAAATTAAAGGATCTTGAATTGGGCTCTACAAGTTTGGTTAACCTTAACCTTACCCCCATTCTTCTCTCAAGTGACAATGTGAAACTCCAGGAATGTGGCTGAACATCTATTCATCATGTTTGTTTAAGGGAGGAGAAATATGATGAACGGTGAAGGCGAGTGGAACACTACTAGGAGCAAACAAGAGGGAACAATGACTGCTTGAAGGGCTCCTCACAAGCAATGCTATGAAACAAACTGTAAAGTTTGAAATGCAAATGACACACGCTGGCTGTCAGGTCCTGCTAACTCACTGGACCAGGGCGAGACATGTTTAAGGACGCTGCAGGCGCACACCAAGCTCTGAGCGTGCAGGCACGTCCGGGATGGCAGCCCGCACTCCGGTTGTGCAGTAGGGAAGAAGCTTACAGGGCGCGAGGCCGCTCTCTGCACTAACAGACCCCGGGTGCACTCGGAGCCACGCCCACCGAGCTCCAACCTCCCCGGGCGCGCGAGGGGCGGAGCGTGCGCCGGAAAAACCTCGGGAGGGGGAGGCAGGTCGCGGGCGGCGGGGAGCGGAGGGGTCCCGGGTACCTGCGTTGGAAGTCCGTGGCAAAGGGCTTCAGGTACGGATCGGTGTCCAGCAGTTGGGCCAGCTCGGGCACGTCAGCCAGGGCGGCCGCTAGCTGCGCCTCGAAGCCGGTCCCCGAGACCGCGGGAGCCCCTGGCGCCGCCATCTTCGCCGCAGCCTGAGTAGCTGAGGCCCGAGTGGGTCGAGCGGGCCGCTGTGGGCGCGGTAAGAGAGCCACTGGGGCGGAGTCGGGCGAGCTGAGGCGAGCCGCAGCGGGCCTGCCCTTTATAGCCTTGGAGCCTCGGACGGGTTGAAGCCAGGACGCACGTCCACAGCGGAGGCCCGCTGCCCCTCCCGCCCACCACGCGGCCACCACCTGGATCCCTGGTCCCGCTGGCCCGCTGAGGGAAGGAGGGTCCCATGACTGGCTCCCACCTCCCTTTCCTGGTCCCAGGCTCCACACTCCTGAGGCATCCTATGCTCTCATTTCTGAGGCTTTTCTTAGTCCCATTAAAAAAAAAAAGAAAAAAATCAAGGCAATTCACGGGGAGAACAGTTAAGTTAGATGAAGTTAAACTGTTGAGGGTTGCAGTGTCGCAACCCAAGAGTGTCGGAAGCCACAAATGGAGCAGGAAACGTTCCTATTCCCTATACAGCTGACTAAGAAATAAAGACATTTGTGTTTGCCCAAGCTTTTCAACCATCTAAATCACCGTTGATGAGTGGAAGGAGAAAACTAACCCTGGTAGACTCTCCTCTGATCTCCAGAAGTTCACATGTGGCACTGTACCACTCACATACAAACCACTTTTTCTAACTTCAAAAAAAAAAAAAAAATGCACTGCTGGGTATCAGGAGAAATGGACTCAGCAATTCTGGAGGTTGCATGCAGCTATGTTTCTCAAAACTGGATAGGTTTAAGGATCACTTTCTTTTTAAGAAAGTATATTATTTTTTATTTTATGTCGATGAGTATATTGCGTGCATGTGTGTAAGTGCACCTGTGTCCTACAAGCACCTGTATCATGCAGTGTTCATGGAGGTCAGAAGAGGGCATCACATTCCTCTGGAACTGGAGATGATTGTTAGCTGCCATGTGGGTGCTGGGAATTGAACCCAGGTCGTCTGGTCTGCAAGAGCAGCCAGTGCTCTTAATTGCTGAGCCATCTCTCAGTGCAAAGAATTACTTTCTGAGTTGAAACCTTGAAATGTAAAATCCTAGAGTATATGAAGGAGGAAGAGTGTTGCTCACCTTTGGGCTCCAAATGTTAAGATATTCAAAAGACATTTATGTCTTTTTGAATTCAAGAAGTTCATGAAGGATATATAAAAGGCCTTGACGTGAGCAGCTAGATGTCTTATATGACCTTAAGTCATAGAAATGACAAAAACTTTACAAACTTCAAAACATAAAGCAGGCATGCATATGCATAGACAAGCACAACAACAACAACAACAACAACAGCCCATGAGAGGGTTGGACAAAGTACTTGGTGCCCTTTCATTCCCAGCACCTGCATGGCATCTAACAACTCCAGTTCCAGGGGATCAAACATTCTCTATTTGTATATGAGTACCCTACATGACAGGATGCACTTTCATGCCTGGAGGCAAAACACTGAAACAGGACATTTAAAAAAAAAAAAACATCGAAACCCAGAAGCAAGTACTCAATAGATACACAAATCTGTATGCTCAAGCCCTCCCCCATTGTTTTGAGAAACCCAGATTCCCATCACTTCATTCTGAATTTCCCATTTACATTACTAAGGGACCTGCACTACCTAGCTACCTAAGCAAACCACTGGTGAGGTAGGAAGACGAGGGAATGAGCAGGGAAGTTTTGTGGGGTTTTGTTGTTGTTTGTTTCTTTCTTTGGTCTTTTCAAGACAGTGTCTCCCTATGGCCACAGCTGGCCTGGAACTCACTGTGTAGGCCAGATTGGCCTTAATCTCACAGAGATCCACCTTCCTCTGCCTGCTGAGTACTAGAATTAAAGGTGTGCACCTCCAAGACCAGAATTTTTTTTTTCAGAGGTTTCCTGAATAAACACAGCCTAAAGTTAAGTTCTCATTACCTTTAAACAAGCTAGAGGAATGTCTCAGCAGTTGAGAGCAAAGGCAGCTCTTCCAGCCCAGCACCTCCATCTGTGACTCCAGTTCCAGGGAAATTGATGCCCTCTTCTGGCCTCTATGGGAATTGCATGCACTGGTGCACTTACATGTAAGAAATACACTCATACATATAAAATAATTTTTTAAATAAAAGTTACTATCATCTACACTTGCCCATCCGTAGTCATCTTCCTACGTCACTGTTTCTCAAACTTTGAACTTGATATGAATTTCCTAGGTATCTTAGTAAAAATTCTTAGCTGGTAGTTGATGGTCCAAATTGTAATTTTAACTAATCTCAGGTGATGCTGATGCTGCAGTTTTTAAATAACTTTGAATAGCTAAACTCTACACTGTAAGTCAAATACTGTCATTTAACAACTTAAATGGCATGCCATTTCACTTAGAGTGAAATATAAACTTGTCATCCCTGAAACAGTTTGTGCAATCTGAACTCTACTACTCTTACTCTCCAGTTTCCCAGTGCTGTGGTAACACAGACTTTCTTGGAACACTCGGGACTCTGTGACCTCAAATCATTTGTTTGTAACTTTGTCTTTTGTGAATTCTCATTCCTACTTTCTTTTGTGGCCTATTCTTTTGTCAGCTTTCATTTAGGTTTCATTAAAAATGTTAGTTCATCTCTGAGAATTTTGTGCTTCTTTCTAAATAGACTATAAAATCTTCTATATCTGCTCATTATCCTACAGGCAACAGTTATCATGAGTTATTTATTAATCTTTAAACAAGCTTGGCAAGCACAGGCAATCAGTCTATCTTGTACACCATTAAATACATTCTTTAAATCTCTGTATCCCAGCCATTTGCCCATGTGCTGCAGATGAATATGAGTCCCCCTTGTCATAAAGATCACATTCTGATGGAGATGGAGCAAAAGAATTAATATGGACCACGTGCACCTATTTTAGTTCTTTTACTCAAGGAAGGCCATTCAGCACTGACATTTGGCCTGAAATGAAATAAGAAAAAGCCATTAAGGAATAATGTTCCAGGCAGAGTTTATGCAATGAGGATCTGAGTTGGTCTAGTCAGGAAAAAAAAGTGGGATGGAAGGAGAAAGGAAACTACTGTGCATGCTATACAATAGAGGCAGGAAAGTATCAGGAGGTGAGATGCTAGAGTTGGCATATAGAACCTGTAATTTATTGGAGAGTTTTGAAGAGAAAACTGTGAATCAGACTTTTGTAAAATAGGAGCAAATGGTTTAGAGGAATTGAAGGGAGAGCATTAGGAGATGATGATTTTTACCTAGATGAGAGAAGATGGATTGAACTACAATTGAAAATGTTGAAATGAAACTTGGAGATGTATGATGAATGTCCAAGCTTGGAGATGTATGATGAATGTCCAAGCTATTAGGAAGCAATTCAGTATTTGTATTAGCTTCCTGGGGGTACAGCAGTAGAGAAATACAAACTTGATGGCATGGATCAATAGAAATCTGTCATCTAACCTTAATTCTGAAAATGTAATGTCCCAAGTTAGGGTTTCAGCACAGGTATGGTTCCTACTGGGACTCAAAGGATAACTGTTCCATGCTTCACTCCTAGATTCTGATAATGGCATGCAGATAAATCATTCTAGTCTCTGCCTTTGTTGCATGAGTTTTCCTGGAAACGGGAAGAGAATGTCTATTTCCCTCCGGTAGGACACTGATGACAGATCAAAGAAATGATTTCATGCTAGTCTAGCTTAATGAACCAATGACTTTATTGGTTGTTACAGGAACATGGATGAAGACTTAGAGGAGCATCAATGAGTCAAAAGTTGTGTTCCCAGTGCTCCTTACCTAATTTTCAGGCAACTCCAAAAAGTTTTCTCTTTTCCAGGAATTGTATATTGCTTATATAAATTTGGAGAAGTACCTTAACTTTTTTATTTTCTGAATTTCATGAGTCTTGTGTATTTCATCATCTTCCTGAGCTTTGTATGAGCCTGAGACTTGTGACCCTCCCTCAAGGAGGGAATATTTCAATTTGGAGGAAATTGCTACACATCACTCCACCTCTTTTAAATTCTTTTTGCTCCTCTTCTTTGGAGGGTGTGATTTAGATGTCTGGTTATTTTTATTTAATTATGGCTTAAACTTTGACCACTAAGCCACTTACTAGTTGCAGCTTTTCCAGTTTTGAATAACTGCAGTAGTCATTGTCCTCTGCAAAGAGGAAGTTTCCCTCCATGATCAAGGCTGAAAATACCAGTAATATATATGCATAAGCACAAATGTCTAGGAGCCAATTTAACAGGCATGAATAATATCAACTTAAAACAGGAGGAGTTGCTTCCCCAGTGAACCCTGTAACCTCCCAGCTATAGGCTTTTACCTAAGCTTATATTACCAGATATGTGTTTCCCTCTTTAGTAGACCTTAAATTAAAGCGTAGAGTAGTTGCCCACCCCCAAAAAAAAAAACATATCATGCTCTTATTGCACCAAGGAGCATACTTTGTGTGGTGTGTTGAAAGTGGAGCAAAAAAGATCTAAGTTGAGTGGGACAGTTCTACAGCCTGCTCAGTGCTCTCTATCACTATAAGCAGAGACTGAGCTTCCAGATTAGTCCCTGCTTCATTTCACAATCTCCTGCAACCAAAGTGTGTGTTGTATTCAGCGAATAGAACTTATCTCTTTCAGATATGCAAACAACAATAGTGACCTTTATGGTTTCTAGGTCCATAGCGGTCTCTATGGCCAGCAACTTATCAGGTTGTAGTCTCCCTCTGACATGGAAATTTTATTAAATAACCTTATGGCACCTAGTATTCCCTTTTCCCACCCACACAGATTGCCTTCATTTACACTTTTCAGCTATTTTTATTAACCTTTCAGATGCCTCTCTGAGTCTGTAAGACACTCAGAGATCTCCAAAGGTCCACTACCATCCATTTCAGCCAACTGCCAATTGGTCTTGACTTTCAGCAGCTAATGGGATACTAAATTAAATCATTATAAAGGTCCAATACAGCATGAAAAATTCCCATTACTTGTGACAATTGCTTCCAAAAAGCTATATGGGTGGAACCTTATGAAATATTCTCCAACTATGCTGGAGTGTCAATTAAAGAAAAGATCACAAAATTGAGAGGTACTTGGGGGAGGGGGACATGATAAGAATTGAAGTGGGTAGGGAGATGTCTAAGATAGTTCTAATGTCAGTTTGATGAACCTATGTTGAAGGAGCCTCATTTGTGGAATTGCCTCCATTAGACTGATCTATGGTTATGTCTGTGGGGTATTTCCTTGATTGTTGAGTGATGTGGGATGGTGCATCCCACTGTTGGTGGTACCACTCCTGGGCAAGTGGTTCTGTAGTGTATAAGAAAGTAGGCTGAGCATGAGCCAGAGGAGCAAGCCAGTAAGCAACGTTTCTCCATGGCCTGTGCTCCAGGTTTTGGCCCTGAGTTCCTACTAAGGCTAATAAAGCCTTTCCTCCCCAAGTTAGTATGGGTCAGAGTGTTTTGTCACAGCAATTGAAGACAAACTAAAGAGAAGTGGAAATTTTGTAAATACAGTAATCATGAATGATATTCTCAAAAACAAACAAAAGCTATTTTGGGTATAGCAGCAGCATAGATAAGGGACTACCTTATTTAGCCCTGTGTTCTCCATGAACTAGCCTGCTTCCCCATCCTGGGGCATGTCTTGGTTCTGAAGTACACCTCTTACCCCTAACATGCTAGGCAGGCATATTTGTATTGTGTGGCCATGCCTTTGGGGGGGGGGCGAAGCTATGTTCTCATCTACTGAAACTGTAGCTCAAGCCAAGGGTATGGTATTTACCTCTGCATCTGCCTCACTTGACTGCTAAAAAAGACTCTGGCGGGAGGTGTGGGGGCATAAGGGGTGGGCATGGATGGGGGAATGAGTCTATATTTGATTAAGAAATGTATGAAATGCACTCAATAAAAATTTTAAAAAAAAAGACTGTGTGGGTGAAAATCTCCACTCCTAGTACATAGTATTCAGCTAAAAAATATGCAACATACCCTTGGAAGATATTGCCAACCATAGGACTAGAATAATCTTTTCCAGCTTTATCAATGATTTCATTTCCTCCTTTATCAATGATTTCTTCTGTGAACTGTTCTTTAAGCTTGAAATTCATTAACACAGCATTTGACTTTCTGTTAATCCCCCCCGTCCACACCCCCAGGAAATCTACAAATCTCACCAAATTTGTCTTTGAGTGATGTGAACAGACTGAAACATCTCCAGCAATTGTTTACTGGTTATATAAACTTGGGAAAGGATCTTGTAAATCTTATAACTTTCTGAACTTCCTATACCATATATGTTTTGTATGGTTCTTGACTCTTATAAGTATTGCTCCTCCCTCTGGGAGGAAATGTTTAAATTCAGAGGAAATAGCGACACCACAGCTTCCATTTTTCACCTGGCATTCTCCCTGGTTCCCTATCTTTTCACATGATATTTACTATAGCTGGACTTGGAATACCCCCTCCAAAGGTGCATATGTTAAGGTTTGGGCCCCACTATGGCACTATTGGGATGTGATGGAGCATTAGGTAGAAGACTACATAGACATGGTTGGGTTATTTGTGTTTATTTTTAATTCTCATTTTTTGAAACAATGAGGCTAAATTTTAAAAAAAGCCTTTTCTGTTTATCTCATTTCAGACATTTTTTAAATGATGGGTGGCTTAAAATACTGTTTTTATGAGGATACTCATAATTAGGGACTGAATTTATTTTAGTGTGGCCTCATTTAACTACATATATAAAGACCCTGTTTCCAGATAACTTCATTTTCTTAGGTATTGGGGATTAAGACCACATTATTCCATTTTGAGGAGGAAGGGAGACAATCCTACTCATTATAATAATAAAATACCAGAAGAAATGTTTGAGAAATAGATTTAAGGAAGCTGTCTTTTAGTCAGGTTTTCATTGCTGAAACAAATACCTGAGAGAATTTTGAGGAAGTTTTTATTTTGGCTCACAGTTTCTAAGATAGTCCATGGTCATCCGGATTCGTTGCTTTGGGCCTAAGTGAAGTAAGGCACATGTAACTATGGGTGCATGTGATGCAAGCTTCTCATTACATGGCAGCCAAGATGCAGAGAAGTGACTTCATCCTTCTGGCTAAGACCTACCTCCACAAGTTTCCATCACTTCCATCAAGAACCCTCACATTATAAACCCATAAATGCATTACTCCATAGATGAAGACTGTCCTCATAGTCCAATGTCCTCTCAATGTTTGGCTCCCCTAGCAAGGATATGTCTCCAACATATGAGCTTTCTTGGGGAAACCTCATGTCCAAACCGTAAAAATATGATCTGCCATGGAACTAGTTATGAAACCTAAAAGTGAAAGTTAAAAGAGACTGTACCTTTGAAATGTTTGATCCAAAGTAAAACTTTTTTTTTTTTGGTAAAATCTCTTAAATACTCACCTGGAGGTGTATAATTGGAAATGTAATTATTTATTTATTTATTTATTTTTTGCATGTGTATGAATGTATTGTCTGCATGCAGGTCTGTGCACCCGTGTCGTGCAATGCCACGGAGGTCAGAAGAGGGTCTCAGATTTCCCTGGAACTGGAGTTCTCCTGGAATTGGAGTTACAGACGGTTCTCAGCCGCCATGTGGGTGCTGGGGATCGAACCCGCGTCCTCTGCAAGAGCGTCGGTGCTCTTAACCGCTAGGCTATCTCTCCAGCCCTGGAAATGTAATTTTTGATGTCTTATACATCATTTAGTAACCAAGATAACAATTAGAGAACCGAAAGGTTATTCCTGGACAAACTGTCAGCCCATGAAAGGAAACAGCCAGAATTGACCAGAGTCCAAGTCAACAGCTCCAGAGAGAGTGGACTGTTTTACCTCTCATCCACCTGTGCCCCTTTTCTAAGCCTAGGGAACAACCTGCGGAAGAGGGGGCGTGGTAGAATGTAAGGGCTGCGATTGGGGTGAATGGTGAAACTACAGCAATGTAGTCTGGACACTCATTTGATCAACTTGATTGAACAAACAACCTGTCACCCCCCACTGGATGGTGGGGCTGTAGGTGTTTGGGCACAACAGCCTGCAGATAGGTTTTGCATGAAGGATGCTTGTACTCATGGATTATCACTTATAGCTAAAAATGAAAAAAAAAAATCTGAGAGAAAGATGCAGGACAGTTATGGCAGAATGCATGATCTGGGATGGGGTGGGGGTGGGGGGGAGGGAAAGGGAAATAAGCCTGAACTGAATTGGAAAAAAATGTATGAAATGCACAAAGCATCAATAAAAATTAATTTAAAAAAAAAAGAGAACCATTCATGTGTGGTTAATAATTAACAATGACAAATAAAGGCTGCTCAATAAGTTTTTGGAAGCTGCTGCTTTCTGATACTCAATCCATAGTGCTTAGAAAATCTATCGTACATTATATAATGTATCTTTTATATATGATCTCTGCTCAAAGCTATTTTCCAAGTTTGCTTTTCAATAATATATGATATAGGATCAGAAGGTTATTGATACATGCCAAAGCACATATAAACCTTGAAAACACTATGCCAAGTACAAGAATGTAGTCACAAAAGACCACATAATATATGACCCCGTTTATATTAAATTTCTGAAATATAGAAATTTATGGAGACAAAAATTAGAGTACTAGCTTCCTAGTGCTGGTTAAAAATTAAGAGTGACTGCTAATGATGCGACAATGAAAATTTTCTAAAGTTGATTATAGTCATGATTGCACAGCTCCAAATATTAAATACTTTTTAATTACATATTTAATGGATGTTTCATATGTGAATTACATCTCAATGAAACTTTTTTAAATACCAAACATTTCAAATAATATAATATTAATATGATCTTAAAAGTACATATTCCAGAAGTTTAAAGGGGAAAGCAGGAATGGAACGGAGGCCAACAAAAAAGAAATGACTTTGTAGAACAAGGAATGGTGGTACAGGAGAAGGGAGAAAGTGGTATATTAAAACATGGACAAATTCCAGAAAAGAAAAAAAAAGAAAAAAAAAAAGCAATAACCCAGCTATCCTTAACAAAGTTAAATCAGTTGTACAGGTTTTACTCATGTTTCAGTCTCAAAATAGCTGCCATGGCTCAAAGCATCACTCCATCAAAAGTAATATATAAAGAAAAACAAAATTAGTGTTTATCTCATGTGCTTTTGTCAAGAGAAAAACTTGTCCTATTTGTTGATCACATTTTCCTTGTATCTTTGGGCACAAGTAGATCACATACCTATCACTGAACCATTTGCATAAAGAAATATAATGGCATGGCGAGACTAATATAGTTGTCAAAGAGCCCCTAAGCTGGGCTCTTTCATTGGCAAATTATGTTCAACATATTAATAAAATGCTAATTCTACCTTAAAAGCTAGAAGAAAATAGAAGCATAATCAACATAGTGGCTACATTATCCTTTGTTTCCCTCCTAGATATTACTAACCCATGAAAGTTCAGTGTACTGTTAAATACTGATCTCTTAAAGTGTAAAATTCTATTCCCCAACCAAGGAGAAATTTACTTTCCTTGTTCCTGCATCCCAACTACTAGGAAATACAGACACACACACATACACACACAAACACACACACACACACACACACACACACACACACACACACCACCACCACCACCAAGAAGACAATTGAGAGCATTCACTTATACAAAAATGGAGCCTTTTTCTTTACACAAAGGTGCCTCCCTCTCAAAGGAAGTTACCCTTTTTAATCTACAAAAGAACATGCACACACACAGCATAGGTGAGTAACCATGCTCTCAGCTCGTTAACCTCACCTCCAATCATCAATAAGATTACTATATATTTGTTGCAAAGTTATTGACAAGCTTAATGCACTATGAACTATGAAGGCCCATATATAGCTTCTATGGAATAAGAAAAAGAAAACACACAAAAGCATACCTGAACCATAGTGGGATATGGCTGAAGCAGGGCATCAAAAACCTGAAATAATGGTAAGCATCTTGGTCACTAGCTTTTGTATGGCATTACCTAATTGTGTAAGTTAAGAATATTCAAAAATGCATTAGTTCAAAGTCCTACTGAAAAATATCTAATAGCTGAACATGAGTGCATGTGTATATTTGGAGGCTATATAACAAGAAACACAGTGCCACAAAGGAGAAGCCTCCCTTTGAGTTCTTGGTCAGGGGAGTCCAAGAGACTCCCCAAATAACACAGACTGTTGCCACAGCCCTTGATTTCCTCCCAGAACTTGAAGGTAAGATCCTATTGCTGAAGAAAGAATATACTTAAGACACAGGACTTGAAGCCATGGAGCTGGAATTGACCTGCAAGCCTCCTTCTTTAAGACTAGCCCTCATGGTACTAGAGGATACAATGCAAGCTGCTATGGGAAAAAATCAATCAGTGGTCCAACCCAGCTATAAAGCCTAATAACCACAACAGTGAGTAGCACAGCAAAATATCTTTATTGGTGTAGTAGTTGCATTTTTATCTTGGAGGTAATCAACAGCTATATAATTAGGCTTAAAGCCTATTCATTGGGAAGGAAATCATGAGTACTATTGTAAACACAAAAGAAATGTGGCTGGAGAGGTCATAAAGCCTGAAGAAGAAAAAATAAGAATAAATATTCGAGTGAAGCTAAGATTTGAGAGTCACATGGTAAATGAACAAAAGGTCGGTAGGATTAAGAAACTTTTAGTGTTGAGGACATCAAATAAATTCTTACCCAAGGAATTCAGGTAGTGATTTCAGGAGGATGATAAAAATGCTTTAAAGAAAAGATTGTAATCTGACTGCCTGATTTCTAATCTCTTCCATTTGTAACACTGGCAAATCTCTAACTTCTGGTGCCTTGATTTTCTTCAAACTTCATTGATTATATAAGAATATTTAATAATAAGTCCTTAGGATAATATCTGGCTCATAGTAGATACTGTATTTTTAAAGCAGATAGTGAACATTAAAGGAAAATATGTCATATTTTAGCACTATAGCCATAAAACACATTCAGATTTCCTTGTGTTATTACTTACATTTGTACAGTGATTCTGGATATAAAGTATATAAACATGAAGGAAACAGGATGGACAACTTCATTTAATATTAAATGCTTAATATGTAAATTTAAATTTTGGAGTGCCAACAATGTTTATGGCATGTAAAATGTTTTATGACAGTATAAAGATCTTTGATATGATCCATTAAAGTATTCAGAGTACTAAGTAATTTGAAAGATAAAACTTGAACAATGATAGCTCAAAATAATGTAGAATTGTGTTAAATTATATTTTACAGATAAATTAAACATTAAAATCTATTCTCTCCCTGTCTCCTTCCCTATTTCCTTCCCTTTAAATATTATCTTCTTAGAAATAAATTAATTTGGGACTGGGGAGATGGTTCAGTGGGTAAAGTGTTTCCTGCACAGCATAATAATTTAGGTCTTCATGGGGCTGGAGAGATGGCCTAGCAGTTAAGAGCACCGACTGCTCTTGCAGAGGACCCGGGTTCGATCCCCAGCACCCACATGGCGGCTGAGAACCGTGTGTATCTCCAATTCCAGGGGAATCCGAGACCCTCTTCTGACCTCTGCGGCATTGCATGACATGGGTGCACAAACCTACATGCAGACAGTGCATTCATACACATAAGAAATAAATAAATAAAATTTAAAAAAAAAATAATTTAGGTCTTCAGCATTCACCTAAAAAGCCAGGTAAGCAGTACACCTATAGTCCTAGTTCTGGGAGGTAGAGACAGCAGAGGGCTCACCATCCAACCATTCTAGCCAGATACAGGATCAGTAATATACCATGTCTTGGAAAATAAAGTGGAAATCAATATTGGCCTCCCTCTGGCCTCCAGATACACAAATATTGACACCTACTTCTGTACACACACAGATTCTACACACACAGTTTGTGAATAAATAAATAAATTTCATTGGACATTTGTTTAAATTTGCCATGAAAAGGCACAAAACCAAGTGAAGCATTGATTATACAAATCTGTAAACTCACAATATAAATTGAATTATGTAGTTAAAACAGATGAATTTTATATTATTAAAGATCTCACATAAGACTGTAATTCAGAATACCACTATAAAGTAGATATGATATCTAGCAAATGTTGGTTATCCAGCCTCCAAACATATTCCTGTTACATCTATTAAATTCAGCAAATGCAGCCTTGATACAGTTCCCCTTGAGCACCTTCCAAGCCTCTCAGAGAATCCTGAAGAAAGAGACCAGTACTTGTGTCTTGAGATCTGTTCATTTTCTAAACTCTCTACATAAATGTCATGGGATGATTGTTCAGTGTGATGTGAATTTTGCTACCTGGACACCAGAGTGAGGCAAACAACTTTTTCATAAGTTGGTACTGAACAGTTTTAAACGACAATGATTTTCAATTACTTTTGTCATAAGTTGAACAAGAACCAGTGACCTAAAGGTGAACAAACCCTCTGAACAGCAGGGTGTCTCACTCACAACTGAAACAATTTTCCTGAATCTAAAGCCTACCCAAGCAAAATGGCAATTTTTATTTCACTGTGTTACTATCTCCCTTATGCCTTTATGTTATCTCTGGTGATTACTTTCTACCTGAAATTTTCAGTACTTCTAAATTGTTCCTGAACATTTTGCAAATGTTTTAGGCAAAAAAAAAAAAAATCATGTAAAAATGGATGGATAACTGAGCTTATCAGTATGGTGTTATCCTGAGAAAAGACTGTACTGATTACCCAGAGTAATAGCAGATAACACAAAGTGCTGCCTACATTCTTGGCACTGTTCCAGGCAGTGTGTTCTTGTGTTTGTGAAAGATCTTTAGGAACATTATGGAAAAAACACAGAGATGGAGAGTACTGCATAAAATAGTGTAATGTACTTTGTAAGAATTGGTAAGGATTGAACTCATGTAGAACTTCTATACAGTCCATGCTCATTTTTTTTTTAATTGTTAATCTCTATTTGTCAGTGAACATTTGAATTTCTTGTTCATTTCAGTCATGGTGTGTAAATACTTCTTCAAAACTTTGCTTCAGTTCCTTTCAGATTTAGAGTCAGAATGGTAATTCTATTTTCAGTATCTTCAGGAATTATCACCTTGATTCCTCAGGGGCTGCACATTTCAAAGTCCTCCAACAAGGCACATCTACTTCAAGAGTTTTCAACACCTGACTTGTCTTTGGTTCTTTTGTTTTGTGTTGATAGTAGCCATCCTACTGACTGTGAAGTGAGATTAGAGTATAGACAGTTTGAAGCCCTGGAAAGACAAGAGATGTAAACATTTCCATAGTCTTGTTAGCCACATGCATAATATCTTTGCAGAAATGCTCTTCAAGTTTTCAGTCTATTTTATTTTTTTATTAAGTTAATTTTTATTGAGGGTGTTTCATACAACATTTCTTAATCAAATTTAGATTCATTCCCCCATCCATGCCCACACCTTATGCCCTCCCCCAACTCCATCAGAGTTCATGGATTCTGTCCAAGTCAAGTCCTGTCTTGCATCTTTTTCTCAGTCTTTTATAACCTTTTTGGTGCACAAGTTTACTGTTTTGGTCAGTTCCTTAGGTTTTTCCTCTCTCTTTATTTTGTTCCATTTAATTTTTTTTTAATTTTTATTTACTTATTTATTTTTATTTTTTTAATTTTATTTATTTTTGTATGTGTATGTGTGTACTGTCTACATGTAGGTTTGTGCACCCGTGTCATGCAATGCCACGGAGGTCAGAAGAGGGTCTCAGATTCCCCTGGAACTGGAGATCTTCTGGAATTGGAGTTACAGACAGATCTTAGCCGCCATGTGGGTGCTGGGGATCGAACCCGAGTCCTCTGCAAGAGCAGTTGGCGCTCTTAACCGCTAGGCCATCTCTCCAGCCCCAGTTTTTATTGATTTTTATGTGTATGAGTGTACTGTGTGTATGTAGGTTGGTGCACCCGTGTCTTGCAATGCCGCGGAGGTCAGAAGAGGGCATGGGATTCCCCTGGAACTGGAGTTAAAGACGGTTCTCAGCCGCCATATGGGTGCTGGGAATCGAACCCAGGTCCTCTACAAGAGCAGTTGGTGCTCTTAACCGCTGAGCCATCTCTCCACCCTACCCTTTTAAATTTATATTATTTCAAAATATGCATATAGACACTCCACACATAATTCAAAATCACAAATTCAGAAAATAAACTATAGGTTAATTCCAAAACACATTTAGAGATTCACATTTTAACAGTAAACTTGCATGCATGTAAAAAGAATTATAACTTTACATTCTTTTTTTTTAGAATATGAATACATATCTTCCATCCATATATGGTAATCACAATGTGTAAATACAAGTGGTAGGTCAATTCTAGAGCCCATTAAGAGATTCACATTATAATAGCACAGTTGCTTTCAGATACAATGAAATATAATAAAGTTGCAAAAAAAAAAAAAAACCACCGGGCATGGGGGTGCACACCTTTAATCCTAGCACTCAGGAGGCAGAGGCAGGTGGATCTTTGAGAGTTCAAGGACATCCTGGTCTACAGAGTGAGTTCCAGGACAGCTGGGGCTACAGGGAGACCCTGTCTCTAAAAGACAAAAATAAATAAATAAATAAAAAATAAAAATAAAGTTGCTCAGTTTGCCTGCCAACAGGGGATTTGGTGTTAGCATCCACAAATGAGGAAAAACATTTGCCTTTTTTTTTCCTGGGACTGTGTTACTTCACTTAGCATCTTCACTTAGCATAATGACTTTGAGTTCCATCCATTTACCTGCAAAGTTCATGATGTCATCTTTCTTTACCACTGCATAGAACTCCATTGTGTAGATGTACCACAATTTTGTAATCCAGTCATCAGTTGAGGGGCATTTGGGTTGGTTCCAGCTCTTTGCTATTGTGAAGAGAGTGGCAATAAACATAACTGTGCATGTGTCTTTGCAGTAGGATGCGTCTTGTGGGTATATACCCAGGAGTGGTATGGCTGGGTCAGGTGGTAGGCTCATTTTGAGTCTTTGAAGGGTTCTTCACACTGCTTTCCACAGTGGTTGTACCAGTTTGTATTCCTAACAGCAGTGGATGAGTGTTTCCCTTTCCCCACAACCTCTCCAGCATTTGGTGTCTTTTGTTTTCTTGATCTTGGCTAGTCTTATTGGAGTGAGATGATACCCTAGTGTGGTTTTAATTCACATTTCCTTAATTATTAATGATGTTGAATACTTTTTAAGATGTTTCTCAGCCATATTTACTTCCTGGTGAAGTCTCTGTTAATCTCTTTACTCCATCTTTTGAGTAGGTCATTTGTTTTCTTACTTCTCTGTTTTTTAAGTAGTTTTTATATTTTGGATATTAATGCTCTGTCAGATATATCAGTGGTAAAGGTTTCCTCTCACTCTGTGGGTTTTCTCTTCACTTCCTTGATTGTTTCTTTTGCTGTACAAAAGCTTTTGAGTTTGATGAGGTCCCCCTGTCAGCTGTTGTCCTTATTTCCTGTGCAGCTGCTGTTTGATTTAGTAAGTCTTTTCCTACACCTATGTCTTGTAGGTTGCTGCAGACTTTTTCTTCTATCACTGTATTAGTAACTTTTTTGTTGCTGTGATAAAACCACTATGACCAAGGACACTTATAAAAGCGAGAGCTTATTTGCGCTTAAGATTGAGGGTTCCAGGGAATTAGAGTCCATTGTGGTGGGAGGCATAGTGGCCGGGGCTTAAACAGAAAGTGGAGGTTCAAATGAGCACAGGAAGTCAAAAAAAGGAGAGACTGGAGACTGCAATGCTTGTTAAACTCACTAAGCCCGCCCCCAATGATGTACTTCCTCCCAGCAGCCACACCTTCTAAGATCTCCCCAAACAACACCACCAACTGGACACAAAATGTCTGAATACTTAAAGCCTATGGGGGACACCCTTATTTAAACCACCACAATCACCTTCAGGGTTTGGGGTTTCAGGTTGAGATCTTTGATGCACTTGGAGTTTATTTTAAAACCTGTTATTTCACAAATCCTTTGAATTGACTTTTTGAGACTTTCTCTTTTTTCTTTTTTTTCTTTTTTCTTTATTGATGTTTTATGTATTTCATACATCATTTTTCATTTCTGTTCAGGTATATTCCCCTATCCCTTCCCCCCACCCCACCCCAAACTGTCCCAGATCATGTACTCTATCATAACTGTCCTGCATCTTTCTCTGATGGAGACTTTCATAAAATAGTTATTTTAAGGACCATTGGGTCAAGTGTGTGTCCACTAATGCCTTTCAGTGTGGGTCCATCCACTCTAGCCTGTTTAACCTATCCATGTCAAACCCTTAAAGGAAACTGACTCTCCATCTCCCAGCAGCTATGAATTGCCAGTAGTTCCTCGGCTAGTGTTGGGACTTCTTACCCTCTTCCTCAGGTCTATAATGCAATTTTATACAGCTTTAAATTACATAGGTCTGGGCTGGAGAGATGGCCTAGCAGTTAAGAGCGCCGACCGCTCTTGCAGAGTACCCGGGTTCAATCCCCAGCACCCACATGGCAGCCGAGAACCGTCTGAAACTCCAGTTCCAGGAGAACTCCATTTCCAGGGGAATCCGACACCCTCTTCTGACCTCCGCGGCATTGCACGACACGGGTGCACAGACTTGCATGCAGACAGTACATTCATACACATACAGAAATAAATAAAATTAATTTAAAAAATTAATTAAATTACATAGGTCTTGTGCATGCTCTCTTCATGGCTAGGAGTTCATAGAGTAACTGCCCAACTATCTGGAAAACTGTTATTTTATGCTCCTCTACCACCTCTGGCTATTAAAATCTTTCTGCCCTCTCCTGCTGTGATTCATGAGCCTCTGAAGGCAGAGATTTGATATACATGTTTCCTAATGAGGAATAACCATTCCTCAGCCTTTTATTGGTATGTTTGCCAGCTATGTGTCTCTGTTCATCACTATCTGCTACAAGAAACTATCTCTGGTGGGAGCTGAGAGATTAATCTATGGATATAACAACAAGCAAGTAAGAGTTTGTTTAACACACTGAACAGACTAATGGTGGCAAGCTCTGCACTATAGCCTGTGACCTGTCTAGCAACACATTCCCATTCCTGATATCAGTGCCAGGTATGGACTTGATATTGTGCAGCAGACTTGTGAATCCAATCAAAAAGTAGTTGGATATTCCCATAACATTCCTGCCACTATTGATAATTTTGTTCTTCTTGGAAGCTGAAAGATGCTCCATTATGTAAAAGTATGTCTTTCATTTATCATTCATCAGTTGATGGGCATACAGGTTGTTTCCATTTCCTGTCTATTATGAATAGAGAAGCAATGAACATGGATGATGTTCTTGGATATATTATATGCCCAAGACTGTTATGAATAGATCGGGTGGTAAATCTGTTTGTAGCTTTCTGAGAAATCTCCACAGAGTTCCATAATGATGATACAAGTTTGAACTCTTACCAGCAGTAAATAAGAATTTTCCCTTCCTTACATCCTCAGCAGAATTTGTTATTTTTTGTTTTTTGGACTTTAGCCATTCTAGTTTGGGTAAAATGAAATTTCAAAGTGGTTTTAATTGGCATTTCCCTGAAGGCTAAAGATGGTGAACATTTTGTAAAATATTTCTCATTCGTTTGCATTTCATCTTTTGAGAACTCCCTGTTCAATTCATTGCCCCAAATTTAAATAGGCTAACAGTACAGCTAAAAGCACTTGAAAGGCAACAACAGATGAACCCTAAACGCAACAGACAGGAAGAAATAACAAAAATCAGAGCAGAAATCAATGAAATAGAAACAAAGAAAACAATACAAAAAATCAATGAAGCCAAAAGTTGGTTCTTTGAAAGAATAAACAAGATAGACAGACCTCTAGCCCAGTTAACAAAAAGAAAGAAGGAACAACTCCAAATCAATACAATCTGTGATGAAAAGGGAAATATCACAACGGACAAGGAAAAGATCAAGAAAATTATATGGGAATATTACAAGAACCTATATTCTACCAAGTTTGAAAATCTAGAAGAAATGGATGAATATCTGAAATCTTGGGAATCACCAAAGCTTGGCCAAGAGGAGACCAGCAGCTTAAACAGACCCATAACATATGAAGAAATAGAGGATGTAGTAAGAAGCCTCCCAACTAAAAAAAGCCCAGGCCCAGACGGTTTCACAGCAGAATTCTATAAAACATTTCAAAAAGACCTACAACCATTATTTCTGAAACTGTTTAGAAGTATACAATCAGAGGGAATTCTCCCAAATTCCTTCTATGAAGCCAACATCACTCTATTACCAAAACCAGGCAAAGATACAACTAAAAAGGAGAATTATAGACCCATCTCCCTCATGAACACAGATGCCAAAATTCTAAACAGAATACTGGCAAATCGCATACAGACCCACATCAAGAAGATCATCCATCATGACCAAGTTGGATTCATACCAGAGATGCAGGGATGGTTCAACATACGAAAATCAATAAACATCATCAAACACATAAACGGAATCAAAGACAAAAACCACACCATCATCTCAATTGATGCTGAAAAAGCCTTTGACAAAATCCAGCATCCCTTCATGCTTAAAGTCCTAGAAGGAATTGGATTGGAGGGATCATTCCTCAATGTAATCAAAGCCATATACAGGAAACCCACAGCCAATATCATCCTAAATGGGGAAATGACGGAAACATTCCCTTTAAAGGTAGGAACTCGGCAAGGCTGCCCCCTATCACCACTCCTCTTCAATATAGTGCTTGAAACACTTGCTAGAGCAATAAGGCAAGAAAAGGATATTAAAGGAGTACTAATTGGAAAAGAGGAAGTCAAACTATCCCTATTTGCTGATGATATGATTGTTTACTTAAGAGATGCAAAAAACTCCACCAGAAAACTCCTAGAAACGATTAACAGCTTCAGCAAAGTGGCAGGATACAAAATTAACCTTAGAAAATCAATGGCCTTTCTTTACACCAAGAACAAGCAACTGGAGAAAGAATTCAAAGAGACCTTCCCACTCACAATAGCCTCAAAAACAATAAGATACCTAGGAACAAACCTAACCAAAGACACCAAAGACCTCTACAACAAAAATTTTAAACCCTTAAAGAAAGAAATTGAAGAAGACCTCAGAAGATGGAAAAACCTCCCATGCTCATGGATTGGGAAAATTAACATTGTAAAAATGTCCATTTTACCAAAACTCTTGTATAGATTTAATGCAATCCCAATCAAAATCCCCAAGAGTTTCTTCACAGGCTTGGAAACAAAAGTTCTTAAATTCATTTGGAGAAACAAAAGACCCCGAATAGCCAAATCAATCCTGAGTGAAAAGAGCTACACAGGAGGGATCTCTATACCAGATTTTAAACTATACTACAGGGCTATAGTCATAAAAACAGCCTGGTACTGGCACAAAAACAGACCTGTTGACCAATGGAACAAAACCGAAGATCCAAATCTGAGCACATACAATTTCAGCCATCTCATATTTGACAAGGGGGCCAAGAAACCACAATGGAGAAAAGACAGCATCTTCAGCAAGTGGTGTTGGCAAAACTGGATCACCACTTGTAGAAGAATGAAATTAAACCCCTACCTCTCGCCCTGTACAAAAGTCAACTCCAGATGGATTAAAGACCTCAACGTGAAACCCCAAACTCTGAAGGTGATAGAAGAAAAAGTTGGCAGCAGACTACAAGACATAGGCGTAGGAAAAGACTTCCTAAATCAGACAGCAGCTGCACAAGAATTAAGGTCGACAATTGACAAATGGGACCTCATCAAACTCAAAAGCTTCTGTACATCAAAAGAAACAATCAAGGAAGTGAAGAGAAATCCCACAGAGTGGGAGGAAACCTTCACTGCAGATACATCTGACAAAGCATTGATTTCCAGAATATATAAACTACTCAAAAAACAAAGAAAAAAGAAAACAAATGACCCACTCAATAGATGGAGCAAAGAACTGAACAGAGACTTCACAAGTGAGGAATTAGAGATGTCTGAGAAACACCTCAAGAACTGTTCAACATCACTAATCATTAAGGAAATGCAAATCAAAACCACTTTAAGATATCATCTTACTCCAATAAGACTGGCTAGGATCAAGAAAACAAATGATACCAAGTGCTGGAGAGGTTGTGGGGAAAGGGGAACACTCATCCACTGCTGGTGGGAATGTAAACTCGTACAGCCACTATGGAAAGCAGTGTGGAGAACCCTTGGAAGACTTGGAATGAACTTGCCACCCGACCCAGCCATACCACTCCTGGGCATGTACCCTCAAGACTTACGCCACCACAGAGATACATGCACGGCCATGTTTATTGCAGCTCTCTTCACAATAGCAAGGAGCTGGAACCAACCTAAATGCCCCTCAACTGACGAGTGGATAGAGAAAATGTGGTACATCTACACAATGGAGTTCTATGCAGCAGTAAAGAAAGACGACATCACGAGCTTTGCAGGAAAATGGCTGGAGCTAGAGGACATCATGCTGAGTGAAGTAACACAGTCCCAGAAAAACAAACGACGAATGGTATCCCTCATCTGTGGATGCTAGTGCCAATTACCCAGTTGTAAGTATTTCTTGTGTAGGGCCCCCTGAGCTTCTGTACAAAGCAGTTGGACATAATGCATTTTGGAAACAACAACAACAACAGAAAATACTGCATCAAAGAACTGACTGAAACAGTGAACTTCTGCTCAAAACAGTCAACGTCCCCATGGAAAATATTGAGAAAGACTAAGACATGGAAAGCATGTTTGGCAGAATGCACGAGCTCTGACGGGGTGGGGGAATGAGCGGGAACACGGGTCTAGATTTGCTAAAAATAAATAAATAAATACAATAAAAAAATAAATAAATAGGCTATTTGTTTTCTGATGTTATTTTTTGAGTTCCTTGTATATTCTATATTCTGTCAGAGGTATACTGAAAACATTTCTTTCCCATTCTGTAGGTTGCCTCTTCACTCAATTGACAGTATCCTTTGCTGTAGAGAAGCTTTTTAGTTTCATGAGGATTTCATTTGCCAATTTTTGGACATAACGCCTATGCTAGAGGCATGCCTTTAAGTTCCAGTGATTTCCTACTTTTTCCTTTATCAGATTGAAGGTATGAGGTTTTGGTGGTTTGATTGATAAGCTCCAAGTACTTGAACACTTACTTGGTCCCCAGTTTGTGGCTCTGCTTGGGGACAGTCATGGACCCTTTAGGAAGTGTGGCCATGCTGGAAGTAACATATCACTGAGGGCAGGCTTTGAGAGTAAATACCAATGTCTACTCTCTACTTCCTGTGTCAGCTTGAAAATGTAAGCATTTATCTGTCTGTTCCTGCTGCCTCTGGAACCTAAGCCCAATAAATATGTTCTTCCATATGTTGCCTTGTTTGTGGTGTTTTATCACAACAACAAAAGAAACATAACTAATACAAAAGTAAATGGTATCAGAGATTGGGATGCTGCTATAAAGAACCTGATTATGTGAGTTTGGGGAGAAATTTGGAATGCTATGGTAGTTTGGACTGGAAAATCAGTTGAATGCTATAAGCTGAGTTTAATGGGCCATTATAATAGGATCCTGGAAGAAAGGAGTGCTGAGAGCAAGGTCATCCAGAGGAAAATAAGGACTTAACCAGCAGCTAAAATGGGTATATTTTAGTAAACCATCTGGCTGCAGTCTTTTCCCAGCCTAAGAGCTTGCTTGAGGCTAAATTAAAACTTAATGAACTAATTTATTTGATGGGGTAAATTTCAAGACAGCCTAAAGCTGAATCAGTGGCAATATTATGGAGATCTACAAAGAAAAAGATTAAGTGGGGCAGAAAGAAATACAAAATGTACAGTTTGGAGAGAAAAAGAAGACTGAAACTTCATGATGTTGAGGGCAAGGCATCTACGGAAGGAGAGGCTCTCTTTGATAAGGCATTAAGGGGCTATTAAAGAGATTCCTACAGAATTGCATCTGAACAATGGAATGAGTACTCTCAGGACAAAACCACAGGTGGCTAAGCATCCAACTTATAAAAGGAAAAGTCCTTTGGAGTATTATGCTCCTAGAAAACCATAACATATTTCCTACCTTTCAGTTGGCAGCTGAACTTTATTAGTATGCTGCCTTTAGAGGCATGAAAGATGTAAGTGTGAGGGAGTAATTGGTCCTTCTTCAACTATTTTAGAGAGATGCCTAGGCCAAACAGCATAGATTGAGGGAGTCCCTGTGTAAAGAAGGCTCTGGAAGACCAAGAGGGCCTGCAACTCTCAAGGAGATAGTTTAGAGAATTCAAGATGTTGGAAATGCCAGATTCATTAGACATCTGCTAAGGATTGCTATACGCAAAGTGTTACCAGTCCAAAGGAGTGATGTATGTTGCATGCATAAAGCTGGAGGGGCTCAGCCATCTAAGCCCCTTGGAATTAAACTCCAAGACACCATTCATGGAGCTACTGAACTTGGTATTCTCCCTACTGGTTTTTGATCTTGCTTGGGATCTTGTATTTCCTCAGTGTGTCTCCATTCCTCCCTTTTAGAATGGGAATGTTTGGCCTTTCAAATGAGAATGACCCCAAAAGGCTCAAAGAATTTGGACATTCTGTCTCCAGTTGGTGGGGCTATTTTGATAGGCTTTAGAGGATGTGGCCTTGCTGGAGGAAGGATGTCATTGTGGGTGGGCTTTAAGAGTTCTCAAGGTTTGCAAGATTTCTGGTTGTTTTCTGCTTTCTGTTCCTGCTTAAAGATGTGAGTGCTTGGCCTTCTTCTCTCGCCCCCTCTACTGCCATGCCAACCTGCCATTATGGATCCTAATCCCCCCTGGAATCATAAATACAAATAAATTTTTTCTTCTATTAGTTTCCTTGTTCAGAGTATTTTATCAGAGCAAGAGAAAAGTAACTAATAGAGAATGTGTATTTGGTTCTATTGTCTACTGGAAGTATTTAATTTGTCTTTCGATTTTGCTGAGCTTTACAGTTAAGCAAATGCCTCAAGTCTGAGAAGAGACTTTGGATCTTGGATTTTTAAATAATGTTGAGACTGTTAAAGGCTATGTGAACTTTTAAAGAATCAAATGTATTTTGTGTTATATCATCATGAGTTTATGAGGGTTATCGAGTGGAATGTGGTGGTTTGATTGAGAATGCTCCCCATAGGCTCTAAGTATATGGGCACTTGGTCCCCAGTTTGTGGCTCTGTTTGGGAAGGCTCACAGAACCTTAAGGTGATGTGGACTTGCTTGGGGAAGCACATCACTGGGGGCCAGCTTTGAGAATATAGAGCATGGTAAACTTGTAGTACATCTCTCAAATGGGGATCACTGTTCCAGCTCCCAGGGAGGAACCACAGGTGCTGCTCATGGGAGTAGGACCACAGCTCCTGTTCATGGGAGCGAACCACAGCTCTAGATCTCAAGAGAGGACCACAGCTCCAGAATCACAGTAGAGGGTCCTAGGTCCAGATCAGAGGAAAGGGGCACAACTCTTGATCATGGGATGGGACCACAGGTCCAGCTCACAGGGGGGCACTTTTTTTTTACATTTTTACAAAAAGATTTATATGTGTGTGGTGGGAGAGGGGTGGAAGGGAATATGTTCATGTTCCCTCAGAGGCCAGAAGTCAGATCCCCTGGAAACTGGATTTCCAAGCAGTTGTGAGCCACTTGATGTGGATGTTAGGAACTGAACTCTGGTCCTCTGAAAATGCAGCAATCTCTTAACTGCTGAGCCATCTGTCCAGATCCAAGAAGTTACCTCTAATCAGATATATAATTATTCTCCTATAGACTTAGACAAGAAATACCATCAACATTCAGGTAGATCCAGACTCAATGAGGAAAGAATAGTAATATAAAGTAGTACAAAGATCCCACAGAGGTGTAATATTTTGTAATTTTGTTAAATGTAGATATTGAATGTTAGAATTAGAAGTTGTAGCCAGGTGTGGTGGCGCACTCCTTTAATCCTAGCACTTGGGAGGCAGAGGTAGGCGGATCTTTGTGAGTTCAAGGCCAGCCTGGTCTACAAAGTGAGTTCCAGGACAGCTAGGGCTACAGGGAGACCCTGTCTCGAAAAGACCAAAAAAAAGAAGTTGAACAAAGTGCATGTGATAACTCTGTCCTATTTTGTAAACCTGTTAGTAAAAAATACTGTAAAACATATTTTCATCTATAAAATCAGCTATATTAAAATCTTAATGTTTATGGGGCTGGAGAGATGGCCTAGAGGTGAAGAGCTCCGACTTTCTTCCAGAGGACCCGTGTTCAATCCCCAGCACCCAATGGCGGCTGAGAACCATTTTAACTCCAGTTCCAGGGGAATCTGATATACTCTTCTGACCTCCCTGGCATTGCACGGCATGGGTGCACAAACCTACATGCAGACAGTACATTCATATACATAATCCTAGCACTTTGGAGGCAGAGGCAGGCTTTGTGAGTTCAAGGCCAGCCTGGTCTACAGAGTGAGTTCCAAGACAGCTGGGGCTACAGGGAGACCCTGTATTGAAAAGTCCAAAAAAATGAAAAATAAAAAATAAAAAAATAAAATAAAATAAAAAAAGAATGCTTCCTCTTAAAAAAATGTTTACTGATTTTGTGGCAAATATAAGCTTGTATCCCAAATATTATTGTATGTGTCACTCCATATTCTATAAAATATTGAAGCACTTACTTTCCATTTTCCCCCAATGATATTCAGTCCTTACTCAAACTTCAGTTAATGCTTAAATGAAGAAATATGATAATATTTTAATGCTGTAGTTAATCAAAACTTCCTGCCTCTGCTAGTGGAATTAGGGGTAATGGATTTTCTGAGCTTCTGTTAACACTCTGAGTTTATAAGGCTGCCACTTAGTTATCTGGTGGCATGGTGTTCAGAGAAATTTAAAGGAACTGCTACAAGTACCTAATTAATCCTTACAAAGTTGAGATAATCTGATTCATTAAAAGAACAATGTGTGCCTGGCACTGAACTAGAAATTTTTAATTACCATTTTGTACTTTGCCAATAACTTGATCTTCAATGGGGAGGGGTGGAGAGGGGAGAAAGTGGCTATCTATACGTTATACACTAAAATGTTTAAAACACAGAACTGAAGTGAAGGAAATACAAGTGATAAAAGTAAATGTCCTAGATTCTAAGCATCTATTTTAAAAAAAAAAAAATATATATATATATATATATATATATATATAATCGGTCTTAGCTGGCCTGGAACTCATTCTGTAGACCAGGCTGAGCTCACAAAGATACGCCTGCCTCTGCCTCCCGAGTGCTAGGATTAAAGGCACATGCCAACACACCCGGCATCAAAGTATATTTTTAGTTGGTTTTTGCACACTTCAAAAATACTTGGAACCCTTTCCCGATATGCACCGTATAGCCTTCCCACAGAATTTCATGGTTCTGCCATGCATGTTAAGCCCTGCAGAGCCAAGTTTGTGTACCCAGATGTCTCTTGGTGTGAGTTTATCCAGTAGCATAAAGTCAGCCTAAAAGACTAACTCTCCCTCATCCAGCAATGATCAGCTGTCAGTAGCTCCCCAACTTAAGTTTTGGCCTCATACCCATTTTTTCCAGTTCTATGCTTTGTTTTTATCTGGAAGGGTTTGCATGAGTCCTGTGCATGGTGTCACCATTGCTTTAAATTCATGTGAGCAAGGTCCCAGAAGGCTGAAGGACTCTGCAATGGTCCCTGAACCCTGTGTGGGTAAGATTTAATGCAGGTGTTCTATGCAATGACACACACTATGTAGTTTCATGTTCTTTTTCTCAGCTTGGCCTTCTGTTCATCACCCTCTGTTGCATGAGGAAGCTGCACTGATGAGAGTTGAGAGATGCAGTAGGATTTTCTCTACTCCCTGTTCCACTATATTCCATGAGACTTAGGTATAGATGTGTTCCTTAGATTCCATTGTAGATGAGTCACTTAAGACTGGGCATTTAACAAATCCTTATTCTCTACGTGTGAACAGTTGTAGAATTTTGTAATACTCTCCACCCATTACATAAAGAAGCTTATGTAATAGTATCCACCCATTATAAAAACCACACAATCATTTCAATTGACACAGAAAAAAAACCTTTGACAAAATCCAGCATCCCATCATGCTTAAAGTCCTAGAGGGAATTGGATTGGAGGGATCATTCTTCAATGTGATCAAAGACATGTACAGGAAACCCACAGCCAATATCATCCTAAGTGGAGAAACAACAGAAGCATTCCCTTTAAAGGTAGAAACTTGGCAAGGCTGCCCCCTGTCACGACTCCTATTCAATATAGTGCTTGAAACACTTGCTAGTGTAATAAGGCAAGAAAAGGAAATTGAAGGAGTGATAATTGGAAAAGAGGAAGTCAAGCTATCCCTTTTTGCAGATGATATAATGGTTTACTTAAGGGATGCTAAAAACTGCACCAGAAAACTTCTAGAAATGAATAAGAGTTTCAGTAAAGTGGCAGGATACAAAATTAACCTAGAAAAATCAATAGATTTCTTTTTTCTTCTTCTATACTTTATTATTTTTCATTTTTTAACAATAAGTAATAATTTATGAGTACAAGCATCCTTCATCTAAAACCAATTTGGAAGCAGTTGTGGCCAAACCCACATATTTTAATGGTTCCTTCTTTCTTTTTGGGGGGGGGGCTTATATGTACAATCAAGTTGATCAAATAAGTGTCCAGTCTATATTGCTGTAGTTTCACCATTAACCCCCTTTGCAGCCCTTACATTCTACCATGCCCCCTCTTCTGCAGATTGTTCCCTAGGCTTAGAAAAGGGGCATAGGTGGACGAGAAGCAAAACAGTCTACTTTCTCTGGAGCTGTTGTCTTGGACTCTGGTCAATTCTGGCTGTTTCCTTTCATGGGCTGACAGTTTGTCCAGGAATAACCTTTCAATCCTACTAATGAAGCACAAGCAATTAGATATATAGGTATTTAAACAGTACTAATTGTTATGGTAGGTTACTTTGGTATAGACACAGATGTTTGGATGGTATGTTAATCCATGAATTACATTTTTTTCTGTTAAATATGACAGGGTCTTACTGTGGCTTATAACATCTCCTAACCATTAGAGGATGTAAGCTTGTGGCATCAGCGTGGGTTATTCCTCCAAGGAGATAACTAATAGCCAATTAGATTTGGGGTACACAGGCATATGGCTGCCACTGCTGCACAGTATTTCCAGGCAGGTGAGTTGTAGCTGGTGCTGACAGAGGAGTCTTGCTTGACTCAAGGAGACCTGCACTGCTTTATTGGCTTAGTGGCCTTTGGTAACACTCTCTGGTATTCCGAAGACCAACTGTACACTTGCAAGTGTGTTCTCAATACATCTTTCCCATGCTTACATCAGGTCTCCGACAGCAGGACCTTATCGCCTCTCTTCTAGCAGGTATCCCAGTTTACAGGCAAGAAGCCTTTACTTTTTTGGTTGGGGGGGCTTGGATCCCCTGGCCAACATCTCCTTGGTAGAATAATCCATTGCTGATATCAGAGCTCTCCTGTATTAATATATTTTGCTTAAATGCACAGCTTAAGGAGACTTTAGTATTATGTTTGGTTCTGAATTGAAAATAATTCTTTTCACAATTCCTATGTCAATTAGTCAATTAAAGAAGGAAGTTTTACCAGTTTTATAAGGGAATTTACAGTTAGAGTACAACCTCATGATCATCATACTCTTCCTTGTTCTATGAAGGGGAGGTAAGAAAGTCTCTCATATTAAAACTTTGTGGCACCTAGAAGGTAAGTTTCGTTAGGACTCATTATAAATAGTTGTTACAAGTAGGATCCACAGAGGGGTTTGAAGCAGTCTGAGGCTTTTCTTCCTTTTAATATTCAGAAGGGCCAACCTTTCTGCTGGCACTTTCTGGTACAACCTACACAATGCAAAACTGTATCTTTTCTTTCTCAGCCATTAAGTTGGTGACATTTTGACCTGTGGGAACATAGAAATCTTTTCCCATAGGTAATTTTGAAAAAAAGGTTTCATATATAACTGTATCCCCCCTTTTTATTTTAGATTTTTATTTTTTTACCCATGAGTCTCAAAAAGGCAGTAGTAGTACACATACCTATAGGCAGGAATCAAGGCGCAGATTTCATGAAATTCACCCAAGCTGTTTTGAGTGACTGTATGTCATTAACTTGGGAAGCAAACTTAATTACTTAAGTTAAATCATCTTACAGGTAAAAGAGATACTACAAGATGATACTGTACAACAGAAAAATTATAGAGAACATTTGTATGTGCCAATCCCAATGTTATTGTTATACAGATTTTAAGTGAAACAAATGTGGACAACGACAATTTATATTTCCAATTATCTCAGGTGCATTACCGTTTTTATCAGAACCTTTAAACCAATGTTGTTTAATGTACACATATTTACATTTACTAAGTCCTAAAATACCATGTAACCTGTAGAAAGAGTTTGGGCACAAATGTATATTTGTTAAACTCATGTCAATTAAATATACATTAATCAAATATTGACCCCTGTCACTCTCCAACCCCTCCTGATTCACCATTTCAGTCGGTTTTTTGATGGAGTATTTCTGTTGTTGTTCTTTTAATATGCATCCCTCTCCACAAGAAATATGTACAAATGTGTTATTGGCACCAGCATCCACATATGAGGGATAGCATCTGTCGTTTGTTTTTCTGGGACTGTGTTACTTCACTTAATATAATATAAAGATGCTGTCTTTCCTTCATTGTGCCTTCTTGGCCCCCTTGTCAAATATGAGGTGGCTGAAATTGTATGTGCTCAGGTTTGGATCTTCAGTTTTATTCCATTGGTCAACTGGTCTTTTTTTTGTGCCAGTACCAAGCTGTTTTTATGACTATAGCACTGTACTATAATTTGATGTCTGGTATACAGATCCCCCCTGTATTGCTCTTTTCACTCAGGTTTGCTTTGGCTATTCGGGTCTTTTGTTTTTCCAAATGAAATTGAGGATTTTTTTCCAAGCCTGTGAAGAAGATCTTGGGGATTTTGATTGGGATTGCATTAAATCTGTATACGAGTTTGGGTAGATTTGAAATTTTTACTATATTTATTTTCCCAATCCATGAGCATGGGAGGTTTGTTCATCTGATGTCTTCCTCAATTTCCTTCTTCAGGGGTTTAAAATTTTTGTTGTAGAGATCCTTGGTGTCTTTGGTTAGGTTTGTTCTTAGGTATTTTACTGTTTTTGAGGCTATTGTGAGTGGGAATGTCTCCTTGTATTCCTTCTTCAGTTTCTTGTTGTTGGTGTAAAGAAAGGCTACTGATTTTTCTAGATTTATTTTGCATCCTGCCACTTTACTGAAGTACTTAATCATTTCTAGGAGTTTCCTGGTGGAGTTCTTAGCATCCCTTAGGTAGACAATCATATCATCTGAAAAAAGGGATAGCTTGACTTCCTCTTTTCCAATTAGAACTCCTTCAATGTCCTTTTCTTGCCTTATTGCTCTAGCAAGGGTTTCAAGCACTATACTGAAAAGGAGTGGTGACAGGGGGCAGCATTGCTGAGTTCCTACCTTTAAGGGGAATGCTTCTGTCATTTCCCCATTTAGGATAATATTGGCTGTGGGTTTCCTGTATATGGTTTTGTTTACATTGAGGGATGATCCCTCCAGTCCAATTGCCAGTAGGACTTTAAGCATGAAGGGATGCTGGATTTTGTCAAAGGCTTTCTCTACATCAATTGAGAGGATGGTGTGGTTTTGTCTTTCAATCCATTTATATGCTTCATGATTTTTATTGATTTTCCTATGTTGAACCATCCCTGCATCTCTGGTATGAATCCAACTTGGACATGATGGATGATCTTCTTGATGTGGGCCTGTGTGTGATTTGCCAGTATCCTGTTTAGAATTTTAGCATCTGTGTTCATTAGGGAGATGGGTCTATAGTTCTCCTTTTTGGTTGTATTTTTACCTGGTTTTGGTAATAGCATAATGCTGGCTTCTTAGAAGGAATCTGGGAGAACTTCCTCCATTTTTATCCATCTAAACAACTTGAGTAGTAATGGTTGTAAGTCTTTTTGAAATATTTTATAGAATTCTGCCATGAAACCATCCGGGCCTGGGCAGTTTTTGGTTGGGAGTCTACTTATTACATATTCAATTTCTTCATGTATTATTGGTCTATTTAGGCTGTGGATCTCTTCTTGGTTGAGCTTTGGTGATTCCCAGGATTTCAGATATTCATCCATTTCTTCTAGGTTTTCAAACTTAGTAGCGTATACGTTTTGGAAGTATTCCCATATGATCGTCTGGATCTTTTCATTGTCTGTTGTGATATTTCCCCATTAATCACACATTCTATTGATTTGGAGTTGTTCCTTCTTTCTTTTGTTTAAGTGGGCTAGAGGTCTGTCTATCTTGTTTATTCTCCCAAAGAACCATCTTTTGGATTCATTGATTTTTTTGTATGGTTTGCTTTGTTTCTATTTCATCGATCACTGCTCTGATTTTTGTTATTTCTTCTTGTTGGCTGCATTTAGATTTCTTTTGTTGTTTTCTCTCAAGTATATTTAGCAGCAGTGTCACTTGTGCTCTTTCTGGTTTTTTTTTTTTATGTGTATGAATGTACTGTCTGCATGCAAATCTGTGCACCCGTGTCGTGCAATGCCGCGGAGGTCAGAAGAGGGTGTCGGATTCCCCTGGAACTGGAGTTCTCCTGGAATTGGAGTTTCAGACGGTTCTCAGCCGCCATGTGGGTGCTGTGGATCGAACCCGGGTCCTCTGTAAGAGCGGTCGGCGCTCTTAACCGCTAGGCCATCTCTCCAGCCCTCTTTCTGTTTTTTTAATGTAGGCATTTAGAGCTATAAACTTCCCTCTTAGGACTGCTTTTAAAGTGTCCCATAGGTTTTGCTCTGTGTTGTATTATCATTGTCATTCAGTTCCAGGAATGTTTTTATGTCTTTCTTTATTTCTTCCTTGACCCATTCATTATTCAGGAGAGTGTTGTTTCGTCTCCATGTGTTCTTGTAAGTTGTAGGGTTTATCCTGGTGTTGATAATTGCGGTTTATTGCACTGTCTGATAGAATGCATGAGATTATTTCAATCTTTTTGTATTTGTTGAGTTTTTTCTTGTGTCCCAGTATATTTTCTATGTTGGAGAATGTTCCATGAGGTTCTGAGTAGAAAGTGTATTCTCTGGTGTTTGGGTGAAATATTCGATAGATGTCTGTGAAGTCCATTTGGTGTATTGTATCATGTGGTGGTTTGGATGAGTGTCCCCCATAGGCTCTAGGTATTCAGACATTTGTCTCTAGTTGGTGGCACTGTTTTTGGAGGTCTTGGAGGTGTGGCCGTGCTAGAGGAAGTGCATTGTTGGGGGCAGTTTAGTGAGTTTTAACAAGCCTCGTGGTCTACAGTCTCTCTCTCTGCTTCCTGTGCTCTTTGCGAGATGTGACCATCGGCCTGCCACTCCAGCTCCAGCCATCAAGCCTCCTGCCACAATGGACTCTAATTCCCTGGAACCGTCCATCGTAAGCTCAAATAACCTCTTCCTTTTATAAGTTCCTTGGTCATGGTGTTTTATCACAGCAACAAAAAAGTGACTAATACAGTTATTGTTACCAGAGAGTGGGTTGTTGGCTGTGAAGAACCTGACCATGTGTATGTTTGGAGAAATGTGGAAGACTTTGGAACTTTGGGCTAGAAAGGCTGTTGACTACTATAAGAGAAGCTTAAGGGGCCATTCTAGTGGAGGCCTGGAAGAAAGCATGGCTGCAAAAGATGTAGTTCCAGGGGAAAATAAAAACTTAGGCAGCAACCGGGATATTTTGATAAAGTGTCTGGCAGCAGTTTGCCCACAGGCCGGATGCTTGCCTGATGCTAAGTTGAAAAGCGGTGGACTGATGTCTTTGGCGGAGGATATTTCAAGGCAGCCTAATGTAGAAATGGTGGCGTGGCTTTTAATGGTGAATATTGTGCAGCTCTACAGTGAATAAGAGCAAATGGGGCAGAAAGAAATGCAGAATGTACAGTTTGGATCTGGTAACTGCACTAGGAAGATTAAAGGTGGGGCCAAGGCTTGTGAAGGAGAGTTTCCTTTTGATAAGGAGATTAAAGTGATAAGGAAGGGCCTCGAGATTTATAAGTAAACAAAAGAATCAGTACCTTCAGGGCAAGACGACACCCAGCTAATCCTCCAACAAGTCCAGGCCAGAGAAAAGTTGCAAATGTGTTTGAAATAGGCCAGGGTCCATCCCAAAATTGCAGCCAAACTTGGCAGTTTCATTCATGTGGTGCTGGCTTTTAGAGGCATGAAGTTTGCAAGAGTGAAGTGGTCATCAGTTCTTCCTCCATGGTTTCAGAGAGCTGCCAAGGTCAGGCAGAGTGCAGCAGGGGTGTCCCTGCATAAAGTATGTCCTGACAGGCCATTGCATGAAGCTGTGAATGTGAAGCTTGGTTGGCAGCAGAGACCCCAAGAAGACATTGGAGATGCCAGACCTGTGAGATATTTGCCAAGGAGAGCTGCATACAGGGAGTGGTACCGGCCTAAGAAAGAAATGTATGTTGCAAGCAAAGCTGGAAGAGCTGAGCCATCTAAGCCCTTTGGAAGTCAAGTCCCAAAAGTTGCATGTGGAGCTACTGGACTTGGTGTTTGCCCTGCAGGTTTTCAGTCTTGTTTTGGTCCAGTGTTTCCTCGCTATGCCTCTATTCCTCCCTTTTGGAATGGGAATGTGTATTTGGTTCCACTGTATTTTGGGAGTATGTAATTTGTCTTTTGATTTTACAGGAGCTTATAGTTTAAGAGATTGGCCTGAGTCTCAGAAGAGACTTTGGACTGTGGACTTTTGAATGGCATTGAAACTGGTAATGACTATGGGGACTTTTAAGGTTGGACTAAATTCATTTTGCATTTTATATTGTCAGGAGCCTATGGGGGCCAGGGAGTGGAATGTGGTAGTTTGGATGAGTGTCCTCATAGGCTCTAGGTATTCACACATTTGTCTCCAGTTGGTGGAGCTGTTTTTGGAGGTCTTGGAGGGTGTGGCCTTGCTAGAGGAAGTGCATTGTTGGGGGCAGGCTTAGTGAGTTTTAACAAGCCTCGTGGTCTCCAGTCTCTGTCTCCGTTTCCTGTGCTCTTCGCGAGATGTGACCCTCGTCCTGCTGCTCCAGCTCCAGCCGCCATGCCTCCCGCCACAATGGACTCTAATTTCCTGGAACCATCCATTGTAAGCTCAAATAAACTCTTCTTTTTATAAGTTCCTTGGTCATGGTGTTTTATCACAGCAACAGAAAAGTGACTAATACATATCATTTAGTTCAGATGTCTCTCTGTTTATCCTTTGTCCTTTGATGTGTCTAAGGGACTTAATGGGGTATTGAAGTCCCCTACTATTAGTGTGCTGGGGTTAATCTGTGCCTTGAGATCCTGAAGAAATGTCTTTATAAAGTTTGGTGCACTGGCATTTGGTGCATATATATTCATGATTGTGAGATCTTCATTGTCAATTGTTCCTTTAATAAAGATGTAATGGCCCTCTTTGTCTCTTTTGATTTCTTTTGCTTTGAAGTCTATTTTGTCTGATATTAGAATAGCCACACCCACTTTCTTTTTGGTACCATTTGCTTGGAATATTTTCTTCCATTCTTTCACCTTATGTTGGTGCCTATCCTTGAAATTTAGACGGGTTTCTTGTAGACAGCATATAGATGGATTTTGTTTCCTAATCCATTCTCCCATTAATATTTTTGATTGGGGAGTTTAGCCCATTAATATTTAAGGTTATAATTGAAAGATGGATGTTGCTTCCTTTCACTTTATTGTCTGTTTGGACATCTAGCCTCTGATTTTACTCCTACGGTTATGTTTTTATTAGTTTCTTTTCCTAGGTGTTTGAGGATTGTTGCTTCTCTCTTCTGCCCTTTGAATTGCTTCAAGTATTTTTGAAGAGTTGGTTTTCCGGACATGTATTCTATCATCTTGTTTATGTCATGGAAGAGTTTTCTCTCTCCTTCAACTATAATCAACATTTTTGATGGGTAAAGTATTCCGTTGGCATCAATAGTCCTTTAACACTGTGAATGCTTTGCTCCATGCTCTTCTTGCTTTCATGGTTTGTGTTGAGAAGTCAGTTGTAATTCTGATGGGTTTCCCTTTGTATGTGACTTGTTTTTCTTTTGCAGCCTTCAGAATTTTGTCTTTATTTTGAGCATCTAGCATTTTAACTATGATATGGCATGGGGGAGTATCTTTTCTGATCTTGGCTATTTGGAGTCCTATGTGCTTCTTGTATTTGTATGGGTTTGTCTATTTTTTGTTTGGAGAAATTTTCATCTATTACTCTGTTGAAGATTTGATCAGTACTATTCTCTTGATATTCTCCTTCCTCTATTCCTATGATGCAGAGATTTGATCTTTACATAGTGTCCCATATTTCCTGGTTGTTCCACTTTTGTGTATTTAAAAATTTTTCATATTCATTATTTGAGCATTTTAGTTGCTCTGTGTTATCTTCCAGATCTGATATTCTTTGTTCTGCTTCCTCCATTCTACTTCTGAGGCTTTTTCTTTCCTTTCTTCTTGATTTGATGAGTGTTCTATTTCCTTTTTCGTTTCATCCTGTGTTTTCTTTACTATTTCCATTTCCTTTTTGAGCTTCTCAATCTCTTCTTGGTGCTCCTTACTTCATTGGTTGCCTTCCTTTTTCAGTGTTTCTACTTCCTTTCAGAGTTTGTTTTTTTCTCGGTCTAGTTCTTTCTGGAGTTTGTTAATATCTTCCTTTAGTTCTCTCCAAAGTTTGTCATTGTATCCCTCTAGGTCCCTTTTGAGTTTTTTATTCTCTCTCTTTAGTTCTCTGAATTTTTCTTTATTTTCTTTAATTTCTCTGCATAGGTCTGCAATTATTCCTCTAAGATCTGTTTTTTGGGTCACCTCCAGGGGGATCCCATTGTAGCTATCTCCTACAGGTTTGGGAGAGCCTGGTGCAGGATTATCCTTCGCCTTTCCCATGTTGTCTCTTCGTCATGTCCCTGGAATGTTTCCCTTTTGTGATTCAAATCACAAATGTCTTTTCACTATGTTAGTGGCTGGTTTTGTTTGCCTCCTTCCAATGCTTATTTTTTTCCTTTCCTCCTCCTTGTTTATGCAGTATTGACTTGTCTAGGTTTCAGGCTTTCAATTTTGTTTATATATTGGATATTGGAAGTCTAAGTCACTCTTCCCTTCCTGTTTTGAATGTTCTCCAAAAAAGTCCACTTTGATACTCTTTCATCAATTCCAGTTCATGGGAGGGTATGCCTGACTTAGCCCCCCTGTCTTCAGCGACATCCAGGCTCCTGTGCTTCAGGATACCCTCCCCCCCAACACACAAAGACAGAAAGGCACCAAACCCAACCCATTGGTCACTGACTGCAAAGGCGAAGGGTGGCTCCACTCATACAGCCACCCCCTACAAGGGTTTAGAGTTGAGACCCTTTTCCAGCAGTCCAGGAGTCAATCTACCCTAAAATCTACCAAACTTGAACACATACAATTTCTGCCATCTCATATTTGACAAGGTGCCAAGAAGACAAAATAGAGGACAGCATCTCCAGCAAGTGGTGTTGGCAAAACTAGATCACCACCTGTAGAAGAATAAAATTAAACCCCTACCTCTCACCCTGTACAAAGTCAACACCAGATGGATCAAAGGCCTTCAGTGAAACCCTCTGAAGACAATAGAAGAAAAAGTTGGTGGCAGACTTCAAGACATAGGAGTAGGAAAAGACTTCCTAAATCAGACAGCAGCTGCACAAGAATTAAAGTTGATAATCAACAAATGTGTCCTCATTAAACTCAAAAGCTTCTGTACATCAAAAGAAACAATCAAGGAAGTGAAGAGAAAACCCATAGAGTGGGAGGAAACCTTCACCACAGCTATAACTGACAAAGCATTGATTTCCAGAGTATATAAACTACTCAAAAAACAAAGAAGAAAGAAAACAAATGACCCACTCAAAAGATGGAGCAAAGAGCTGAATGGAGAGTTCACAAGTGAGGAATTAGAGATGGTTGAGAAACATCTTAAAAAAGTGTTCAAGGTCACTAATAATTAAGGAAATGCAAATTAAACCCACTTTAAGGGGCTGGAGAGATGGCCTAGCAGTTAAGAGTGCCGGCTGGTCTTGCAGAGGACCCTGGTTCGATCCTCAGCACCCACATGGAGGCTGAGAACCGTCTTCAACTCCATTTACACGGGAATCTGACACCCTCTTCTGACCTCCGCAGCTTTGCACAAAAAGGGTGCACAAACCTATATGCAGACAGTACTTTCATACACATAAAAAAATAAATAAAATAAAAAACCCACTTTAAGATATCATCTTACTCCAATAAGACTGGCTAAGATCAAGAAAACAAATGATACCAAATGCTGGAGAGGTTGTGGGGAATGGGAAACACTCCTCCACTGCTGGTGGGAATGTAAACTCATACAACCACTATGGAAAGCAGTATGGAGAACCCTTGGAAGACACAGAATGAACTTGCCACCTGACCCAGCCATACCACTCATGGGTATATACCCACAAGACTCATCTTACTGCAGAGATACATGTACAGCCATATCTATTGCAGCTCTCTTCACAATAGCAAAGAGCTGGAACCAACCTAAGTGCCCCTCAACTGATGGGTTGATAGAGAAAATATGGTACATCTACACATGGAGTTCTATGCAGTGGTAAAGAAAAATGACATCATGAGCTTTGTAGGTAAATGGATGGAGCTAGAAGATATCATGCTCAGTGAAGTAACACAGTCCAAGAAAAACAAACGATGAATGGTATCCCTCATCTATGGATGCTAGAACCAATTTCCTATTTGTATGGCAAACTGAGCAAGGTTTATGTGATCTGAAAACAACTGTGAATCCTTCAAAAATAAATAAATAAAAAATTTAAAAAGAAATTAATAAAAGTGAAAAGGGTTTGTGTTAAGCTTCAAAAAAAAAAAAAAAAAAAAAAGAAGCTCCTTTCCTGAATGGTGACTGGTATACTTGCCTATAAATATAAGGATTCATGTTGTGCATGCATTTAGAAATTGTTTGTTGAGGGATGTGACAGGTGTAGGGTTTTCTCTAGGGTCTATGACCTCATAAACTATGTGTATTTGGCTATGTTTACAGTGCCACATGTGAGTTCCCTCCCACTGAGTGTGATTAAAGTGAGTGAAGTAACACAGGTACAGAAAAACAAATGATATTTTTTCTCCCTTATTTGTACATCTTAGTACCAAATCCTCATATGAGCATATATGTCCTAATGTAACCTCAGCAGCAGGGTAAATGGAAAAGAACTATGGTGGTGAAGGTAATAAAGGAGCCTAAGAGAGGGGGATAGTAGGAGACAGAATTCACCAAGGGGAAATGGAGAAAGAGGGAGTATTTAACTTGGAGGGGAGGAGGGGTTGATATACAAACCACCATGGGAGTAATGTGGAAGAAGGAACTCAGAGAGGAAGGAAATATTATCAGGGAGAAATGGAAAACATGGAGGTACATTCACTAAGGAGGGAGGGAGTGAGGGAGGGAGGGGGGCTAGACAGGAGGAGAGATGGGAGATGAAAAACCTGAGGGAAATGCATTATTTCAATGTCGTTATTCAATGTCTTTGAGTCACGTATGATAGCATTCCACACGCTGGTCTTCCCTTCTTGGCCCAGATCCAGGACTTGTCTCCTGCCTGTAGGCCAACAGTCTCTAGGCTTAGCTCTGGCAAGAAGGGGGCAGGGAAAACTGCAGGAGATCACCTGTGTAAATGAACGGACTCACATGCAGAGAGCTGGGAAGATAGTAACTCCCTTTATTTTCTGTCAATGAGGTCTATATATATATTTTTTTTTTTATTAATTTTATTTATTTCTGTATGTGTATGAATGTACTGTCTGCATGCAAGTTTGTGCACCCGTGTCGTGCAACGCCGCGGAATTCAGAAGAGGGTCTCGGATTCCCCTGGAACTGGAGTTCTCCTGGAATTGGAGCTTCAGGCGGTTCTCTGCCGCCATGTGGGTGCTGGGGATCGAACTCGGGTCCTCTGTAAGAGCGGTTCGTGCTCTTAACCACTAGGCCATCTCTCCAGCCCCAGGTCTATATATTAAAGGCTACTGTGCTCTGGGCATGGAAGTGGGGGGCAGGAAGAAGGGAGGGGCGAGACACCTTGGTTCTAATTGGGGGCCTGCAGAGCTCTTGTTTATGCAACAGGTAACTAGAGGTGCGACATTTTGCTCAATGCCTCATGGGAAGGGGCCATCCGGTTCTGGAACTTTGCAGAGATAGGGCAAAGCAAGAATCATTGTTATATCCCGAACCTTCCTGCTCCAGATAACTCACAGAGGCAACTGAGTGCCCACAGAGATATCAGATAACCAGAGATCTCCCGGGACAGGTCTTACAAGTTCTTGCTTCAAGCCACACACAAAGTTTCATTCCCACATTTCGAGAACCTTATTTTTTTTATATTTTGAGACCATATTTACTAGACTATCAGATTCTAAAAACAACTTCAATAGGAACTCTTTCTAACAACTTATATTTTAGTAGCCAATAAAAATTTTCATAACACTGATGAGGTAAGCCATCAAGCAGCTCAAATCTTATTTCTAATAGTGATTAGCCCACTGATTTTCCTACCTATTTTTATTTATATGTTTTCATTTTATCTAGGTATGTTCTTATATTTCAAGATTTTATTTGTATTTTATTATTGGTTTTTTATGTAGGACTTCTATATTAAATTTCACCCACCCAGTCCTCAGGAACCATTGCAGAAGAGGGGGAAGAAAGAGTGTATGAGCCAGGGGAGAAGGTTCATGACCATATTATGATATTTTAAGCATGAAAAATTTCATTACTTAAATACAATGTAGTGATACCTAGGATTCAGGATCTGATACTGAATGTTAAAGACTTTTCCCCCATAGTTTCTCTACTTATGTAATATTAACAATGTAGATGTCAGTTTTCCTATAATCAAAACTTCTTTTGAAAACTTTTAGAGATAAGTAATCTTGCAGGTATTTCTGCATACTTCACATTCATGAACCCCTGCTAAATTAACTCTTATTTGGGAAGGTAGTGTTTCCTATCCCTAAAAACCTGAATTATTTCATGAGAAGATTTATCATTTCACCCAACTCAATATTCTATTAGATACACTGTGCTTTTGATCTAAAAAAAATTTTGTTTGACTGTGAAAGCTTGAAACTTCTCCTTAAGCAGGATGAGGCAGAAAAAAGTCTTTAAGATCTAAGAATAGTTCTAATATAAAAGGATTGCAGAGGCTGGATTTGAAGTATATACTTCTGTGAAGTTAGCAGTACTTATTAAGGAACAGATATTCTTTCATTATTCAGGTTTGTGTTTTCCTTCCTTTTTTCTTGAACATTATTGGCAATTAAATTTCTCACTCATTGAAACAAGTACTTCTCCAGAATAGAATATACTTTAATTATACAATCGAAATACACACATATATATATATATACATATATATATATGGATATGTGTATATCTGTATGTCTGTGTGTCTGTGTGTCTGTGTCTGTAGTAGAAATATGGTTCAAGGTTGAACCAGAAGCTTTTGTTTTGTTTTGAAACAGAGTCTTTCTATGTAACCCAGGCTGGCAGCAAACTTGAACTCTTGGTCTTCCTGCATCTTCCCCAGCATTTATATTACGGTCATGTGACACTGTGTTAGGCTCATAAGATGGATCTTCCATAAAATTAAATTTAGTTTTTTGATCATTTTAAGACCTTCTATGTTACTAAAGTCAGCTAAGGTTTAGTTTCCAGTCAAGATAGAAAGACAGTGGTAGGATTTATTCTACTAAGTGAAACAATATACATTGGGAATCAGGCAAAGGCAGTCATTCCAAATAGCTGGCATAAATGAAGTGAGTCCTGTCAGTGTCTTGGCTCACTGCTGTGAGAGAAGTTTCAGGTCCCAGTTGAGGGGAGAGGATCTGGAAGATGCCAAGGAGATGGAATTTAAATTAGGCAGAATAAGGCTAGAGTTCACAGCACAGAATACCACAAAGAAGAGAACTAATAGCCTCAGAGTTATCCAAAGTTCTTCAGTATTCAATGTTGTACTGATCAATGTATACAGTTAAAGAAACTGCTAGAATCATTGAAAGAAGTATAGAAAGAATTTAAAGTAACAGTGCTTAATATTCACACAAGCCAGAAAAATGGACCTGTTCCTTGTGGTGGGATTGGAAATCTATTAGCCATAGTGTATATAGAAAAGTCTTTTATCAGTACTCAGGAATAATTAGTCCTGGAATTGTTACTTTTTTGGAAGTAAACAGTAAGTTATAAGTTTAAGGCTCTAAACTGTCTGTCTCCAAATAACTTAACTGGATATAAGAACAAAAGATAAGAATATTTATGGGAATATGAAAATATCTACTCAACCAGTAAAAACCGTAAGGTCTGACATTCAGTCATGCAGTGAAGCAGACAGACACAACTGGGGAGAATAATCAATCAAACTGACTGGAAACTGACATAGTTGCAAGAATTAGGAGAACCAAGGACATAGGCAGAACCAAGACAGTTATGATGCTTGATTTCTGTATGTCTCAAAAGTTAAGCAGAGAAGAAATGAATAAGAAAATAATCAAACTTATAGAGACCTATAAAGATAAAACTTACAATAATGTCTGAAATGAAAATTTAGAGTATGAAAAATAGTAACAAAAATATCCAAATTTAAAACTAAGGAAAATAAACATAAACATTTTGCATTAACAAACGAAGTGATAATTTTAAATAAATAGCTATTTCTGTTACTTGGAAAATGCTCTTCAATAAAGAAAATGACAAGCCATGCTAGAAGAAATTTATTTGCAAAACATATATCTGATAGAGTGCTATACCTACCATATACAGAGAACTCTCAAAGCTTAGTACAAAGGTAGTATGGAGAGTTTTCTGTACTGCTTCAGTATAAAGTATTAAGGCGTCATCAAGTATACCAACTAGGTTTTACTATTAAGTTCATACAATGAAATTTTTACAGCATCAAATTAAATCAATAATGTGTGTCACAGTCATCATGACATAAACAACTAAAAGTAGAAAAAGTTTGGCTAATGGTTTGCAATTTTTATTCCATGTTCTGGTTGTTAGTACTGATTATTTACAGGATTTAGAATCTTCCAAGAGACACACTTTTGTGTGTGTGTGTGTGTGTGTGTGTGTGTGTGTGTTCCTAGATAGACTTAATTAAAGAGAAAAGATTCACCCTGAATATTTGCAACATCATTCTTAGGACTAGGATCCCAGACTGAATAAAAGAGAGGAGTGTAGCCCCAGCATTCATCTCTCTCTCCTTCCTGACTTTAGATGCAATGTGACCAGCTGCCTTGCATTCTTGCTACCACACCTAAAGGTAGTTTAATTGCAGTGACTTTCACACCACAATGGACTGACTGTACATTCAAACTGTGAAAAAATATGAACCCTTTCTTCCTTAAGTTGCTTTTACCATATATATTGTGAGAACAACAACCAAGTAACTAATATACTTATTACTTGGCTCCACTTCTCGGAGTCTGAGGCAAGGGAGCAGGTTGACCCTTACCTCAGAGGATCCTGGAATCACACTGAGAATACTAGGAGGCAAAGTAAGTTCAGGCTTCACTTCCTGTTTCAGAGACTTGTCCTCTGCCTGGCAAGCTATGCCAGATGCCTTCTTCCTAAGTTTGGTTGCACTGGCTTGCTTGGATCATCACAAAATTTGACTGTTGATGTTCTGCAGGAAGAGCGGGGCAAGGAGAATGGATTCCAACTAATCAGTTGACCTAAGGTATTTATGGGGGAAAGACTAAAGCAAGAGAGAGAGGTGGGCACCTTGGATATTTTTGTGGCTGCCATGAGGTCACAGGGTCCCTGTTGAAGTGCAGAATTTGTTGTATGGCCTTAGGGAGCCCCCACTTCTTTAAGTAGCCCCCCTCAAACCACTGCTCTGTTAGCAAGTCCAAACAATCTTGCCAGGATTTTCCAAACTGTGGTTTGGGGAAATTTATACCTCCTACCTTGTTTTGTTTATAGGGACCAAGAGAGAGGGCTGGATGCCAATTGCACCTCCCAAAAGGAATTTTAGTGACACCTCCTAATAGCTTATGGAGTTATGAACTTACCAATGGTTAAGCCATTGATTAACATTACCATTTAACAATTCAGTCACCTATCATGAGTACATCAGCCTTACTGAGAAAACATCTTCATATCTATACTATAACAAAACACAGCTAATTTTAGCTATAAAACATGCTAGAAATTATAGGTATCACTAGAAATGACAGAGAAAAGTCATTCAGGAACAGGTGGGATGGAAAATTGATCTGAACATAATGTGTAAACATAATGTGTAAAAGCTTTTACCAGTCTGTCAGGGATGTTTCCCTATCAGAGTCTATTGTTTGTAGCACAGAAACTTTTGTTTCAGTTGGGCACTTGTTGGAGAAGGAGTGCAACTACATAAGGAAAAGTTGCACAGAAAAAGTGTCCATTTAAGTCAGACAGAGGTGCATAATGGTTAAGGAATATGTGCATGTTCATTGTCAAACTCAAGCTATACCAAAAAGCAAGTTACAGTATGCAACTCTTCTAAGATATCAAGATCTCTGCTCAAAAAATTTAATTTAAAGTTCTTACTCTCAAAGGAGACTAACACAATTATTTAGTTACTTTCTTGTTTCTGTGATCAAATATCTGACAGAAACAAGTTAAGGAGAAGAAAGGCTTATTTTAGGTGATGGTTTCAGATAATTAAGTTTATCATATTGGGAAAGATCTAGAGGACCAGAACAGATCACATCACAGTAGCCAAAAAACAGAGAAATGAATATAGAAAGAGGCTTAGGCTAGATATAGCCTTCCAAAATGTGTCCCCAGTGACTTGCTTACTACGAGCAAGCCCTGCATCCTACTTTCCACAACTCTTAATAAATCATTCATATCCAATAAACTGAAAATTAATATGAACCATCAGAAGCACCAAAGATAGTTTGAAGATTAGCTCTTATAGAAGCAGATACAGAAATAATCCAATGCATGAAAAGTGTATTGGAAGAAGACAGTAGGAAATTAACATTTATAGGTATCAAGAGAGAACTTGAAAAGAAAACTTTGAAGTTAATAAGGAGACATTAAGAATCATATGATAACTATCTGTGGAATGGTATTAGGATAGGAAGAGGGGGTCCTGGGGACAAAACCAGGCAAAGTAGTTGCCATGTGGATGTACTCCTACCATGTGAATGTACTTGTACAGCAGGCTCTGAAGTTGGATTTTCCATGTCTAAGTGCTAATATTGTTCCTTAACCACCCTGAAATTTGGAGCAATTTGATCATTCTTTTAGTGTCAATTAGACAGGAATGATTTCCAAGTATGATCACATGTGTCTGTAGTTCCAGCTATTCAACAGTCTGAGTGCACAACATGCTTGAACCCAGGAGTTTCAAACCTTCTTAGACAAACAAATCAGCACAAAAATCCAAATTGTATGGTACACTAAGGATGAAGTCATTATTTCCTATAAAATACATCAAGTAGAAATCTTGTCATGTAGTAAGCATGGATTAAATATTAGTATTAAAAACACACTCATATCAGAAGTTTGGATTTGAATGGCAGAAGGAAAAGAAGTAGTCTTCCTTCTCTGAGACAAACTAGCTATTTTGAAAGTTAATAAGGTATAACAGGTATTTCATCCTAAATAAAATTTTAAACTGAGATTAAAGTTGTATCAGCTTGCTTTCTGCCTGTGACTTCTGAATTATCAGAAGAAATTGACAAGAAGCTCCTTTGGCAACATCCCAAGCTGCTGCATCCAGTTGGTACTGTAGCTATTCCAAACCAACATGTCCATGCCGATTCTCCTATTTTATAATGATTAAGAAAAAGACAGAGAGAATGAGGTCTACAGAAGGAATTGACAGGAACTTAATTTTTAATGTAACTTTCTTTCATTTGAGTATTACTTTTAATTAGAATAATTCATAGAACAAAAAATTCTTCATTACAATATTACTTAAAATATTTCCATAAGAATAAGATCTGCACAAAAAGAAAATATTCATTACTGTGATTATACTATTTTATATGTGTTGATCTTTCTTTCTATCTCACTTTCCCATTATTGAAAGGGGAAGTTTAGTCCAGACACAAATAAACATCCTCAGAAAATATTTTATACAATCCCAATGATACTGAATGACTACAACTAAAGTGAAATGAAGCTAACAAGTGAACAAGTTGAAGTCTGGAAAATTTTAATCCCTTCTGTGGATGCACTAAGATTGCCTTTTAACTTTGTAAGTAATTTCCTATTCTTATTTCTTCCTTAATATTTTTGTTGAATTTTTAAGGATGTCATACAATGTATTTTTATCATATTCAGACTCCTTCCCTTAACTGCACCCTTGTCTTGATACACTTTGCCAGATTTCATGTCCTCTATGATTTTTAAGGCCTGCTGAATTAAATTTGTTTCCCCAAATGACCTGGAGCTAAGGTCAATCTACCCAGCACCACACTATTAAACAAAACTGACTCTCTTTCTCCCAGTACCTATCAGTTGCCAATAGTTCCTCAGTGAGAGTTTGGGCTTCTTGCTCACTTTCCCTCTCCCCTATGGGGATTTTGTCTGGCTTGAGTTCATGTAAATCTTGTGCATGCTTTCACAATTGGCTTATATGAATAATTGCTATGATGTTTGAAAAAAGCTGTTTCCTATAGTCATCCACCACCTCTGTACCCTATAAGCTTCTATCCCCTCTTCTCCAATAATCCTGAGTGTTGAGAGGAAAGGGTTTGATAGAGTTGTCCTTTTGTGGGATAACATTCTGAAGTCTCTTATTCTCTGCATGTTGACCAATTGTGGGCCTCTGTGTTAATTTCTATCTGTAGGAAGGAGAAGCTTCTCAGTGATAGTTGAGTAATACATTATTCCATGTGTATAACAACAAATTTTATTTAATACTATGTGCATGTAGCAGAATAATAGTAGTAGGTTCTACCCAATTGCCTGTGACTTGTCTAGTTACAAGTTCCTAGGCCCGATATCAGAACCAGGTATAGCCTGCATCTTGTGAATCCAAGCAGAACATGGTTGGTTTCTCACATAACACTGGTGCCACTATTATACTCGTGGGAATATCTTGCTAGGATGGTTGTTCTCGTATCTTCCAGAGTTCACAGCTAAGGAAGGCTGATGATTACTTTTCTTTTTAGTAGCATTCATAGCAACTTCCAACACTATGAAAGATAGCTAGTAGAGATGACCCTTTAAGGTTATTAGCAGCTTGATTTCTCCTTGTTTGTTCTACAACTCATGTATGTAGTATCTTCAACAATAGGGTCTTATTATTAAGTATGTACAATGCCTTATGAGATGTTCTTCCTCTCTTTGACAAGAGCTCACAGTTTCCCAGGACTGCAAGCTCCTGGATCACCCCAGCCTGCTGGTAAATAACCTGGGTAGAGAGGGGGAGGAGAAAGGAAGTGAAGCCTGGAGAGAGAAAGAAAGAAAGAATGAGAAAGAACAAGAAAAGGACAAGGAATGCTGAAGAGATGGCCTAACTGTTAAGAGCGCCGACCACTCTTGCAGAGGACCTGGGTTCGATCCCCAGCACCCACATGGTGACTGAGAACTGTCTGAAACTCCAATTCCAGGAGAACTCCAGTTCCAGGGAAATCCGAGTCCCTCTTCTGACCTCCGCGGCATTGCACAACACAGGTGCACAGACCTGCATGTCATGTACATTCATACACATAGAGAAAAATAAATAAAAAATTAAAATAAAAGAGAGAAAAGGACAGGGAAAGGATGGACTCAAGGAGGAGACCTGGAGGAATTCCACAAGGAATTCCACAAGCTTTATTACTATAATCCAGGATATTTATACTGGATTCGTGGGGTTGGGGCATACAGGTTTTCACACCATATACTCCAGATCAGTATAGGAATGTGACAAAGCTTTGTCCAAAGTATCAAAAACAATTGGTGCCAGGCAGGTTTCAAAGGAAAAAAAACCTGAAGATACAAACTTGAGCACATACAATTTCAGCCACCTCATATTTGACAAGGGGACCAAAACGACTCAGTGGAGGAAAGACAGCATCTTCGGCAAATGGTGTTGGCAAAATTTTATTTTTCTATAAGTGATGATCCAGTTTTGCCAACACCATTTTTTTTTCTGTTGGTCTATGGGTCTGTTTTTGTGCCAGTACCAGGCTATTTTTATGACTCTAGCCCTGTAGTATAATTTAAAGTCTGGAATAGAGATCCCTCCCTGTATTGCTCTTTTCACTCAGGGTTGCTTTGGCTATATGGGTTATTTTGTTTTTACATATGAATTTAAGGATTTTTTTTTCCAAGCATGTGAAGAAAGTCTTGGGGATTTTAATTGGGATTGTACTGAATCCAAATATTAGTTTGGGTAGAATGGACATTTTTACTATATTAATTTTTTTCCAATCCAAGAGCATTCGGGTAGAATGGACATTTTTACTATATTAATTTTTCTGTCTTATTTCTTCTTCAATCTTGTTCTTCAGGGGTTTATATTTTTTTTTGTAGAGATCTTTGGTGTCTTTGGTTACGTTTGTTCCTAGGTATTTTATTGTTTTTGAGGCTGTTATTATTAGGAAAGTCTCCTTGTATTCCTTCTTCAGTTGTTTGTTGTTGGTTTAAAGAAAGGCTACTGATTTTTCTAGGTTAATTTTGTAGCCAGACACTTTATTGAGACTCTTAATGATTTCAAGGAGTTTTCTGGTAGAGTTTTTAGCATCCCTTAGGTAAACAATCATATAGTTTGCAAAGAGGGATAGTTTGACTTCCTCTTTTCCAATTACTACTCCTTTAATTTCCTTTTCTTGCCTTATTGGCCTAGCCAGTGTCTCAAGCACTATATTGAAAAGGATTTGTGACAGGGGCATCCTTGCCAAGTTCCTACCTTTTAAGGTGAATCCTTCTAGCTTTTCCCCATTTGGGATGATGTTGGCTGTGGATTTCTTGTATATGGCTTTGATTATGTTGAGGAATGATCCCTCCAGTCCAATTCTCTCTAGCACTTTAAGCATGAAGGGGTGTTGGATTTTGTCAAAGGCCTTTTCTGCATTAATTGAGATGATCATGTTGTTTTTGTCTTTCAGTCTATTTATGTGTTTTATAATATTTTCTGATTTTCATATGTTGAACCATCCCTGCATGTCTGGTATGAATCCAACTTGTTCATGAGAGATGATATTTTGGATGTTTGTCTGTATGTGGTTTGCAAGTATTTTGTTGAGAATTTTTGCATCTGACTTCATTAATGGAATGGGCATGTAGTTCTCTTTTATGGTTGTATCTTTGCCTGGTTTTGGTATTAGAGTGATGGTGGCTTCATAGAAGTAATTTGTGAGATTTCCCTCTGCTTGTATCCTTCTGAACAGTTTGAGTAACAATGGTTGTAAGCCCTCTTTAAATGTTTTATAGAATTCTGGTCCAGGGCTTTTTTTAGTTGGGAAGTCTCTTACTACATTTTCAATATCATCATATATTATGGGTCTGTTTAAACTGTCAATCTCTTCTTGGTTTAGCTTTGGTGATTCCCAGGATTGCAGATATTCATCTATTTCTCTTAGATTTTCAAATTTAGTAGAGTATAGGTTTTTGAAGTATTCCCATATGACTGCCTGAATCTTTTCATTGTCTGTTGTGGTATTTCCCCTTTCTTCACAAATTTTATTGATTTGGAGTTGCTCTTTCTTTCTTTTGGTTAACTGGGCTAGAGGTCTGTCTATCTCGTTTATTCTTTCAAAGAACCAATTTTTGGATTTGTCGATTTTTTTATTATTTTTGTTTCTATTTCATTGATTTCTGCTGTTTTTTTTTTTTTTAATTTCTTCCTGTCTGTTGCATTTAGGGTTCATTTGCTGTTGTCTTTCAAGTGTTTTTAGCTGCAGTGTTACCTCATTTATCTGCGCTCTTTCTGTTTTTGTTTTGTTTTTTTTTTTAATATAGGGACCCTGGGCTATAAACTTCCCTTATGTTGTACTGTCATTGTAGTTTAGTTCCAGGAATGCTTTTATTTCTTTCTTTATTTCTTCCTTGACCCATTCATTATTCAGGAGTGTGTTGTTTAGTCTCCATGTGTTCATGTAGGTAGTAGGGCTTATCTTGGTGTTAATATTGAGCTTTATTGCACTGTGGTCTGATGGAATGCATAAGATATTTCAGTTCTTTTTTATTTGTTGAGGTTTTTTTTTTTTTCTTTGTCCCAGTATGTTGTCAATTTTGGAGAATGTTTCATGGGGTGCTGAGTTTAAAGTGTATTCTCTGGTGCTTGGGTGGAATATTTGGAAGATGTCTGTGAGGTGCATTTGCTGTATTGTACTGTTCTATTCAGATGTCTCTATGTTTATTCATTGTCTGGTTGATATGTCCAAGGGGCTCAGTGGGGTATTGAAGTCCCCTACTATGAGTGTGTTGTGGTTAATCTGTGACTTGAGGTCCTGTAGAGTTGTGTTTATAAAGATAAGAGCTCCGACCGCTCTTGCAGAGGACCCGGGTTCGATCCCCAGCACCCACATGGCGGCGGAGAGCCGTCTGAAACTCCAATTCCAGGAGAACTCCAGTTCCAGGGGAGTCCAACACCCTCTTCTGACCTCCGCGGCATTGCACGTCATGGGTGTACAGACTTGCATGCAGACAATACATTCATACACATACAGAAATAAATAAAATTAAAAAATTAAAAAAAAAAAAGATCAGTGCACTGGAGTTTGGTGCATATATATTCATGATTGAGAAGTGTTCATGCTTAATTTTCCCTTTGATAAGGATGTAATGGCCCTCTTTGTCTCTTCTGATTGCTTCTGCTTTGAAGTCTATTTTGGCTGATATTAAACTAGCAACTCCTTGGAGCTGGAGAGATGGCTCAGTGGTTAAGAGCACTGATTGCTCTTGTATGGGTTTGTATTTTTTTTCTGCTTCCTCCATTCTGCTTCTGAGGCTTTTTCTCATTCTTTCCTCTTGATTGGATGAGTGCTCAATTTCCTTTTTCATTTCATCCTGTGTTTTCTTTAGTATTTCCACTTTCTTTTTGAGCTTCTCAATCTCTTTCTGTAGCTCCTTGCTTCGCTGGTTGGTTTCCTTTTTCATTTCAGCCTGGGATCTTTTCAGTGTTTCCACTTCCACCTGGAGTTTGTCATTTTCTCCCTCTATGTCTTTCTGGATTTTGTCATCTTCTCCTCTTAGTTCTTTCCAAAGTTGGTCATTCTTTCCCTCTAGGTCTTTTCTGAGTTTTTCATTCTCTCCCCCTTAATTCTATGATTTCTTTGAATATATCTGTGATTGCTATTCTATGATCTGGCTACCGCCAGGGAGGTGCCATTGTGGGAATCCTCCACAGGCTCAGTAGAGTTTAGTGTGGAATTATTCTGCGCTTTTCCCATATTGTTCTTTCACTGTGCTCTTGGCCTGTGGGTTTCCTTTTCTTTGTATTCCTATGTGTATCTCAAATGCCTCTTCATTGTGTTGAAGGATTGCTTTCTTTGATTCCTTCAGATGCCTTCATTATATTCTCCTTGTTTATGGAATGTTTACTTCTCTAGATTTCAGGCCTTCAATTTTGGTTATATATAGGAAGGTATAGCTCACTCTTTATTTTGTATTCTGCAAGAACTATGTAGGTAACAACTCAGAAGATACATTCTGAGCACTGTACTCCCTCTGCTGCCAGCCATTTCCTCTAGGTTGGTTGTCCGGCTTACTGAACACTCCCTCCAGAATTACAGTTGGCTGGGATGGGGGGAGTTGTCTGCTTAGCCCCTGCCCCAGTACCCTGTGCCTGAGCTGGTCTGGCAGAGGCCACCCACCTCTATGCACAGCAGGCCAAAACTTCCAATCTCCCACAAGCCACCTGGCTGACAAGCATGGCCAGCTTCCTGACTGAGTTGGTCTGGCAGAAGCCACCCACTTCTATGCACAGCAGGCCAAAACTCCCAATCTCCCACAGTCCACCTGGCTGATAAGAGGTGGCCTATTCCCTGACCCTGAGCTGGTCTGGCAGAGAGGCCAACCACCTCTATGCACAGTAGGCTGAAACGCCCAATCTCCCACAATCTATCTGGCTGACATGCAGGGCAGTTCCCTGCCCCTGAGCTGTTCTGGCAGAGGCCACCCACCTCTATGAATAACATGCTGAAATTCCTAGTCTCCCACAATCCCATAATTGTTAATTAACCATGTGTTCTTGTGTCTTGTGACTTGGTTACCTGATCTCATTCCCTTGGCAACCTCAATTTGATTCTCCACCCAAAAAGATAATGAATGAATTAATCTCAGTATGCTTGAGAATTGACTTATCAAAGAGCTGAAAGCAGTGAATGCATGTACATAACTCAAAATCAAGATTGAGAAGGATGTGTGACCTTGGGTGAAAGAAATATTCTAGAAATATGGATGAAAAGCGAGGACTGTCTATTAGAATAAGGGTAGATCCAAACTTAAATTTCCCCAATTGAAACCAGAGAAACCCTTTTGAGTAAAATTATGGGTGGTACATGACTCATGGACACAGCTTCAAGGACAGATTTCAAGGGGGAAAATTACAGCATTACAATTCCAGGAGGCAGTTGAGTCTAAGGGATATCTAGGGGAACAAGTATCATTTTCGTCCCAGCAAATTTAAAATATAAATTTAAGAGTCAGGTTTTTGTCCAGGTAATTACTATGTTGGCATAGTAAGGCCATAAGGTGGGGCCTAACTAGGGGAAGTGGGCTGAGCTGGTGGCAGTTTGCTTTTCAAGGCATTGTGATTTGAATAGGAAATGTCCCCCAAAGGCTCATGTTCCAATACTTGATCTCCATAGATAGGGTCATTTGGAAATTTTGTGGACCCTTTCAGAGATAGAGCCTTACCAGAAGTGAGTCATTATGGGGTAGGTCTTAAGGTTTTATAACCTAGCCCCACTTCCTGTTCAATCTCTACTTCTTACATACATTATGACAAGCCACCTTGCCTTCCCAACCATGATGGACTCATCTCTTTGAACTAGTAGTTAAAATAAACACTTTCTCCTTATGATGAGTAGTTTTCATTGTTAACACAATCTTGAACCATTTCAGAAGAGATTATATGTGAGGTATTTTCTAGATCAGGTTGGTCTGTGGCCCTGTCTCTGCAGAATTTCCTTGATTACATTAATTAAGGTGGGAAGGCTTACACATTGTAGATTCTTGGATTTGGATCCTAAACTGTTTAAGAGCAAAGCAAAAAAAAAAAAAGGAATTTGAGCATAAAAAGCATGCATGTGTTCATTTCTTTCTGGTCTTGACTGTGGATATGGCTATTTCCTTCAAGTTCCTGACTTGACTTCCATGAAATGATGGACCATGCCCTGTAATTGTAAGATAAATAAATTATCCCCTCATATTGCTTTCTCTTATAGTATTTTATCATAGCAACCGAAATGAAACTAAAATGCTCCCTTAATTTCCTTCTGTTTCTATTTAAATATTTTATTCACTTTCATTTTATGTGGTAAGTTTGGGGCCTGCATGCAAGTTCATTATGTGCATGCCTGGTGCCCATGGAGGCTAGAACAGAGCACTGGATCCCTTGGAACTAGAGTGAAGGATCGGTGTTAGTTGCCATGTGCATGCTGGGAACTGAGCCCTCTGGGAGAGTAGTAGGTTCTCTTGAGGCCTGAGCCCTTTCTTTAGCCCCCTTAAGTTGTGTCTTATTAGGAATTTGGTCACAGCAATGAGAAAAGTAACTAATCCAGAAAGGTATATCTTTGTTTAAATTTCTTTACTAGTATATATTGATTGATCAAACAATGGGTTTCCTTATATTTTAATTGTATATATTTCATATATTTTAGTAAGATCATATACACTATCCTATTACCATCTTATATATACTCCCTCAAGTAGTTGACCATCCTGTTCTCTTCATCTCTTTTCCTTATTCCTTGTGATACGAGGGAAACAAAGTTAGGAACTTGTGCTTGTATATGATAGACAAGTATCCTGCAATTGCATATTCTTCCAGACTCTTAAACGCCCATAGGCCACACCCTTCTCTGTCTCCCTCTGCTTCCTGGCTATCATGAGATGAGCATCTTTGTCCTGCCAAGGGCCTCTTGTGGGATTATTAGTCCTGCTTTAGGCTTGCAGCAATAGGGACAAGCAACTGCGGGCTGAAATCTGAAAACATGAGGCAAAATAAATCGTTTCTCATTTCAAATTGTTTGTGTCAGATGTTTTGTCACAGTAATAGGCAGTGAGTAGTACAGAGTTTTACTTCTCAATTGCTCTCAAGTTTGGTTTCCCCACAACTGTATTGCCAGTTATCCAACACCAACATATCTGAATACCTTATTTGTTGTAAAGATGTCCTGCTTCTGCCCAAATTCACTTGGAATCGCTCATAAAATGATCAAGTATTAGTTCTTCTTAGAAAACACCAGTGATCAGTGCATATCTTTTATTTCATGAGACAGAATATGATCAATTGGATGGCTTCTTACCAGCTCACTAATTACTATACTGTTACCTCTGAGGAGATTGGAGAGAATGAACTTTTGCTAATAAAGACTTTGATATTAACCTAGAAAAATAAAGGTTCTGTCTGAATTTTAGGTTTTGGAAAACTAAAAAGTTTGGATATAAGTAAGAAGGTAGGCAGCCAGAACTAACCTCTTCCTCCTCACATTTTTTCTTTATTTTGGTGGGGAGTCTTTTCAAGATAGGGTTTCCCTGTAGTCTCAGCCAGTCTGGAACTCACTCTGTAGACCAGGCTGGACTTGAACTCACAAAAATCTGCCTGCCTCTGCCTCCCGAGTGCTAGGATTAAAGGCGTGTGCCACCATGCCCATCTTTTTAGATTCCATCCAAACATCTTTAAAATTCTTATCTACTCTTAGAGTAACCCATTTAGTCTACATAACAGGGTAGTTCTAGAACTTAAAAAACACACCAGCTTTCAAATATCTGTGATTCCCTCTCCCTGGCCAACTGAAGGTGGAATAAATGAAATTAACCCCACAGTAGAAAGTAGTAGTGTCAAATAATATGTCGTAAATTGGAATGAACGGCATACCAAAGTAAAACAATCAACAAAATCACTTGCCCATAAATTTTGTTCCAATGAAAAGGAAGCCAGAAAGGAAGTAGTTAAGTAAATAGAATGTTCTGGATAAGAAGGGTTATGAAGATAAAAGGTGTATCGGCATCCATAAGCTAGCCACACATAGTCAGGTCTATAGTGCCCCTCTATCCATATTTTTCATCTGTACATAAGGAATACATTTTGCAACTGACATGTCATACTTGAGAGCAATTACATTTTCCTTCCTATCAATACATAGAATGTTTCTGCTTCTTATCAATTGTATCATAGACTGATTCAGTGTAGCATCCTCTTATAAATACATACTAGTAGCATTTCTCATTGACACATTTTCAACTCATGTTAAAATAGAGTATTTTATTTTTATGTTTAGCAAAATTTTGCATAACTTACAGCCTGAGAAAGATGTAAAACATGTTATAGCCTCTAGGGAGTAGAGCAATCCAGAAAATGACAATAAATTATTGCACAGATTAGTAAAGACTATATGTCCCAAGGAGGGGGGGAGGGTAATTCACAAGTAATAGACAAATGAAGAATAGTAAGAGAAAGGGAGGGAGGGAAAAAGAAGAGTGAAGAGGAAGGAAGAGAAAGAGAAAGTTTATAAAAGTACAAATGTAATTTTGATCCATTTAAATATGACATGAATATCTATAAAGTCAGGCTGAAGAACTTCAAGGTACTTAAGGATTTTTTTTTTCTTTTCTTCACTGAAGACTTTCTTTTTAAGGTTTATATTGAATGATAAGATAATTAGTTGAGTTGGAAAATGCCAAATGAAAATGAAAAGACCTAACACATGCTGCATATAAATGTCTTCTTAGGAAATTCTTTTGGATTCTTTTTTCTTGTCAAAGAGTATGTCAGTGAATTGCATCTCAAGAAAGAAGATTATCAAACTGATAACACCAAAAATAATCAAAATATGTTCATTGTTACTCATGAATTGCAGAGGAAGGAAGAAGAGCCCAATGTTAATTTACCAATGACTCACAAAAAACACCACTCTTTTAATCAACAGAAACCAAGGAATAATCATAACGACACCTCTACTTTATCATCTCAAAAAGTTTTTCATAATACAGCATATTATTTTGTAAATTGCTATTAATGAGAAGTCGCTTTCAGTAAATTATCCTATAACTGAGAAATGTCTTACCCCAATCCACCCTTGATTACTTGTTTGTATTTTCTCAGTCCCAATTTGAAAGATTATTAACATATTTCTTTTTGAATGCTGCAGAAAGCCTTAGAGTTATTCAGAGGAACTAGAAGAAGGGAAAGCAATTTAATTGGGTCAGATCAATAACTGATCAAATTCTTTGCCATGAGGCTCTGTGTAGCATACAGGGCACCAAAAATAGTGTGGTACCCTCTGTCAATTATAACATTTCATCCTTGGTTCCAGTGCATGTGTGTCTCAACCTATAAGATTCTGACCTCATGGTGCACATGACTAGTGATTGCTAAACATGATTCATCTTGGGTGATGGATCTGCTTTGTGACCTCAACTCATTGTCTAGATATTTTTTAAAGAAGCTCACGCTATGTGGATGTCACCTCATTATCAGGATATAATATTGGGCTTTTGCAAATTGTTATTTATAATCCTTTCTTTTCTCCTTAGGGGAATGGAATTCTAGCAGATCAATTTCCTAGAATGTTTGAGAAATGTATGACAAATAGGGAAGAGAGGAGAGAATTGTGTCTTATTTCTACTCAAGTAGCATTTGAAAAATATAGAGCTCTTCATTTTATTTGTTGCCAGTTTTTTTTTTCAGATAGTGAAACAATGTTTAACAATACTAGGAATTAAGACATTTTTGTATTTGTCATTTAAGAGCCAGTAACAAATTTTTAAAATAAAAGTTCTTGTCATCAATAAGACCTTGGTTTGTGTTTATGAATTCCCCTTTCCTCTTCTTTATCAACTAGATAATACCAAACAGGAAATTCTAACATCTCATGTAGAGGTGAAAATTTTTATTTTCAAACCTGTTCATATCTACAAAAGATTAAATATCATCAATAAATGTTATTGTCTGTACAGATGTTAAATGAAAAAGAATGTGACATACATTGCTTTTTTTTGTTAGAGCTAATCAATATCACAAATACTTTCAGCTTTTCTGGACAATTATTTTAATGCAATTATTTGCCCCAAATCTTCTCCATTACCAAAAGAAATTCTTTTGAAATTATTTATTAAATTTCTAGCTAGCAGAAAAGGACCAAGTTTATATCTGGCCAGCTTTGGAACTTCTACTTGACATTTCTGGAAATCAGCTTAGACTTAAACAGCATCTTTATGTGAACATAACAGTATCTCTATGTCAGCCTCCTGGCTTTGTTGAGCTAATATGGCAGCAGAGCTCTCCCTTATGCTGTGACTTTGTATTTTTGAAGAGTAAGGTAGAGTAATGAACTTGGCTAGCATTGCCTGATACAGACTAATGACTGGACTCTACATTCTCTGTTCACAGCTCTTAACTGGCAAATTCTGCTTTTGATAATTACAGACAAAGACATAACAGAACAATGATATATACAAGTCAAGGAAACTGACCTGAGTTTGCAATGTTTATGTATGGTGGAAGTTTGTAAACTGGTGTCCTTAATCAGAGAGTACAAGGGGTATCCTGATTTTTTCAGAGGACTCTTTCTTAAGTCACTAAATCTCAAGCACATTTTAGTACCACATTCATATTAATACACATTGATGATGCTTAGATTTAAAGAGTGCTAACATTCAGTTACAATTTTCTCAGTAATTTAAAAGAGTTTTGTGATTCTTGCTATTGAAATGAAGAAAGAAATATATCAGAGCTTTCATAAATCTTTCATAACCTGGCACCCTGTCCCATCCCCTTCTTGATCCACAGATCTTTTATTAAATTTCACTCTGGAGGAAATATGAATAGTCATTGAAATGGTTTTTCTGCCAGGATTTGAAAGGTGATATACTGAAAAATGTTCTCAGTGTATGTTAAATGAACGCCAAACTCCCTGGCAATAAGAAGACTAATATGAGACTATGACACAGTTAAATTTAGAAACGGGATTAAAAGGGATGCCTGGGTTTTCATTTCAAGGTCATTCACAGACAGGTTTTCAAACTCCTGTGAGATTCCATCCCAGTGAAATTCCTTTTGCATTTAGAGTAGCCTCTAATCAGTTTAGTCTATCAAGACTTTGAAGATACTGATATTTATTATGCATGTTCTATATTCTTAAAATTGTGCTAGATGCTTTTCTTTGTGTCTAATTTAGACAATAACAATATTATGAGTAACACTGTTAGATAATGTTTAGACACTTATGAGGGAAAACAGTGTGCTAAGTAATTTAAATTCTTACATTTGCTTTTGAGTTTTGCAAATGAAAAAATTGATGCCTATAGAAATTCAGTAACTCATTGAAAGTAGCTTCTACTTCTTCTAAATAGCAGAGTGGTATTCATAGCCCAGGGTTTTGTTTGATTTATTTTCCTTTTCTTTGTTTTGTTTTATTTGTCTCTAAAGCCAATATCCTTGAAATAATAAGCATAAACATTTTTTCAATCAGACTGTGTCTTAATGGCTTCATTTGTGGAAATAATGACAGTAGCAGAACTAATACCAACATATTGCTCTGAGAATAAAATATGTGAATAAATGTGAAATTTCTGTTGTTGTAGTTCCTGGTATACAAGCATATGCCACATGATATACAGTAAAGAAGTATTAGTTGTTACTGTTTTTTATCTTATTATAGAAAAGTTTAGGGCTGGGTGTAGTACTACAGACTTGTAATTTGAACAATAGAGAGGAAGAATCAGGAGTATCATGCATTCAAAAACCATTGTATGCTACTAGCAAGACCCTATCTTAAAAAAATAATATGGGTTGCTAAATTTTAAAATATAGGGAGTTTTTGTCTTTTGTTTTTGAGACGGGGTCTCCATATAGACACAGCTTGCCTGGAACTCACTATCTCACAGAGATCCACCTGCCTCTGCCTCTTCAGTCCCAAGATTAAAGGCATGCATCACCACATGCAGCCCCCCCAAATACAAGGATCTTATTTTTTTATTCACTTTTCGTGTATGCTTTTTTTCTGCATGGATATTTGTGTACCCATACCATGCAATGCTCACAGAAGCCAAAATAAGGTGACAGATCCCTGGAAGTAGATTTACAGACAGGCTGCTGTGCAAGTGATGGGAACTGAACCTGGGTCTTCTACAAAAGCGTCCAGTGCTCTTAAACATGAAACCATCTCTCTAGTCCCATGTCAGGACATCAGACCTGCAATCAAACAGACTGAAGAGGATATGGCATGGAGTTACTCCAGTAACATCCCAAGGACCATGTCAAAGGGTGCAAATCTGTTTGTTCTAGGCAACAAACAGCTTATGTAGGTCATGGGAAGGCAGCAGCATCTACATCATATGGCCCTACCTCTCAGCAATCTATTCTAGACCTCATTCCATCGTGTGTGTCATCCCAGCCAATGGGGCATACCCAGATATGGGTGTGCAGACAAAAAAGGTGGATCATTGCACCAAGCACGTTTTACCATCAGGGGACAGAGTGTTCCCTGTACTATTGTATTGCCTAATGTGCTAGGCAGATTGTGCTTGCACATGTGCAAGATAAGCCTGAATCCAGGACTGCTGTCCCACATCTCCACTTCTGTTTTTTCCTCCACAAGAACTGAGTGGCAGTCAGTTGCCTTTGTCTCGCCTGAATGGCCATCATAATTTTATAGAAGCAATAAGCAACTCCAATGATCAATGCCCATGTGAAAACCAAATATATCATAAACCAATTAGTAAACATCTGTCTCTAGTTCTTGTACAAGTCATCAAAGAATGAGAGAATCTACTTGTGTCCCAGGGTCCCCTAATCCAACTGGAGAGGTTTGCATAAGCCTGAGTAACATTGGGCACATTGACCTTGTAAGGGGTCACACAAGCCTGCCAACAACATAAATCACAAACAGCATGAATAATGTCAAATAAAAGTTCCGTTTAGCTTGTTGAAGAGACTTAGCTGTCACAGGGGAAATGTTGACTGCTGCTGCAGTCTGCAGGGTATTCTCAGTTGACACTCCTAAGGCAAATGTTTCTGTAATTACAATGAGGGAGATAGTGCTGCAGATAATGGCCCCTGTGACTCATTCTCAAGTAGTGCTCAGATTCACTGGCAACCATAGGTCTGCTGGGGTCCTAAGGATATAAATAAACTCAGTAGCATTGTGGAGTGTGATACAATTAGAGATATGGCCATGGTAATTTCCTTGTTCCACCATTTCAGATGAGGCATTAGAAGCAACACAAAGGGAGTCATTAGGCAAGCCTGATAGGGAGCTAACATCATATCGGGTTAAGCAAAACCTGAAAACAGAGATTGCTGGCTCCCATTAAGACAGATTGATTGTAAGGTGCTGTTTCAATTTGTAAGGTAGGGTGCATGGTTGGATGGAGGGCAGACTCATTGCCAAAAAGTAAAGAAAGGATACTAGCCCAAGAGGATGCCACAAGAAATAGTGACCACGTCTCCTGTGAAACTCGGTCTGTCACACTGTTGATCATCAAGGCAGTGCATATGAGGGCCACCAATAGTGTACCTGTTGTTGGCACCATCCTGAAGGCTTCAAGCTTTGCTTCTTTGACTCCAGTGCCCTGAGGTCCCCCCAATATCACCTTGTGCATAAACCTCCTAGTGGAGCAGCATTCTCCTGGGTTTCTTCTCCCCTCCTTTAGTACTCAGATGGGCCAGCTTTTCTTCCAGATGGTTCTGGTCTATCCCTTGCAATCAAAGGATGAACACTTCTTGTAAGGAACCTGAATGGGGCAGGGTTCCACCTGTGGGAACACACAAGCAAACCCTCTTCCCATTATTAGCAGTGGATCTGGGCCCTTCCATTGTCCCAACATAGTACCATAGTACCAGTGACACCTCATAATGCCCTGTCAGAGGGCTGCAATGGTTGTGGACTGTGGTTATCATGTCTTGTTTCAGAATTGACAGAAAATTCATACTATAGAGTGCTCTCAACTCTGTTATTGGGGGGGTATAGGAGTCATCATTCTATTTTTGAAATTGCTCCTTTAAAGTTTTACGTATTTTTTCAGCAATGCCCTGGCCCTGGGGATTATAAGGAAATCAGTTATGTGGGAGATATTCCAGAAATTAAAGAAGTGTTTGAATTGGACACTGGTATATGCCAGGTATTATCATTTTTTAGTTGGGATGTGGAATGCCCATAATCAATATGCAGCAAAGCAGATTTTGGCAAACCTTGGCCACAGATTCTCCTGTCCATAGTGAGTATCCACAGTAACATGTTAAGTATTGAGATGCTCAAAAGGAGAATAATAAGTAATATCGATCTGCCAAAGAACATTAGTCTTTTAGCCAGAGGGTTAACTTCCAAGTGTTGGAGAGGGCCCAAAAGCGGAAATGGGACATGTGTTTTGCAGCTACAGACCAGCTGTTTGCATTGGCCCACCATCAAGGAGGGAAACATCTGATGTTGGCCATGTGTGTACTGGCGGAACTGAGTGTAAAGGAGTAACCTCTGAAAAGGCAGAGTAACAGGAATATGGGCCTTCTACAGCCAACCTATCTACTTCATCATTGAGAGTGACCAGTGACCCTGGCAGCTCAGAGTGAGATCGTATTTTGGACAAAATGGTGGGCTGAGCGTGTCTCAAGCACTTGCTTCTAGAGAAAGATGAAGGTACCAAGCAGTTTGGAAAGGTCCAATTGATACCTAGCATAAGGCAACAAAGGTATCATATTTGCTACTGGTACAGAGATTAATGGGTTCAGAGGGAAATAGCCAACAGGCCACATAGATAACTAAGAGTTCTTTAAGCTGTACTGAACCTTTGTACAGTGTCCATATATGTTGGACTTGGAAGAATCTGACCTAATAGATTCCAGTGCAGCTCCTTTCTTGGAGGCATCAGTGAATATAGGCATTAGTGAATATAAGGTGGGCCCCACGGATAGTCTGGGTTACCAGGTTGGGGGGGCATTGGTGGCAGCACCTGAATGCTGGCCAGGAGCCAATGGGCAAGCAAGTGGTCATCAATAGTGCCAGGAAAACTCTCAAGGGAGACAACAAAGAGGTCATTATGCTGTATGGCCCAATCCAAGAGGCCCTTATTAAGAGGGAGAATCAGGTGTTCGGGTTCCATGCCCAAAAGATGAAGGGTTCTCTGGTGAAGCATCCTAATCATGATAGCAATGGCTTCAGGTGGGGATGAGGGTTATTTTTGGATTGCATTATAGGCAGGGTGCAGCCATTCCAGAAGACCATGACATTACCATATCAGCCCCGCTGGACAGTCACCTGGATCAAGAATCATCCTCATTAAGAGGAAGGAAGGGTCAAATCCAACAGGACGGCCCCTGACAGAGAAGCATTGATTCTTTGGAGGACAATGTGTGCTTCTCGGGTCACACTGTGGAGCAAAGAGGGCTCTGCTGGGATCCTCAACCAATTATAAAGCAGGCATATCTCCTCCGAGTAGATGTGCAGCCACTGGTGCAGTCAGCTGATAGCTCCCAAAGCCTTTTGGAGCTGGTTAAGGGGCAAAGTCTCAAGGAGTTTGATTATTGGTATCTGAGGCTGAATCTACCTAATCTCCAGAATTGACCTCATAAATAGGCGGGGGGGGGTGGATTTTCTCCTGGTTGACCTTCAACTGGGCATCCTCAAGGGCCACTAAGACTTGTGGGAATAGGGAGTCTAAGACTGTTCTGTCACAGTGAGCTAGAAGAACATCATCCATGTAGTGGATGGCGACTGACCCTGGGATTTTAGAAAACCATTTCAGAACATGACCAACAAAAACATGAGAGATTATGGGGCCATTTTTCATGCCTTATGGCAGGACTTCCATTGATATCACTGCATGGGGGAGGAGTAATTGTCGCTTATGAGAAACAGTAATTGGCAGGCAAGGTCTGTTTTCTGGGTGTAGAGGAATAGAAAAGAAGCAATGTCTAATATCAAAAGTAGCGATGTGTTTGTCCACTGGTATTGTTGAGAGCCAAGGGAATCCAGGTTGGGTTGTTCCCATCTTTTTCACTGTAGCATTAATGGCCCTAAGGTCATGGAACATATGAAACTTCTCCTGATGTTTCTTTTGAATCACAAAAACAGGGGTGTTCCAGGGACTATTTGAAGGCTCAAAATGCCTTGGAGCCAATTGCTCTGCAACCAAAACCTCAAAGGCTGTAAGCTTATAAGTAGAGAGCACCCACTGTTCCACCAAAATGGGAGCCAAAATCACCCATCCTGCTTAACAGGAGCAAGGGTAAAAGATGGCAGAACAGTGGCCCTTAGTATTGGTACTACTGGGAATCTCGGTCTCAGACTTGGGAGTCAACTGCTGAATAATAAGTGGCTTTATCATCCCTATTTAGGACTGCTCCAAAGGTATCAAAAAAACCCCTGCTTAAAAAAAAAAAGAAAAAGAAACCCCTGCCTACAAGTTATGAGGCAGGCCAAGCATAATGAGAGGCTTAATGATCCCCTGTCCCCCATCTAGGTCTCTACAAACTATAAGCTGGGGAGTTGTTTTAGATGCCAGATTTCCTCCTATACCATGTACCAAAATCCCTTCAGTCAGACTCCAATCCTTTGGAACCTCCTCCACTCTAAGAATATTTTTGTCTGCCTCAGTGTCTAGGAGGCATTTAAAAAGATCATCCCCTATATAAGTCTCTTCAAGTGGGATGATCCAAAAGTCCCCAGATCACTTTATTCCCATTTGACTTGAGGTGGAAAGATAGGATCGACAGGGCCCTGGCTCCCTTTCTTCCTGGGCTGTGAGCTGACACAGGCAAAGCTTAAAGTTTCATTAATAGGGGTGCTGTCCTCAGTGTATTTGGAGCCACAGTCTCAGCCCTAATTGAATCCCTTTTGGCATTTGGGACGGGGTTGGAGGGTTGCTTAGTCACCTTGGGTGGGATGTAGTGGTGGCAGTAGAAGGAAGGGACACTCACAGATTACCTATCTGACAACACCCAGCATTTGGAGCTGTCCACCATCAGGTGTAAGGCAGAGACAAATGCCTGTGCCAAAGCCTCTATGACAAAAGCCCTCATGCTAGCATCTTCTGTAGCTATTATCCAGTTCTTTGCTGACATTTTGTGTAGCTATTATCCAGGTCTTAAGTGGTTTACAGCAAATTGGTAAAATGTATTTTTTTTTATAATCAGCATTAGCACCCTCATATGTCAATTCCTTAAAGTCTCATGGACTTCCCCATGGGACAACTTTTCCTCTACCACCTCAGTAATGCAGGTAAGGAACCGAGTAAAGTCCTCCTTCAGCTGCTCCACAGTTGAGAAAAGGATCATAAAAAATTGCATTCCATTTCAAGAAATCACTGGGTGATTACTCCCCAGGCCATGTGTTTCCAATCACAAGGGGTATTGAGACTTAAGGAAAAGGTATCAAAAAATACTTTCTACATAGAGAGAGCATGGACCATCCCTAGAAATGGCTTCTTGGAGGTCCTTGATGGTGTTAGAGGATACCAAAGAATTGGGTAGGGGCTGCAGAATAGGGGCAATGTTATGAGGAAAAGTCTTTAAGGGGGGAGGGGATGGGCCGAGGAGGGAATCCCCATGCATGGGCAAGTCACAAAAGGCTGAAGAGCCAGTGGATGGTCTGGGTTTAAGGGAGCTTAAATCCCTAAAATCTGTGGTTTTTTTGTTATTCATTCATTCATTCATTCATTCATTCACTCATTTAATATTCTCAATAGCCTGGGCAAGTGTTTCCAGTACTTGAAAATTCAGTCTTTTCTAACTGTATTAGTTTAACATAAGTTATAGAAGCATGCTTAAACATACTTTATCAGGACATCTATCAGTAAAAAGTCCAAAGTTCAGAAACTCCCTGATAATACATCATCTAAAGGCTGAGCTCATTCTCAGCTGAAGGTACTAGACTAGCCATACATACTCGCCCCTTTTCTAAACCTCCATTCCACAGTAGATGTGGGGCTTCCCTTCCCTTATCCAATCAGACTGTTGTGCACTGGCCTCTGTGCATGGAAGCCAGGCAGGGAAGGAGGAAGTGAATGTGGGTCCTCTGAGTGGCAGAGAATATGGCTGGAAAAGACACCTGGAAGACTGTGTCTAAGGACAGCTCATTTAATAAGGGGAATCATTTTTATAGTCAGGGGGGCTTACTCAATGGGGGTAAGGGAACATTAACAAGGCAGTTAGGGAAGGAGTGGGCTGGGACTAATTCTTGTGGTTGCAGGGTTGTATGATTTCAGGAAGGTATGGCAAGAATGAGGAAAGAAAAACTTATTACTACTTGCAGGAACATAATACCTAAGGCCATGAGTGAAGGACCATGGAGGACACAGGTCTCCTCCCAGGTCGAAATGGCTGAACTCCTGCCAACCTCATGAAGAGGCTCCCAGGTCTCAAGCCATGCTCACTGTCCTGGAGGGCACCAAGCCCTATATAAATCCCACATCTCCCCCTTTGTTTTTTTATAATGGGGAAGTATTGTCATAATCAGATGAAGAGCTGGGAACAGCATGATATTGTACCAGGACTCTGTTGGTGGTCAGCTTAACAATGTCCTGAATGTGGGCTTTAAGGAACTGATTCAAGAAGGGGTCCAAGAAGTGGAATGTTTCTCTGGCCAACAGAGTCCTAACAGGGGAGGAGACATGCAGTAATGGGGTTAGTGAAAGGGGGTGGTGGTGGTTGAGGGGGCTAGTGTTGGAGAAATAACAGGTTATAAGTTTATTTTTGAGCTTGTGGAGGGTTTTTACATTTTGTTTCTACGTAACTGAATCAGTCCTGATTCAGTTACGTAGAAACAATACTCTTCCTTCAGTAAAAAGCACATGCCTCCATGTTCGACAGTTAGGAGGTCAAGGGCCCTCAGGTTCTGGAGCACCACACCCATGAGTGAAGTGATTTATCACTGTAGTGACTCCAGGATCTCCATGGTAGAGGTGATGGTCTGACTCTGTTTTCCTTGGAAATAAGCAGCAACGACACAGTAGAGTGTCCCAGGGCCTCTCCTCCTACTCCTGCTGCTCCTGCATAGAGGGTAAGCCCAATACCAATTAGCAAGGGAACAAAATTTTCTTGTTTTCACCTCTCTGAGTGCAACAGCCATGCAGCCTCTTCCTTCTCATAGAGGTATGGCTGCAGTGTGATGACCATAAGGGTGTAGAAGCCTGGAACAGAGTTATTAACAGAGACTAAAATAAATAAAGGCTGTGGGGTTTGCACATAAGGTCTTAGATATGGTAAAGCTGAAAGAGCAGAGGAGATGGGAGTTTAGGAGGGTCCTAGGAGACAGACGGGTATGTACGGAATTTGCTCCAAGAGGAGGATGCCTTGGTAGTGGCTGGTTACTGGTGGTGGTGGCTATTTTCTCTTCCAAAGTAGCATGGTGGGGACAGCAAAAAGCACCAGTTGGGTTAGTGAGGCATAAAAGAGGCATTGACAGGCATTGGGATAAGAGGACAGGCATGAAATATTAGTAGTGTATTCCGTATTCCACATACTGAGGCCAAGACAAGGTGACTTGAGACTGTTTTAGAATATGGGTCTCTTATTTATGAAGATATGGGTCTTGGTCTGTACAGGTCAGGAGGCAGGCACAAGTTTGTGGGCTATGTGGAAATCAGCTGTTGGTTATGTGGAAAATCCATTGGGGTGCATCTTGCCCTGTACTTCTGTGCACCACCTATCATCCCAAGTGTCTTCTATTATGATTTCAAATGGATTATTTTGGTTGTGAAACATGCTTTGGAGATGGGCGCTGAGGTCCAAAATACAGGACTAATATCTATAACCCCCATAGATATCAATGAACTGCAGGTAGCCCCCTTTATTGCAGTGGGGAAAACAGGCAAATGGGTTGGCAGTGGGAGAGGTCGAGTTTGGAAAGATTGGCACATCAACAGTTGTTTGCCAACCTTGTAAAGGACAGTCTCTTGATACAATAACCCAACTCCTCCCCTCATAGGTCTCTCTAACATAGAAACACACAGTGGTGAGGCATAGGAGCACTTGTCGAAGGGTGGGCAGAAGCAGAGTTTGAGTGGAGTATGACAAGAGCCACCATAAGAATGACAGAAATAAAAGCTTGGGAGGAGGAGTTCATGCTAACTGGGTGGAGGTGGCCAGATCATGGATATCCTTCCTGGTGATCCTATTTGGCCGCTGGGTGTTTCATCTCCCCCATCATTGAGTCTTCCTGTCCTTCAGGGATAGTAGGGCTCAACTATCTTCCTGGTTGGAGGGGTGATGTGTGACATTTCTGGCAGGGATCCAAATGAGTTTGGGGTGATTCTGTGGGAAGATACAAGCGAAACCCTTACCCATTGTTAGCAGGGGTTTGGGTGGTTTCCAGTAGTGATCCAGTGGGTCCCTCCATTTTACCAGGATTTGTGAGAGGGATCCTCGCCTTTGCCAATGGTAAATAATAAGGAAACAGGCTGAATTTTTGTGTATGTTGAGTAGATTTAGTGTAGTTAATGCCAGGGCATGTACTTGTCCTTGTTTTATTTTTTAAGTTGATTTTTGAGAGACAGGTGTGTTCTTACTATAATCCCTTCTCCCTGTGGGTTGTAAGGGATACCAGTGTGATGGGTTATATTCCAGAGGGAACAGAAAGCTTGAAAGTGAGAGCTTGTGAAAACAGGGCCATTGTCTGTTTTATGTTGGTGTAGGATGCCCAAAATGCTGACTGTGTAGAGCATATGGTAGGTAAGTTTTTTTTACACTTTGCCCTGTTTGGGTAGAAGCCCATATGAATTTGGAATATATGTCCATCATGATAAAGACATATTATTGTTGACCATACTGTGGTATATGTGTAACATCTCTTTGTTAGAGGCATTGGCCTTTAGGCCTAGGGGTTAGTCTCCATCATTTGAAGGGGCAGAGTTTATTTTATTTTATTTTATTATTTATTTTTGTATGTGTATGAATGTACTGTCTGCATGCAGGCCTGTGCACCTGTGTCGTGCACTGCCACGATGTCAGAAGAGGGTGTCAGATTCCTCTGGAACTGGAGTTCTCCTGGAATTGGAGTTACAGACGGTTCTTAGCTGCCATGTGGATTCTGGGGATCGAACCTGGGTCCTCTGCAAGCGCAGTCAGTGCTCTTAACCGCTAGGCTATCTCTCCAGCCGAAAGGGGCAGAGTTTTTAACAGAGAAGCAGAAGAGGAGCAAGTCTTAAGGATACATTTAAGGTGGACTATAGGGACATTGGGGGAGTCCAAAGGCCCCTAAGTTTGGTGCGTGTAAGGGAGTGAAATTTGTCAGCAACCTGAACAGAGAAAAACCCTGGTAGATGCCACTCAATTGGCCAATGCATTTCCCTCAGATTTAAGGCCAGGTAGGGGAGCTATGAGACTTAATCTATCTATCTATCTATCTATCTATCTATCTATCTATCTATCTATCTACTATCTATCTACTATCTATTTATCTATCTATCTATCTATCTATCTATCTATCTATATATCTATCTATCTATCTATCTATCTATCTGGGTGTGGATCTCCCATGAAGGAGGGAAGCTCCAGCAATAAGCAAAGGCGAAACAGGCTTATCTTCAAGGCAGAAAAATGATTGGGGAAGCTAGGGGAGAAGATTAACAACATAGACACTATCTGAAAACAAGTTAGGAAGACCCCTAACCTCCTGGAGAGTTAGGTATACTGCAAAAGGCTCCTTATATTGTGGGGAGTTCTTGAAACAGGATGGTGGGAGGCAGGTCCTCAGTGAATTGGATAACCAAGGCCAAACCTCTCTTTCCGCTATCATGAGTAGAGGGGCACCACCCACAGGGGTGTGGAGCCATTCTAGCACATGTTGTGACTGGTATAAGGCCTCCACTAATGTGGGGGTTGTATTAAAGATCAAGAGGTGGATTGGGAGAGAAGGAGAGAACCAGGCTAGTGACATATTTTGTGGGGCCCGATTATCTGTCTTAAGTGTTTCTGAGGCATTTTGTGTTAGTTGTCCTTCAGAAGAGGGGCTTTTGTCTCCCTTTAGGAGTTCAAAAAGTATCTGTAAGTTACTGGTTGGGAGGGAGAGCCATTGTCTTAGCCAGTTTAGATTACCCTAAAAGCATTGTAAGGATGCAAGGGTAAGGTATGATGGGAAAGAGAGGACAGGCTTTAAGGGTCAGATGGCAATAAGGCAGATCTTGGTACCAAAGAATTTAATAGGTGGAATGAATTGTATTTTTGTGAGGCTATCCTAAAGCCAAGGGCCTTGAGAGAAGGGATAAGCCAGTCCCGAAGTTCTGCTGGATCTGGATGGGACTTGTCCCATGCCAGAATGTCATCCATATAATGATAGACATGGAGGCTTTTCTGGAGATGTGGCTTGAGTGTGGAGGCCACTGCTTCCTGGCAGATTGTTGGGCAATTTGCCATTCCCTGTGGTACAACAGTTCACTCATATCTATCAGCTGGGCTGGAGTTATTTATAGGCAGCACCAAAACCACATTAGGCTGTAGAGGAATGAAGAAGAAGCAGTCTTTAATATCAATGGCCAGGAGGGGATATTAGCAGGGATAGCTGATACAAGAGGGAAGCTCCATTGAGGGGGATCCCCAGATGCACACACATGGTCTTGCTAATGGCTCTAAGATCTTGGAGTAAGTGCAAGCCCCCAGACCTTTTTCCTTATTGTAAAGACAGAGATATTTCCAGGGCTGCAGGAATTGTGGATATGTTTAAATTTAAGTTGTTCAGCAGCCAATTGTTTTAGAGCTTATAATTTCTCCCTTTGTAGAGGCCACTGCTCTACCCAGATCAGATCATTGGAGACACAATAAAGCCAGGGAGTTTGATATACAGCAGCAGCCATTAGAATTGGAGGTGATTGGTGATAGGGCAAAAGGGGTAAGGGGTGTTGCCTAAGTCCTCATCTACCAAATGGTTCCCTCTGTTGACAGGGTTACATCAAGGAGTTCCAGGACATCTCACCCAAGCAGATTGGTGGCAATGTCAGACACTAGATGATGGATATGTCCTGTAGTGCTCTCTATGTCCTCTCATGTGTGTGTATCTTTGGTAATGAATGTTTGGGAGGGTCCTCCCACCCCCACCAGTCAGGGCCCAGGGAGCAATGCCCAATTGGGAGGAACTTCTTGGTGCCTAAGAATAGTTCTGTCAGCTCCAGTGTCAATGGGGCATTTAAAAGGGTTTCCACCTATTCTGAATGTGATCTTAGGATGCATTTATTCCCCAATACTAGTGGCCCTGGTACAGAATGGGAACCAGGGGGAAGACCAGCTCGTTGTATGCCCATGGACCAGTTGCCCTGTCCAAACAAGGCATCATAGTCCCAAGTTATGTTGGCATGATTTGCATTCTTTCTACCTTGCTGTACGCATTCATTCTGGTATAGGGCCTCTATTGCAAGAAAAGTGGACCTGGCAGAGAGGAGCGGCTTATGTCTCACCAGTCTTGTGGGATGTTGAGGGTGATATGGAAACTGCACAAGATGGACTTTGTCCATGGAGCATGTACTCCATCTTCCAGGACTGCCTGCTTTAACTCCTTGAAGTCTCCTTCCTGATATGGATGCCAGTATAAGGGCCTGTTCCTTACAGGTGCCACATTAACAGGCAGGGCCTGGCGACTGGCCTCAGTATTCTTATTTTTTGCCCTACATAGTTGTTGAGACACGGTGAGGTCTGGAGCACTTGGGGTGATGGCAGTCTTATTGGATACACCAGGAGGGTCCCAGACTCTATTTCAAAGGAGAAAATCTCTGCCCCTCATACGGAGGCAGTTGGGAACAAAGTGAACTGGGTGGCTTCATAGACTCATTAGGTCCTTGGAGAGTAGCCTTCTTGTTCTCAGACTGACTGACTTCTTGATGTTTCTTCACACAGGAGAAGTTGGAGGAGGGAGAAGGAGAAGTGGAATTGGTGTAAATATAGTAGTCACATATGAAATCCTCAAAACATAAAAATAAGTAAGAGAATTGATTTTTGTACACTAATCCCATGTTAATAGTTCCATCCTCATGTCTTCTCCAAACCCTACATTATAGCAATATCACAGTGGGGATTATAGCTTTAACAGATGAAAGAAGGGGAGATTATAGGGCTGGAGACATTGCTCTGCAGTTAAGAGCACTGGCTGCTCTTTCTGAGGATTTGGCTTCAAATCCAAGCACCCACATGGCAGCTAAAAATCATCCCCCATCTGAGGCCCTTTTCTGTCCTCTGAAGGCATTGAACAACATGGATACACTAGCACATATTCAGGCAAAACACTCATCTACCTAAAAGTAAATTTAAAAACTGAAAAAGCAGGAGAGATTGAAAGAACATTCAGTTTGTCATCACATGGTATATTACTGCCTCCTATCATTTTCTTTATCCATCTCAAGTAATTCTTTTCCATCTCATGTAATTTCCTATGCAAATATAAAATATATGCTAACTTTAATCTGTAATTAAGTATATATATTATATACATATACATAATATATATGTGTAATGCTAGTTAAAACATAATGAAAAGAAATAAAGGAAAAAAGCTTCCACTTAATTCCTCCTCGGAAAGATTGATTTAAGGAACATGCTTATTTATATATATTTACATTCCAGATATTTATTTTTCTCTACCATATAAATTCAGTTGTGTAAAAATAAGAAGTTATCCAGAGCATTAAGAAGGTGGAACCAGGTGTTGTGGCCTGTGCCTTCAGTATTTAATTCCAGCACTTGGGAGGCAGAGGCAGATGCATCTCTCTGAGATCAAGGCCAGCCTGGTCTATGTAGTGAGTTCCAAATTAGCTGGGACTTTAGAGAGGCCCTTTGTCAAAACAAGGTGCTGGAGGGATATGTTAATACTTCAACATTAAATTCTATTCCCACTTAATATGTTTAGGCTTTAGATTCTGAACTTTGGATAAGACTATTCCATAGCCCTACAACCTATTTGGTACTCAGAATTCTGAAATGTTATGGAATAGACAATAAGGAAGAAATGGAATAAAATAGAGATTACTAAAAAAATCAGTATATACAAATATATCTGACTAAAGCAGAGTAGAAACATGAGCTATCTTGTAGAATACAAGATTTAACAACTTGTGTAGAATTTTCCATCACTATCATGCATAAAATTAGAGCAATAAAGTCAAAGCATTATTAGTAATGAGGAAACAGGATTTTCAGTGCTACTAACTGAAGAGATGATGTGAAGATAATTGGTCATGAGAATGTTTAGCATTAGTAATGCATTGTCTATTTTAAAAATTGCTTTACCCTAATTAAATTATTAAGTCATTGTTTTTTTTTTCAAAGCACATTACTGTATGCCATATTAAAGAGAATATAAGTGCTTCAAGCAGAATGGGCTATTACTTCCCCAAAAGCAACATCAAAATTAGAGTTTTCTCATTGTTCTATCACTGGAACTGATACACAGCATTGTTGGTAAATAATTTTTAGTGAAAAAAATTCACATATAACATCGATGAAATCTTAGAAAGATTGAAGTATTATTTTTAGGAACAAGGCAATGGACGTATAATTGCAGACATAATAATTAGTTAATGATATTTAGTGTGCAATAAACAGCATCCACACACCAAAAATCACAATTCTATATTATTTATTTATTATATTACAAAATATTAGCCAATCATTAGTAAACATAAGTTACAAAATGCATCCAAAAACATGTTGAAAGAGTTGTGGCTATGGAAGATGCTTCCAATTGTTTATATGATTTTCAAATGCTGCCCATATATCATCTGCTTTCTCTTTCATGTGTAGCAATTAAAACATTCAAATGTTCATCCAAGTTCTATATGAATATTGAAATTTGGGAAAACATTTTAAAGTATTAACATGTGAGGGACCTAATAGGACTCTTGTCAAAGACTCCAAATGAAAGGCTGGAAAAGTCTTTTTTGATAGTGTTAATATTGTTTTACTCTGTACTTGACGACTTCCTAAAAAAAGCTTTGAAGGGTAAAAAAAAAAACTCAGAAAAGAACTGAGAATATTTCAGACGTGTGTGTAGGAAGCACAAATATAATGGCACAATCATATTTTTTGTCCTTGCAATAATTGGTGTTCATATGCTTATTGTATGGTTTTGTTTATTTAAGCATTCACTGAAAGAACCCGTTTCTTATCCTTTTTTACTCACCTGAATTTTTGTCAGTTGTCAGCAGCTTGGGGATTGGTTTTAGCTATTATGGAATAAATTATTTGAGTCATTTAGAATGAATCAATAGAGAAATGCAGAGACATTTAGTTAACATAATTATTTCCTATTTAAATTTTTATGTTATAAGGACTTACTATTCCAGTACCTTTCTTCTTTCAGAGTTGAAGACAACCTATATATGAAATACTAAGAAAGAGAAAAAAGATAGAAAATATTCTTTCCCGTTTGTATATTTCTTTCACACATTAAATAATACAACATTTGCTTTCTTGAATGGTAAAAACACACTATAAATTATCACCGGGGTAGCCATTTTAACCTCTGAATTTAAATTTACCATAAGTACATTTATATATAGTCTAAATATTTTATCTGTATGCAGAAGTTGACTGTATTTTAACTTTTTATTTATGGCATTTGGCATATCTTTAAGTTGTATAAGTGGACCATGACTATTTTTGCCCATCTGATAAGTAAAACTTTGGAACATATTCTATGATTGGAATTATAATCCAAATTACTTTAATGAAAAATTACATATGGTTGAGAACAAAAATATGCAGTAACAAGATGATACTTGACATGAAATGTTTCTAACTTGAAACAGAAATAGAAAAAGGTAACAGTGCATCATTCTGTATATTATTAGGACAGAATTGGTGGATCTTAAAGGGCAAGATCAGACTCTTAAAGAGAATTATCAGCTAAAGCAAAGTAAAGTACTACTTAGGTGCAAGGAAAAGGGCATTAAAAACACAAGAGCAAGCATAGACAGGGCAGGAAGTGCACACATTAGAAATAATCTCCAGGATAAAAATAGGCACTTCTCTGAAGCAAATACAGAATTAATCAAAAGAGTAACACCTAATTACAGGAAAGTCCTGGGCTAACAAATATAAAGGTCTAAGAAAAATAAGAAAATTAACATTTAATCTGAAAGGGTTAAACCTGTCCATGATTATCTTAGAAACTGAAATGGAAATGTTCTTTCCTGACAATAATGAATCAACACCAAAGTCCAAAGCTGTTAAGGACCAAGGACAAAGGCAATTCAATAAAGCTACATAGATTTTTTTTCATACTACTTGTCTAGAATCATATATAATTATACAGGTAAAAAAGAGTTTAGAGAGAATCCAAGTCTACTCTTTTATTTTACAGATAATTAGTCAAGAAACAGGGGTGTTACTATTTTTGATCACCCTGTTAATAAGCAGTAAACTCAGATTGACTCACAGTGTGCCCAACATTGGCACAGTAATCTCTAAATTGGACAAATATGTAGAAGTCATAGATAGAAACTTGAGTGGTTATTTTTTCTCTTTTTTAAATTTTTATTGAATTTTTCTGTATTTCACACAGAACATAATGATCATTATACCCATTTCCTCACTGGCACCCTCCTATAGCCTTCCTCCCCAGAATTCATGCATATCATTTGTGTGAAGGCCTTCCATGTCAAATTAGTGTTCCCAGACATTCCTCAGTGCATTTTTATCGACTGGAGTATATAATCAGCCTATGTGAAGTACTTCCCTTTAAGAAGATCCGACCTTCCTCACCCAGCAGTACTAATCAGCTGCCAATAATGTTTCAACTGAAATTGGGACTTGCTGCCCACTTCTACAGTTCTGTGCTGGGGTACTGTATGTTGGACTATGCATGTGTCTTGTGCAGGCTGATCCCATTGCTGTAGGTTAACCATTGAAGGCACACATAAATCGTGGCAAAAGCAAGTAAGACAGATATCAATAATGACTTTGTACTTCGGTTCTGAGTAAGGCAGGCAATAACTAGAGGAATACAGATATCAATCAATCAATGGAGACTGCCCAGGATGATTTTCCCATAGAACAAAAGGGAATTTCAGGATCTGGCAGCTGTGTCCCATTTGGTATTCCAATTGACAGGGTTTTAGATGAGTTTACTATTATCAGTGGCTTATCCCCTGCCTGCCTGAACAGCTTCTCAGAATCCCTGAGCTTTGTTTTATTCTAAATTAATTCATCCTAGTCTCCAACATTCGTATACCTCCTCCCTGGCCTTGCAATCTTTCTGCCCCCTCTTCCACAATGGCCATTGAGCCTCTGTGGATGTTTCCAAAAGAGTCCTGTCGAAGGTCATATACTTTGCAAACTCTTACTGTCTGTGCTTTGACCATGTGTGGGGTTCTGTGGTCCTGGCCTTCTGTTGTATGAGTGTCTGTCTTTGAGAATTGAAATATCCATTAGTGTCCTCTTTACACATTTTTGTATGTTCTGTGAGCCTTAGGAGTAGAAGCTGGATTGGAGATGTGTCACTAGGGGAATTCACAGTCACTGTGTGTGACTAGTTGTGGTATTCTATAATAGTCTCTGTGTGGTGCAAAAGAAGCTCCTTTAATGACTGATGACTGGACTACTTGTCTGCAAATATAAGGATATATTTTGTACCATGTACCACATTTCTATAGACATGTGACAGCCTTATGGTTTTCTCTAAGCTCAATGACATCTCCAACCATATGCATTTGACTATGTTTACAGTACCACATATTAATTTCCTCCCACTGAGTGGGCTTTAAATCTAATTTGGTAGCTGTTGACTAAGATAAAAGTGCTGTTATCGAACCAATGTCTTTCTCTATGCTGGTCATTTTTGAGGATATTTGGCCTCAATGCTGGGGTTGGAGCATTGATTGATGTTCTCCCTTAGCAGCTTGCTCTTCGAAGCTATAGGAGCTAGCCAGAAGTGGATGTGGCTTCAAGGTGAGTTCCAGCTCCATTGCTCCAAATCCTGTGTCTGAAGTATGTTCTGTCTTCAGCAATAAGGTCTTACCTTCGTGTTCTGGAGGGAGGGCAATCAAGAGCTATAGGTGTAGCCTGTGTAATTTGGGTTGGTCCTTGGGCAACCCTGGCCAACAACTCAAAGGAAAGTTCCTCCTGCCTGGCATTGTTTCTTGTTATGTAGCCTTCAGCTATACACATGGTTTCATGTAGAAATATTGTATATGTAACTTTTCAGTAGAATGTTGGACTATTACAATTCCTTTTTATGCAAGCTAGACATTTCTCTCTCTCTCTCTCTCTCTCTCTCTCTCTCTCTCTCTCACACACACACACACACACACACACATATACCTAACTTTCCCTCGATGCCCTTCACATTTAAAGAATCCCTATTTTCCTGATTTTTCCCTTGATAATACCAGTCCCTATCATCCCAACTCTCTTTACCTCCTTTTCCCCCCAAATTTCTTCATACAACCCTCCCTCCACAATTCCCATTTACATATACCCAGTTTGTCCATTTTTTTTTTTTGGTCTTTTTGAGACAGGGTCTCCCTGTAGCCCCAGCTGTCCTGGAACTCACTCTGTAGACCAGGCTGGCTTTGAACTCACAAAGATCCGCCTGCCTCTGCCTCCCAAGTGCTAGGATTAGTAACGCCTATCACTTACTGTTCTTTCTCAGGCTACTACATTCCCTTTTCATCTGTGGTTCCTTTCCACTTTCCTGGTCTCTGCAGTTACCTCAGGATACATGCTAACAAATAAGCATTTGGTGCTAGGATCCACCTATGAGGGAGAACACATTTTCTTTGTTTTTCTGAGTCTGTGTTATTTCACTTAGTATAATGGTTTATAGTTCCATCCACTTATCTGAACATTTCATGATTTTGTCTTTCTTTACCTCTGAGTGAAACTCCATTCTATAAAAGTACCACAGTTTCATTATCTGCTCATCAGTTGAGGGGCACTTAGATTGTTTCTATCTCTTAGCTATTTTGAGAAGAGCACTAACAGTCGTGGATGTATAAGTATCTCTGCAATATGAGGAATCCTTTGGATATATGTTATAACCCAGTCAAATGATAAGTTGATTTTTAGTTTTTTAAGGGTTCTCCACACTTTTTCCATAAGTATTGCAGGAGTTTGCAATCCCAGCAGCAATGAATGAACATTCCCCTTTCCCAACATCCTCTCCAGGGTTTTATATCATTTGTTCTCTTGGTCTTAGCCAGTCTGACTGGGGTAAGATGAAATCTTAAAGGGGTTTTAATTTTAATTTCCCTAATAAATAGCAATGTTGTGCAATGGTTTTTTTGTCTTTTTGAGATGGTATCCCATAGCACCAGCTGGCCTGGAACTCACTCTGTAGAACAGGTGGCCTTAAACTCACAGAGATCCATGTGCCTCTGCCTCCTGAGTGCTGGGCTTAAAGTCATGCACCACCATGCTCAGCATTGAATAATTTCTAAGATGTTTCTTAGCCATCTTTATTTCTTCTTTTGATAACTCTATGTTTAGATCTTTAGATCACCTTCTACTTGGGTCATTTGTCTTCTTAATTCTTTGTTTTTGGAATTCTTTATATATTCCAGATGTTAAACCTCTGTCAAATGTGTTGTTGGTGAAGATTTTCTCCTACTCTGTGGTATAGCCTGTGGTATAGCCTTTTCTCTTCACTTCCTTGGTTGTTCCCTTTGCTTTGCTGAAGCTTTTTAATTAAAGAGGCCACACTAGTTGATTATTGCCCTTAGTTCCTGAGCAACTGGTGTCTGATTTAGAAAGTCTTTTCCTACACTTTTATCTCATAGGTTACTGCCAATGGATTCTTCTAACAGTTTCAGATTTCAGATTTCACATGGTAGTCTTTGATCCATTTGAAATTGACTTTCGTTCAAGGTGAAAGATAAGGGTATATTTTAATTTTTCTACAGATGGAGATCCAATTTTGTCAGCACCATTTGTTGAAGACGCTGTCTTTCATCCTGTGAGTAGTCTTGGCCCCTTTGACAAATATCTGATGGCTCAAATTACTCATACTCATGTTGGGTCTTTGATTACATTCCATTCATCAATGGATCTATTTTTGTGCCAATACAAGGCTGTTTTTTAACATTTTTATTGAAGTTTTGTGCATTTAATACATCGTTTCTCATTCCAATCTATACTCATCTCCCCTTCCATACCCCTGCCCATCTCACCCAAGTTCATGCACCCTGCCATTCCTGCCTTGTACCTTTTTTCTGATTCTTTTCATATTTTTTCAAAGCAGAGGATTATTGTCCTTGGGGGAACTTTACTATTTCAGTCAGTTCCCTGTCCCAGTTCCTCTGCTGCTTTAGTTCCTTCCAATCTGTATTGCTTCCACATATACATATATGTACATCACACCTATACTAAAATTATATCATCTGTACACAAACTGTCATTTCCATATCATATTTCAGGATTCACATTTTTCCTTTTTAAATTTATATTACTCTAAAATATGCCTACATATCCTGCACCAATATACCAAGATTACAAAGTCTCAAAATAATTGTTGGAATAATTCTAGAACCTGTTAAGGGATTTACATTTTAAGAGCAGCGTTGTTTTCAGGAAAAGGGGTATAAAACACTGATGTTACTCAGTTTGCCTTAAAACTCGGTGCTTGGTGGTAGCATCCACAAATGAGGGAAACCATTATTCATCATTTGCTTTTCTGGGACTGTATTAATTCACTTAGCATATCTTTTAGTTCCATCTATTTACCTGCAAAGTTCATGATGCCATGATTCTTTACAGCTGCATAGACTCCATTGTGTAGATGTACCACATTTTCTCTATCCACTCATTGGTTGAGGGGCATTTGATTTGGTTACAGCTCTTCACTTTTGTGAAGAGAGCTGCAATGAACATAGCTGTGCATGTATCTCTGCAGTAGGATGAATCTTGTGGGTATATACCGAGGTCTTTGATCCATTTGGAGTATATTTTTGTACAGGGTAAGAGGTAGGAGTTTAGTTTTGGTTTAACTATTATATTAATTTAGTTTATATTAATTAGTTACCCAAATTAATATACAGATTCAATGCAATCCTTTTTAAAGAGCCTTGTCTGGTTCCTGATTTTAATGAGAATGCTTTCCATTTTTCTCCATTTAGAATGATGTTTCCTGTGAGTTTGTTACCTATAGCTTTATGCTGAGGCATGTATCCTCTAGTTTAATTCCCTCAATAAATGCATGTTGAATTTTGTCAGAAAACTTTTTTGCATTTATTGAAATAACCATGTGATTTTCGTCTTTCAGTCCATTTATATGATTTATGATATTTATTGAACCATCAGTGCATCTCTGAAATAAAGCTAATTTGACTACTGTGGATTATAACTTTGATGTATGTCTGCATGTGGTTTGCAAATATTTTGTTGAGAATCTTTGTGTCTTTGTTCATTAAAGATATGGGTCTATAGTTCTCTTTTTTAGTTATACCTTTACCTGGTTTGTGTATTAGTTGTGCTGGCTTCATAGAAGTAAATTGGGAGTTCTCCCTCTGTTTCTGTATTTTTGAATATTTTAAGTTGGTCTTCTTTCAATGTCTGGTAGTATTCTGCTGTAAATCCACGTGGAACTGGACTTTTTTAGTTGGGATTTTTTTTATTACTCTTTCAATTTCCTTAGATGTTATGGGTCTGTATAATTTGATGATGTGTTCTTTGTTTAGCTTTGGTGGTTACCATGATTTAGATATATATCAATTTCTTTTATATTTTCAAATTTAATACAATATAATTTTTAAAGTATTCCCTTATATGGTTCTGGATATTTTTGTTGCCTGTTGTGATATTTTTTTTTTCTTTTTTTTTTTTTCGGTATGTGTATGAATGTACTGTCTGCATTCAGGTGTGTGCACTCGTGTCGTGCAATGCCGCGGAGGTCAGAAGAGGGTCTCGGATTCCCCTGGAACTGAAGTTCTCCTGGAATTGGAGTTTCAGACGGTTCTCGGCAGCCATGTGGGTGCTGGGGATCGAACCCGGGTCCTCTGTAAGAACGGTCTGTGCTCTTAACTGCTAGGCCATCTCTTCAGCCCTGTTGTGATATATTCTATTTCATCTCTGATTTTGTTGATTTGGAGGTGTTCGTTCTTTCTTTTGATAAACTGGACTAATGGTCTTTTCATCTTGTTTATTTTTTCAAAGAACCAGCTCTTACATTCATTAATTTTTGCATTGTTTTCTTTGTTTCAATTTTATTAATTTCTACTCTGATTTTTTGTTATTTCTTCTTGTCTCATGGGTTTGGGTGTCATTTGTTTTTGCCTTTCCAGAGTCTTGAGTTACAGTGTTATGTCATTTATTTGTGCTCTTTCTGATTTTGTTTTTTGGTCTTTTCAAGACAGGGTCTCCCTGCAGCCCCAGCTGTCCTGGAACTCACTCTGTAAACCAGGCTGGCCTTGAACTCACAAAGATCTGCCTGCCTCTGCCTCTCAAATGCTAGGATTAAAGTCATGTACCACCACACCTGGCTTTTCTGATTTTTAATGTAGGTACTTGGAACTATAAACTTCCCTCATAAGACTGCTTTTAAAGTGTCTTAGATGTTTGGTTGTATTCTATTTCCTTTCTTTTTAAGTCCAGGAATACTTTTATATATGTTTCAGTGTCTTTTTGAATGATTCATCATTCAGAAGCATTTTATTTAATCTCCATGAGTTTGTACAGTTACTAGGTCTTCTTTCAGTGTTGATTATGACATTTATTGCTTTGTGATCTGATAGAATAAATGGAATTATTTCAAATTTTGTATTTGGCAAGGTTTGTTTTGTGCCCCAATATATACTCAATTTTGAATAAAGTTCCATGGGGTGCTGAGTAAAAAGTATATTCTGTGGTTCTTGCATGGAATATTTGGTAGATATCTTTTAGGTACATTCGATGTAAGGTATTGTTTAATTCAGATGTCTCTCTGTTTATTCTTTGTCTGGTTGACCTGTGTTACTGGAGAAAGTGAGCTATTGAAGTGAATTGGGATTAATCTGTGTCTGAAAGTCCTGTACTACTGTTTTTATGAAGTTGAGTGCAGCAGTTTGATGTTGATGAGTATAATGCTTTCTTGGTTAATTGTTCATTTGATTAGAATACAGTGATGTCTTCTTATTAGTTTTAGATTAAGTCTACTTTATCAGATATTAGAATTGCAACTCCTGCTTGTTTCTTAGTGCCATTTGCTTGGAATGTTTTTTTTTTTTTTTTCTCATCCTTTCACCTTAAGGTAGTACCTGTCCTTGAATGTGAGATGGGTTTCTTGCAGATGACAAAAGATGGATTTTTATTCTTTTTAAAATTTTTTTAATTTATTTTTTATGTGTATGAATGTACTGCCTGCATGTAGATTTGTGCACCATGTCATGCAATGCCGCGGAGGTCAGAAGAAGGTGTCAGATTCCCCTGGAACTGGAGTTAAAGAGGTTCACAAGATGAGGGAATATTAGGTCTCCTTCAGAAATGTAGACAAGCTACTTGAGAGTTTTCTTTTTCTTTTGTATCTTGTAAATTTTGAAACAAATTCTCATTAAGCAGTATTAAACATGTACTCACTACATAGCTCAGGCTGTTTTTGAACTCCAGATCCCCCTGCCTAAGTGTCCCAAATGCTTAGATTATGGATATGTACCATAACACTCAGTTTATCCAACAATTTTACTTTTCTTATCTGTAAAATGGAATAATTGCAATTGTACTATGCTTAAGTGTGAACTTAATACAACATTTGTATATGTTAATTCATCCCCTCATACCTTTTTTTATTCTTTCTGTCTATAATTATCTGGGATCTTTGGAGAGATACAATGGAAATGATTAAAACAATTGATAAACAATAGGTGAATTTATAATTAAACACTAAAGTTCTGCTGTGTTCATATATGAATATATATGAATGCTGTGTTCATATATGAATATATATATGAATGCTATATTCATATATGAATGCTGATATTGCATTAATTGTCCTATAGCTGTAATTTATTTTATACTTCAGCATATTTCAAAAAACCTACTGCAGTTGGATGAAGTGGTATACACCTAAACTTCTTACTACTGGTGTGGCTGAGAGAGAAGGATCAAGAATTGGAGTCCAGTGGGTCTGGAGAGATGGCTAGGCAGTTAAGGTAACTGGCTGCTCCTGCAGAGCAGTTGAGTTTTATTCCCAGCACTCACATGGTGTGTAGCAACCATCTGTAACTCCAGGTCTAAGGGAATCTGACAAACTCTTCTGATTTCCATGAGTATTCCATGACATAGATGCACTTACATACATGAAGGCAACATACATGTAAAACAAAAAATAATAAATAAATTATTAAAAGAAGAATTGGAGTCCAACTTAAGCTACCTAGAAATAACTCATCTGAAAACAATATAAAGCAATCCCAAAACACTGAAATAATTTTACCTGGATAATTTCTTTGTCATTTTCTGATTTTCTTTTTTTTTTTTTAAGGTTATGATTATCTGTCATGTCACATAGGCAGAAAGCCTATACTTCCTGGAAACAAGCTGCAATCAAAGAAAGTTCTAAGTAGAAAATGTTACAGGAGCCAGGAAGTCACTCCAGACAGGTAGATTTTAGGGTAGATTGACTCCTGGGCTGCTGGAAAAGGGTCTCAACTCTGAACCCTTGTAGGGGGTGGCTGTCTGGATAGAGCCACCCTTCGCCTTTGCAGCCTGTGACCAGTGGGTTGGGTTTAGTGCCTTTGTGTCTTTGTGCAGGTGGGCTTCCGAGGCACAGGAGCCCAGAAATTGCTCTAGACAGGTAGATTTTTAGGGCAGATTGACTCCTGAGCTGCTGGAAAAAGGTCTCAACTATGAACCCTTGTAGGGAGTGGCAGTCTGGGGGGAGCTGCCCTTCACCTTTGCAGTCTGTGACGTGTGAGTTGGGTTCGGTGCCTTTGTGTCTCTGTACAGGTGAGCTCCTGAGGCACAGGAGCACAGAAGTCACTCCAGAGGTAGATTTTAGGGCAGATTGATTCCTGGGCTGCTGGAAAAGGGTCTCAACTCTGAACCCTTGTAGGGGGTGGCTGTCTGGGCAGAGCCACCCTTCGCCTTTGCAGCCAGTGACCAGTGGGTCAGGTTCGGTGCCTTTGTGTCTTTATGCAGGGGGAGAGAGTATCCAAGTGGACTTTTTTTGGAGAACCTTCAGAACAGGAAGGGAAGAGTGACTTAGACTTCCAATATCCAACATATAAACAAAATTGAAAGCCTGAAACCTAGACAAGTCAATACTCCATAAACAAGGAAGAGGAAAGAAAAAAAAAGCATCAGAAGGAGGCAAGCAAAACCAGCTGCTAACATAGTGAAAAGATATTTGCTATTTGAATCACAAATGGGAAACCCACATGCCAGGGACACGACTAAGGAACAACATGGGAAAGGTGCAGGATAATCCTGCACCAGGATCTACCAAACCTGGAGGAGATAGCTACAATGGATTCCCCCTGGAGGTGACCCAAGGAACAGATCTTAGAGGAATAATTGCAGACCTATGCAGAGAAATTAAAGAAAATGAAGAATTCAGAGAACTAAAGAGAGAGAATGAAAAACTCAAAAAGGACCTAGAGGGATACAATGACAACTTTGGAAAGAACTAAAGGAACAGATTGACAAACTCCAGAAAGAGCTAGAGAGATAAAAAAAAAAACTCCAAACGGAAGTAGAAACACTGAAAAAGGAAGCCAACCAACGAAGTAAGGAGCACCAAGAAGAGATTGAGAAGCACCAAGAAGAGATTGAGGAGCTCAAAAAGGAAATGGAAGTACTAAAAAAAACACAGGATGAAATGAAAAAGGAATTAGAACACACATTCAATCAAGAAGAAAGGAAAGGAAAAAGCCTCAGAAGTAGAATGGAGGAAGCAGAACAAAGAATATCAGATCTGGAAGATAACACAGAGCAATTAAAAAGCTCAAATAAAGACTATGAAAAATTTAAAAATACACAAACGTGGAACAACCAGGAAATATGGGACACTATGAAAAGGTCAAACGTCCGTATCATAGGAATAGAGGAAGGAGAAGAATCTCAAGAGAATAGTATTGATCAGATCTTCAACAGAATAATAGATGAAAACTTCCCCAAACTAAAAATAGACAAACCCATACAAATACAAGAAGCACATAGGACCCCAAACAGACAAGATCAGAAAAGAAACACCCCACGCCATATTATAGTTAAAATGCTAGATGCCCAAAATAAAGACAAAATTCTGAGGGCTACAAAAGAAAAACAAGTCACATACAAAGGGAAACCCATCAGAATTACAACTGACTTCTCGCCTCAAACCATGAAAGCAAGAAGAACATGGAGCAAAGCATTCCCAGTGTTAAGGGACTACGGATGCCAACCCAGAATACTTTACCCAGCAAAAATGTCGACTATACTTGAAGGAGAGAGAAAAATCTTCCATGACATAAACAAGATGATGGAATACATGTCTGGAAAACCAACTCTTCATAAAATACTTGAAGCAATTCAAAGGGCAGAAGAGAGGAGCAACAATCCTCAAACACCTAGGAAAAGAAACTAATAAAAACATAACCATAGGAGCAAAATCAGAGGCTAGAAGTCCAAATGGATAATAAAGTGAAAGGAAGCAACATCCATCTTTCAATTATAACCTTAAATATTAATGGGCTAAACTCCCCAATCAAAAGGCATAGACTGGGAGAATGGATTAGGAAACAAAACCCATCTATATGCTGTCTACAAGAAACCCATCACAAATTCAAGGATAGGCACCAACTTAAGGTGAAGGGATGGAAGAAAATATTAAAAGCAAATGATACCAAAAAGAAAGTGGGTGTTGTTATTCTAATATCAGACAAAATAGACTTTGAAGCAAAATAAATCAAAAGAGACAAAGAGGGCCATTACATCTTTATTAAAGGAACAATTGACGATGAAGATCTCACAATCATGAATATATATGCTCCAAATGCCAGTGCACCAAACTTTATAAAGACAATTCTTCAGGATCTCAAGGCACAGATTAACCCCAGCACACTAATATTAGGGGACCTCAATACCCCACTAATTCCTTTAGACAGATCAAGAGGACAAACGATAAACAGAGAGACATCTGAACTAAATGATACAATACACCAAATGGACCTCAAGGACATCTGTTGAATATTTCACCCAAACACCAGAGAATACACTGTACTCAGCACCTCATGGAACATTCTCCAATATAGACAATATACTGGGACACAGGAAAAATTCAACAAATACAAAAAGATTGAAATAATCTCATGCATTCTATCAAACCACAGTGCAATAAAACTCAATATCAACACCAGGATACAACCTACGAGACCACATGGAGACTAAACAACACTCTCCCGAATAATGAATGTGTCAAGGAAGACATAAAGAAAGAAATAAAAACATTCCTGTAACTGAATGCAATGATAGTACAACACAGCAAAACCTATGGGACACATTAAAAGCAGTCCTAAGAGGGAAGTTTATAGCTCTAAGTGCCTACATTAAAAAAACAGAAAGAGCACAAGTGAATGATCTAACACTGCAGCTAAAAATACTTGAGAGACAACAACAAATGAACCCTAAACGGAGCAGACAAGAAGAAATAACAAAAATCAGAGCAGAGATCAATGAAATAGAAACAAAGAAAACCATACAAAAAATCAATGAATCCAAAAGTTGGTTCTTTGAGAGAATAAACAAGATAGACAGACCTCTAGCCCAGTTAACCAAAAGAAAGAGGGAACAACTCCAAATCAATAGAATCTGTGATGAAAGGGGAAATATCACAACAGACAATGAAAAGATCCAGACAATCATACGGGACTACTTCAAAAACTTATATTCTACTAAGTTTGAAAACCTAGAAGAAATGGATGAATATCTGAAATCCTGGGAATCACCAAAGCTCAACCAAGAAGAGATCGACAGCCTAAACAGACCAATAGTACAGGAAGAAATCGAAGATGTAATAAGTAGCCTCCCAACCAAAAAATGCCCAGGCCCGGATGGATTCACGGCAGAATTCTATAAAATATTTCGTAAAGACTTACAACCATTACTACTTAAATTGTTTAGAAGGATACAAATGGAGGGACTTCTCCCAAATTCCTTCTATGAAGCCAGCATTACGCTACTACCAAAACCAGGGAAAGATACAACCAAAAAGGAGAACTATAGACCCATCTCCCTAATGAACACAGATGCCAAAATTCTAAACAGGATTCTGGCAAATCGCATACAGACTCACATCAAGAAAATCATCCACCATGACCAAGTTGGATTCATACCAGACATGCAGGGATGGTTCAACATACGAAAATCAATAAACATCATCAAACATATCAATGGACTGAAGGACAAAAACCACGCCATCATCTCAATTGATGCGGAGAAAGCCTTTGACAAAATCCAGCACCCTTTCATGTTTAAAGTCCTGGAGGGAATTGGTCTGGAGGGATCATTCCTCAATGTAATCAAAGCCATATACAGAAAACCCACAGCCAATATCATCCTAAATGGGGAAATGACAGAAGCATTCCCCTTAAAGGTAGGAACTCGGCAAGGCTGCCCCCTGTCACCACTCCTCTTCAATATAGTGCTAGAAACCCTAGCTAGGGCAATAAGGCAAGAAAAGGAAATTAAAGGAGTTCTAATTGGAAAAGAGGAAGTCAAGCTATCCCTTTTTGCTGATGATATGATTGTCTACCTAAGGGATGCTAAGAACTCCACCAGAAAACTCCTAGAAACGATTAAGAGCTTTGGTAAAGTGGCAGGATACAAAATAAACCTAGAAAAATCAGTAGCCTTTCTGTACACCAACAACAAGCAATTGAAGAAGGACTACAAGGAGACCTTCCCACTCACAATAGCCTCAAAAACAATAAAATACCTAGGAACAAACCTAACCAAAGACACCAAGGATCTCTACAACAAAAATTTTAAACCCCTGAAAAAGGAAATTGAGGAAGACATCAGAAGATGGACAAACCTCCCATGCTCATGGATTGGGAAAATAAATATAGTAAAAATGTCCATCCTACCCAAACTAGTGTACAGATTTAATGCGATCCCAATCAGAATCCCCAAGAGTTTCTTCACAGGCCTGGAAAAAAAAATCCTCAATTTCATTTGGAAAAACAAAAGACCCCGAATAGCCAAAGCAACCCTGAGTGAAAAGAGCAATACAGGGGGGATCGCTATACCAGACATCAAACTATACTATAGGGCTATAGTCATAAAGACAGCCTGGTACTGGCACAAAAACAGACCAGTTGACCAATGGAATAAAACTGAAGATCCAAACCTGAGCTCATACAATTTCAGCCACCTCATATTTGACAAGGGGGCCAAGAAGACACAATGGAAGAAAGACAGCATCTTCAGCAAGTGGTGCTGGCAAAACTGGATCACCACTTGTAGAAGAATGAAATTAAACCCCTACCTCTCACCTTGTACAAAGGTCAACTCCAGATGGACCAAAGACCTCAACGTGAAACCCCAAACTCTGGAGGTGATAGAAGAGAAGCTTGGCAGCAGACTACAAGACATAGGTGTAGGAAAAGACTTCCTAAATCAGACAGCAGCTGCACAAGAAATAAGATCGACAATTGACAAATGGGACCTCATTAAACTCAAAAGCTTCTGTACATCAAAGGAAGCAATAAAGGAAGTGAGGAGAAGACCCACAGAGTGGGAGGAAACCTTCACAGCAGATACATCTGACAAAGCATTAATTTCCAGAGTATACAAGCTACTCAAAAAACAAAGAAGAAAGAAAACAAATGAATCATTCAAAAGATGGAGCAAAGATCTGAATAGAGACTTCACAGAGGAGGAGTTAGAGATGGCCGAGAAACATCTTAAGAAGTGTTCAACATCTCTGATAATTAAGGAAATGCAAATTAAAACCACTCTGAGATATCACCTTACTCCAATAAGACTGGCTAGGATCAGGAACATGAATGATACCAAGTGCTGGAGAGGTTGTGGGGAAAGGGGAACACTCATCCATTGCTGGTGGGAATGTAAACTTGTACAGCCACTATGGAAAGCAGTGTGGAGAACCCTTAGAAGACTCAAAATGAGCCTTCCATTTGACCCAGTCATACCACTCCTGGGTATATACCCACAAGACACAACTTACTGCAAAGATACATGCACAGCTATGTTTATTGCAGCTCTGTTCACAATAGCAAAAAGCTGGAACCAGCCCAGGTGCCCTTCAACTGACGAGTGGATAGAGAAAATGTGGTACATGTATACAATGGAATACTATGCAGCAGTAAAGAGGGACAACATCATGAAATTTGCAGGTAAATGGATGGAGCTGGAAGACATTATGTTAAGTGAAGTAACACAGTCCCAGAAAAACAAACGACAAATGGTGTCCCTCATATGTGGATGCTAGTACCAACAACCCAGATATAAATATTTCTCATGGAGAGGGAGGCATAGTAAAAGAACAACAGAAAGACTGCATCAGAAAATGGACTGAAATGGTGAATTGGAAAGGGGGGATGGGTGGGAGAGGGACACGGGTGTATATTCGATTAAGGCATATTTAATTGACGTGAGCTCAGCAAGTACCCAGTTTCGCCTAGACACTGTCTACAGGACACATGGTGTTTTAGGACTTAGTAAAAGTAAAAGTAAACATGTGTATATTAAACAACATTGGTTTACAGAATCTGATAAAAATGGTAATGCATCTGAATTAAATGGAGATATAATTCGCTGTTGCCCACATTTGCTTTACATAAAATCTGTAGAGCAAGAACTTTGGGATTGACACATACAAATGTTCTCTATAATTTCTCTGTTGTACAGTATCACCTTGTAGCATTCTCTTTAAGATGATTTAACGTAAAAATTAAGTTTGCTTCCCAAGTTAATCATATATAGTCACCCAAAACAACATGGGTGAATTTGATGAAATCTATGCCTTGACTCCACCCTATAGTCATGTATAATACAACTATCTTCTGGAGACTCATACGCTAAAAAAAAAGGGGGGGGGATACAGAAAGACATGAAACCTTTTCATCAAACCCTTGCAATTCAAATCTTAAAACTAACTATGGGAAAAGATTTGTTTGTTCCAACAGGACAAAACGTCACCAACTTAACGGCTGAGAAAGAAAAGATACAGGTTTGCATTGAGTAGGATGTACCAAAAAGTGGCAACGGAAAGGCTGACCCGTCTGAACATTCAAAGGAAGAAAAGCCTCAGATTGCCATAAACATCGAACCCCTCTGTGGATCCTACATGTAACAACTAGTTATAATGAGTCCTAATGAAACTTACCTTCTAGGTGCCACAAAGGTTCTGATATGAGAGACTTCCTTGCCTTCCCACCCATAGAACAAGGAGAAATATGACAATGATGAGGTCGCTCCCCAACTGTAAATTGGAGACAACTATTGTAGAGGTAATCTCTTATAAAACCGGTAAAACTGCTTTCTTTAATTGACTACTAGACATGGGAACTGTGGAAGGGATTACTCTCTGTTCAGAACCAAATATAATACTAAAGTCCTAGGGCTATGCACTCAGGCAAAATATATTAATACAGGAGCTCTGACATCAGCAATGGATTGTTCTACCAGGTGGATGTTGGCCAGGGGATCCAAGGCCCCACAAAAGGTAAGGGCTCCTTGCCTCTAAGTTGGGATACCTACAGGAGGAGAGGCAATAAGACCCTGCTGCCGAAGACCTGACGTTAACATGGGAGGGATGTATTGAGACCACACATGCAAGTGTACAGATGGCCTCTGGAATGCCAGAGAGTGTTACCAAAGGCCACTAAACCAATAAAGCAAATACGGGTCTCCCTGAGTCAAGCAAGACTCCACCGTCAGCACCAGCTACACCTCACCTGCCTGGAAATACTGTGCAGCACTGTATATCCCAAATCTAATTGGCTATTAGCTCTCTCTTTGGAGGAATAACCCATGGCTGATGCCACAAGCTTACATCCTCTAGTGGTTAGGAGATGTTGTAAGCCACAGTAAGACCCTGTCATATTTGACAGAAAAAACATAATTCATGGATTAACATACCATTCTAACATCTGTGTCTATACCAAAGTAACCTACCATAACAATTAGTACTGTTTAAATACCTATATATCTAATTGCTTGTGCTTCATTAGTAGTATTAAAAGGTTATTCCTGGAATCAGCCCATGTAAGGAAACAGCCAGAACTGACCAGAATCCAAAACAACACCTCCAGAGAAAGTAGACTGTTTTGCTTCTCGTCCACCTGTGCCCCTTTTCTAAGCCTAGGGAACAATCTGTGGAAGAGGGGGTGTGGTAGAATGTAAGGGCTGCGATTGGGGTGAATGGTGAAACTACAGCAATATAGACTGGACACTTATTTGATCAACTTGATTAACATACAACCCCCCCAGCTGGATTTTGGGACCCTTGGTCTGTGTGGGTTTGGGCACAACTGCTTGAAAATTGGTTTTTTATGAAGGATGCTTGTACTCACAAATTATTACTTATTGTTAAAAAATAAAAAAAAGAAAATATTGCATGTGGGGTAGGAACAAACCTACTCCCATGTCCCTAGGCCCAGAACCAGAAGTGGGCACTATTCACATCCTATCAGTCATATGTTAAATGAGCTCATTGCTCTTCAAGCTGCTCCTTAAGCATAAATGTCCTAGGCACCTCAATACACTGGCCACAGGCAAAACTAAAAATACTATAGTGTCTTTTTATCTAATTTGATTATGTCAACTTACCTTCAGCCCACTTCTCTCCGACACTATACCTCCCTCTCTCTCCATAATCCATCACAGGGGACCTTTAAAGAACCCACTTTGCTTTCCTTGGGTGGGCTGAAGATTTTACTTTAGATCCTGCCATTTTGTTCCATAACCCTTTGCCCGACAGTTGGTCTAATTCCATTTTTATTCTCCGACCAACTTCCACTCCTCTTCTCCCTAAACCTGGCAGCATGTACTCTATAATCTCCCTCATATCAACTAATTCTTGCTGAATTTATTTTAGCATTGTTGCACTCTTGATTGTGTAATATATTTTCTACTTCTTGTGATATTTCAAGCCCTCACTATTATTTTCTGGAATGTAGTACTCCATTTCCAATGAATTGCCATGAGTTATATCCTTCTTCATACTATGGACCATTTGGCTTAATCTTTCTAAGCAGAGCTCAGATCAGGAAATTTCCTCTTTCAAATACTCTCAGTAAGTTTGCATTTCTCAGAAATCATGCTCAAGAATCTTTTCAGAGAAACTGATACTGTCTGTGACCAAGCATCATTCCAACTTCTCTGTTCCTGCTCTGCACCACCCTGATTAACAAAGTTAAAGTCCTGCCATATTGGACTGGCTGCTTCTCCTAAGTATTTTCCAATTACTGTCATTTTTTGAACTTTTGTCTTTGACTGACCTTCTTTTCTAGAAAATTTGTCATCTTTAAATACACATTTTACACGTCACCTATACATTAAGACTTCTTTGATCATTCAAAACTAAAATCATTTCAATCTTTTCATTGTGATTTTGCAGCATATTGTGACCATATTACAACACACATATTCTTTTCTGTATATTTGAATGTATTTAATTTCTGCAGATGTGTTGTAAACTTCTTTGGGCAGTCTTCAAATCTTCTACCATAGCCAACAGAATTTTGTAAATGGTGATAAAGAATACATCTTAATTTTTTTCTCAAGATTGATGATTGCTGAGCTGGGCGTAAAACTCAATGGTAAAGTTTTACCTAGCATGTGTAAGACTGTAGGTTCAACCCTCAGCAGTGTAAAAAACAGCAACTAGGCTACTGAAGGAAACAAAGAGAAAAAAATTAGTTTTTTCAAGTGAGTTAACTTTTTTAATTAAAAGAATTTTGTGTATGAGTGTTCTGCCTGCCTGTATGAAAATGCACCCATGTATGCAATATCTGAGGAGGCCTTAAGATCTCCTGGAATTCCGGTTAAGTTGTTAGGCATTGTGTGGATACTGGGAACTGAATCTACATCCTTTGCTAGAGCAAGCAGTGCTGTTAAACACTGAGCCATCTTTCCAGACCCTGAAAACACCTTTTGTGAACTGTCTGATGTCACAGTAGAATCTGTTGCAGACAGGAAGACAAACCTTGAATGCGTACAGAAGATAATTTAAGAACAAAAAATTATTCCATGAAAAAAATAATGTTATAGTAGATAATTTTCCTGAGTACAGAATCAAAAGAATTTTTATTATAGAAATCTGGAAAAAAGAATTTAAAGACATACAGGTTGATGAAGTAGATAGAGCAATCTGTCAGAAGCCAGGAGACCTGGCTGCTAGCCACAGTTTAACCTCTCAGAGCTTGAGGTTTCTGTAATGATTTTTATTTGCTGTTACATAAAATTAGCAGATAAGATTCAATGATTTCTAATTTCTTCTAGCTTTAAAATTCTGTGCCTATTAAGAAATAAGAGGTTACTCTCCAGTTTTGAGCAATTAGTGGCATATAAAAGCTGGACTTAAGCAAGGTAGAAAAAAGATCAAAAAAGATAAAAAAATCATGGATAATATAAAATTTTAGCAGATTTATTATTTCATATAAGTGAAAAAAATTCATGTAGAGGCCCATAATCATATAAATAACGTGCTATTTCTCATTTTTATCAGTCTTTTCATTTACTTTGTGAATGATGAACATTATTAATACTGAACTGTAATTTTCTTGAAGAGGTCAGGACTGTTATGCAGACCTACACTCAAACTATCTCATACAAATGAGGTTCTAGCTTTGATTTTTAAATACCTCCAGGCAAATAGCACCATCTTTTTCTGGCTCAAATAGATCCAATTACCTCTAATGACCCTGTTACATTTTTTAATATCTGTGATCCAGGTGCTTTTGCATAATTCTAATGTCAGGTTTTATATTATTTTTCAGAACTCATAGAAAAAATGAATAAAAATGAGACTTTCTGCCACATTATTCTTTTCTGTTTTCACTGAGTACCTACTATGTAAAATATACTAGACTCTTATAGATGAGTAAGTTAGCCTTCAATGTACAGTTCTATATACTTACATATTTTCAATATTACTGTCTTGATGATATTGAAAATATGTAAGTATCTTTATGAAATTTAAAGTAATAAATGCCTCTTATAAACTATTGAGGGAAGACAGAACATTGCTTACTCTTCATTCTTTTTTATAGTACTGTACACTAGAATCCTTGGCCAAGGTCTTTTGTATTATCTTCTTACTATGTGGTGAGTGGAGTATATTTCCTACTGCTTTTATGTTGGCCTTGGTTATGTGACCTGCATCAACAAATACAGTATAAGCAGCCAGAACATGTGACTGATTTTAAATGTGCCAATGATCCAGAAGAGCACCAGGTTTTCCTCTCTATCATGAGAACATGCACTGAGAAGCATCTAGTGTGATAGTGATGAAGACAGATGGAACAAATATGAGCCTAAGCACATACCTAAGCTTTGTTGAGCTCAGTTGACATTATATATTCAATAGCTTGACCTGATGAGTGGAAAGTTAATGATTATTTCCATATGTCAATTAATTTTTTGATGTTTATTATCTATCACATTTGAAGGTGTTGCTGACTAATATATTACATATTAATGTTTCGATTATTTATGTTTCTGAAATAATAGTAATAGATAGGACATTAGATCATGGCTTTATTGTTATAAATAAAACCTTAAAAGCATTCTGATGAAAATATGTCTTAATAAACTGGGTATGGTGGCACAAGAAGCTCATGAATTCAAGGCTAGGGGAATAGATATTTTGCTGAATAAAAGTATGATTCTCTTGGAAAATATATTCAATCTTGTGAAAATTGAAAAGGATATTGGGTCACACAGTTTTTTTTTTAATATAAGAAAACCTTCTGCCATACATCATACAGGATCAGGATTGGACTGAAAGATAATGAATGAAATACACAATTCATCAATAAAATCATTTTTAAAAAGTAAAAGAAAGAAATTATTCTGGGGATGTGCATACAATAAAATTACAGGTGTCATTTTAATGTGTTTCCTTTAAGCATGGTTCCATCAGATTTGTCTTTTACCCCAGTATGGATTCACAGTGAGTGACTGTAATTATATCACTCGTGCTGGCCTTTAGACCCCTGCCCCCAAAGGAGAAGAACTTCCTGTCTCATGGACCAGGTACACTTTTTTGAAACTTTTATTAAATACAACAATAAATTATATTAACATATAATATATAATATATATATATATATACTATATATGAAAACCTTTAATCATTTAAAAGTTTCTACTCCCTCAAATAAAATTTGTTATAAATTTCACTTTGTTGTCTTTAAGCACAGAATTTAAAAAGTGCTTTCCTCTTTAGATTGTTCATTACCTGCGTGTTGTAATCTCTTTAAAATTTAGTTGTTAAAGACTATGCTGCAGTGCATAAATTACCTTCAATCTACCTGCTTAGCATAAGTGGGCAAAAGATTTAACTCTACAGAACTTTCATAACTAAAACAGTATATAAATGTTTGACAGGAAAAAGTTCCAATGTGATATGAAGATATGCTTTGGAACTGGATCAAATGGAATATATTTCTCAAATTTAATGATGGCCTACACACTATTCAAATAAGCTCACATGATTTTTTTTAGCATGCATATATATACATATATGTTTGAAAAGTCGTATAATTATACAGTATCTATTTCTATTTCAGATGTCAGAGGCATCTTGTCAAAAGCCAAGAACTAGGAGGAAATGGATGAAAATACTTTATTTTATAAACAAGTTGCCCTATTTTCTTTGGCCTACTTTTTTTTAAAAGCAATTTTCTTTTATAGGTAACATAGCAACTGTCAAACAATTAGCCTCATAAATTGTTGTTTCATAATTAGTTGGAAAAAGATAAAGGGTATTAACTAAGGGATACAGAAACTCAAAACATTTGCTACTTATTAGTTTATCAATTGCATAATAGACTCATTAAATCAGATTTTTTTGTTATGCACCTATAATTTAGGTTTGTGTTTGGGGAAAAAGATTCTTTCAGAAAATATTTTCAGTTGATGTTTGGTAGGTTTGTTTGTTAAGATTTCCACATTGTTGTTTAGATGTAATGTAGAGCTGATTTAGCAAAGTCTGTTTTGTTTTTTTTTGTCTTTTAGAGACAGGGTCTCCCTGTAGTCCCAGCTGTCCTGGAACTCACTCTGTGGACCAGGCTGGCTTTGAACTCACAAAGATCTATTTGTCTCTGCCTCCCAAGTGCTAGGATTAAAGTTGTGTGCCACCATGCCACCATGCCAGGCTAGCAAAGTCTGTTTTTATCTAACTATTTGGTTTATAGCTGGAAAATGAAGTAATTATAGCATTTCATATTTTAAGTTTGCACGGATGTTCTCAAATCTTGAACTATGATAGTTTAGTTTTTCTTTTATAGGATTATAATAAGCTACTTCTAACTATGTACCAGTTAATCCTGAATAATTATTTAAGTTTATAACTAATCATATTTAATATGTGTTTTGACTTATTCATTTTCATTTTATGTTTTTGAATGTTTGGTTGCATGTAAGTAAGTTCATCCATATTTTGCCATGCTTATGGAAGCCAGAAAAGAGTGCCGGGTTCCCTGGAACTAGAATTATACACCATTGATAGCCATCATGTGGGTGCTGGGAACCAAACCTTGATTCTCTGCAACAACAAGCAGTGCTCTTAACTGCTGAGCCCTCTCTCTAGCCCTTTAATCATATATTATTATTTTTTACAAGTATAGACTATATTAAAGCAATATAATTAGTGATAGAGAAGGTATTCTACTTTGGTTTTCTGCTGCTGTGGTAAAATGCTGACCAAAAGTAAGTTGGGGAGGAAAGAGGTTATTTTATCTTACAGTTCCTAGATCACAATCTATCTCTAGAGAAGTCAAAAGAGGAATCTGGAAGCAACAGAAACAAAGGCCACAGAGGAGGAATGCTGCTTACAGGCTTACGCCCCCTTACTTGCTCAGGTACCTTTCTTATACAGCCCAGGACTACAGTGGCACGTAGTGGGCTGGGCTCTCCTACATCAATCAGCAATTAAGAAAATGCCTTATAGTCATGGCCAAAGCAGAAGTATTTGCCAAATTGAGGTTCCCTTTACCCACTTGCCTCTAATTTCTTCAAGTTGATAAAAACTAGCCAGCACATAAAAATTTCAACTAATGAACAGAAAATTCTGGAAACTTAATTGAACTTTGAATGTTATGGAAAATTTTTTTCTTGTTTCCAGGCAAATGTCTTGGTATGCAGAAACTTTCCTGTGTAGTCACAGAACTATGAAAAGGCCAATTAGTTCTTAAGCTTTACCAAAGTTCTTAAGCTTCTTTTTCCTGAGAAGTAACTCTAAACAATTCTGCAGCAAGCAGAAAGTTCTTTACATTACAGAAAGTTTAGGAGGGCTTTAGCTTAATTTTATTTGGGGCTTTGTAACAACAGACAGAACCTGTCACAAATACTATCTTCAGACAAAATCTACAGTGCATTACACCTGGGGCTTTACTCAGATTAAAAAGATCAATTGGCAAGGTAATAGGGAGGAAGTACAGACACAGTGTCAAGAGGAAAGCAAATGAGAAATAGAATTTAAAAAATATATGAATGTGTAGACATTTAAGGTTGCAGGTGAGTTTAGTATTTAATTTCTATGGCATCTACACTGCCCTACTGTTAAAAATGATAGTTATTTCTTCTGCTATGGTATAATCTCCTAGAAATAGATTTTGTTTTAAAGCCTTCATTTCCAGAACACAGACCCTAACCTCCTGCTGAACACTCAAAAAATAATTATTGATTATGTAGTCATAATTCAAGTTTTTTAGATCAATGTAAAGGTAGAATATTCCTTGTAATCAATGTAGTCCTTGGGATCTAAATTCATATGACATTGATCTGCTTTGGCGACCTTAACATTATTACTTTCTAATTTTAAGGTTACTTTCCTTACTCTGACAAGGTGAAGCACATTTATTGAACAATTTTAAGTATAGATAAAAAAATTTCTTATGCCACAGTGTTTTGTGTACTTCTCTTTATTGTTTTCTTTTTATTTGGCTTCGTAAAAAAAGAACATGATATATTATATGCTCTCTTCCTTTTCAGGAGCACATTGGAAACCAATGAAGTGTGAAGACCCTTTCTTTGCAATGATTTTTATTCCTATTCCAAGTAAAGTTTAAGAGGAATTCAACACAGGATTTGGGGGGACTGCAGCCCTCATTCCCCCTGACCTCATGCAGAGAAAGATAAGTCAAAGAATGGTATGCGGTTAATTTTCATCATGCTTGAAAGAGAAGAGCAGGGATACCAGTATATAACCTTCTTACAACCAGAATTTGTCATGAAGTTCTTAACAAGAAGGTGACTTTAAGAAAGAACATTCTATGAATCATACCCTATTCCCAAGAAAATTCCTAGAAAATATGTGTATTGTTCATGTGTGAACATTTGAAGAGGCATACATGCACATATGTACACACATATGTATAGAACAGACATTAAGTGTTTAGTTGTATCTCTACTTTGACACAATACCTGACTAAAGCAATTTAAAGGAGGTAGAGTTTGTTTTGGCTCACAGTTCCAGGGAACATTCTTTCATGGGAAAGAAGTTATGGTAGCAGGGCTTTGACGCAGCTGGCTGCATTGAGGCTGCAGATAGGGAGCAGAGAGCAATAAACACTAGCACTCAGTTTGGTTTCACTTTTTTATTCAGTTCAGGAGGCAAACACATGGAATAGTGAAGCCCAGAGCTAAAGTGTGTATTTTCACCTTAATTAACCTAATTTAGAAAACCCTCACTAGCAAGTCCAGAGGCTAACCTAATCTAGGCCAAGAGGCTGGTCTCCTAGGTGATTCCACATTCTCTCACATTGACAGTAGATATTAATCTCCAAGGGTACCTTCCTTAATCGCTCTCCACCTTATTTTTAAATTGAAAAAAAATATTGAGATAGGGTCACTCACTGAACTTGGAGCTGACCTTGTCTACCTGACTGTCTAGCCAAGGATTTTTTTTAATCTCTGCTTCCCCAATACTGGGGATTATAGGCATGCAGTACTCTAGCAGTATTTTATCTGGGTCTAGGGATCTGGACTTAGGTGTTCATGCTTCTAAGCAAGTACTTTACTAACCATTTCCCCATTCTCATTCTAGAAAACTGCCAACTTCATAGCTCTGTGCAAAAATGTCAAGGCTTTGTTTCAGATATAGATAATTGATATTAGCTGTGCCCCAGCCTGCCTGATTACTTTACTGCAATTGAATTGGTACTGGAACACAGATCTCCTTTAAGGGATCTTTGGAAGGAATTATAATATCCTGCTTAGAAAAAGTACTTTAAGTTATATTTCTTAGGCTGTGAATTAATTTTACCCAACCTTGTGATAAAGGAGTGTGAACTGTGCAACAGGCATAATGATCTTTTCTAAAAAGAGTAGCTGGGAGTAGTAATGAAAAAAAAAAAGATATCCTCTGTGATTTCTTTTGTTGATCTTGCTTGGCTCTAGTACAGTGGATATCGCTTCCTGGGAACTATTGTTGATAGTTTCCAGACAAAGATTTTCTGTGTCACTAACCTTGAAATGCTTCCATAATTCCAATGTATATTAAGTGCCTATTAACTGACATTCTTGTTTATATATTCTACAGGGATCATCTGTTGGTGTACTGGACATAGGTTGGTGAAAAGAGAGCGCTGTTATCACTGGGGGGCTTTTCCTGCTTTATGTAAGCCTTTAAGCTCAAGAAATCACTCTAACATCTAAACTGGAACTACATTATTTATCCTGTCTAGTCAGGAATATAATGTCACAGCGTCATGTTTGTAGCACAACCATAGCATTGTAATTTAGCATGTGTTTTGTTAATGTGTTTTGTGTCCCATTAGAGTCTCATCTTTCTATCTCAGTGCCATATGTTGCTCGGCTAGAGTACATCTCTTAAGCAAGAGAAAATAAAAAGGAGTAAAATTACATTGTGACATATGCCATTGGATACATAGGAGCAACCAGGCTTCTCTTCTTTTCTCTTCTTAATTGATCCCTAATTTTGCTCATGTTTGGAGAAAATTGGATTCAGAAATATAAGTCTCTCTCCCAGCCTGAAGAATAAAATGTGCAATGTTTATTTCATAATCTCATTCTGCTGTCATTAGAGAATTATGTGGAGTCTGGATTTGACAGTTCTGGTCAATGAGACCTAAGAGGAAAGTCTATCATAGACCTTTGGGAAAGGTCTCTTTCTAATAAAAGAAATATACATGAGCAGAAAACACCTCCATCCCCCTTTGTGCCCTGCTTTTGGATGATGTTTTGAGCACTTTGTGCACACGGTTGCTGCCACCAAAGGGTTGGGAATGAAGAAGATTGATGGCATGCAGAGCATGGCAAAGCCCAAGGTTAGAAAGAGCTTAGGGGTTTGAGGCATTGCAAGATTGCTGAGCCAATTCTTAGATCTGGACTTTTCTTTGGACTTCTTGCTGAATGTCATAATAAATGTCCTTATTTAAAAGCTGCATTTAGCAGTTCTTCTGTTATTTACAGATAAAAACATTCCAACTGATGAAAGAAGGTAGTTAAAAGAATGCTGTTTATACCAGTGTGGTTGTTTCTCTCACAAGCAAAGAAGCAAAGAAAGGGCATTACTGGTTTACTAATGAGCTTTTGTAGATCTGGTAGTTTGGAACTTGAAATGCATTTTTTTCTATAGAAATGTTATAAATGGTGTCCAGGATCCCAATAAAGAATATTTAATCCAATAATGCCACAAAATCTGTACAGCCTAGTAGAACTGAATCACCTTGAAATACAATGTTTCCTTTGTGACAAAAATGAATACAGAAAAATTCAGATCTCCAACTTGGAGAAACCATGAAATGATTATTCTAACAACAAAAAGTTAGACTCCCTCTCTTTCAGGATTGGATGTTGGGAACAGTTAATAACTCATATCCCCAAATGTCAAGCTGCATATGGTCGTAGAGTCAGTCTGAGAGGTCAAAACCTGGATGATGACTTAGCAAGCTAGAAGTTTGACAAGGAGCAGTTCAGATGTTCTCTTTCTCCTCAACTCCTCAGTTCCAGAGTTTCCTTCTACTTTTACATCTTTAGTACTGGCTGCTGTTTCTGATAAAACAATTTACTTCTTTGCTTTTTCCTAAAACCTCAACTTGTAGCATATTCAGACAGAACTATTAATAACATTTGCATGAGTGTTACTGTTTACACAACGTTGTAACTCTGAATACAAGATTAGTGATGTTAATGTTGAGATATTGGCTATCACATCAGGTGTCCATATATATAGTAGAGGGATAAGGTGGAATAACAGTCTACTTGTAAGATGTGAGAAGCTTTCTTGCTCACTTCTCATAATATTCAAGAAGGTTACCAGGTTTTATCTTCTTTGTTTTCAATTTTTTCTCTTGTGGGGTTCTTGTCTACATTTATAGGGATAAATTCTAAAGTGTTCATTACTGCAAAAGACAACTCCTATTCTAGTGTTCTTTGGTTTATTCACTCTTTAAGGCAAAGCTTGAGAAGGGGAAAGGCAGACAACAGTGGTGAAACGGTTTCCCTAGAGATTTCTCAAAAGGTCTGAAGTGAATAAGATGAGGGAACTCACATTGGGCAAAGAGATCTTGGGCTTTTTCTTAAAAAGCCCTTGAAATGGTCTTTCATGATGGAGTGGTATGTATATTGATGTTAGGAGGAAAATAAATTATAATAAACAGAGACAAATTGCTAAAATTATATATCATTAACCAAATATAAATTATATAAAAATGACATTGGCCTGGTATGTCAGGCTTTCTTTTTCTTATTTGCAATTATATGAGTCATGCTGGATTTTTCTGGGTATTGTCTGGAAACTACTGTCATGTCCTAGATAACACTTGTAGTCTCTAGAATTACCTCGACTTCTTTACCATGTAGACTTCCTAAATTGTGGGCGACTGTGGTGATTTGAATGAGAGTGTTCCCCATAGGCTTTAAATATTCAGACATTTTGTCCCCAGTTAGTGACACTGTTCTGGGAGGTCTTAGAAGATGTGGCCATGCTGGAGGAAGTATGTCACTGGGGGCAGGCTTAGTTAGTTTAACAAGCATTGCCAGTCTCCGGTCTCTCTCACTCTGCTCTTGACTTCCTGTGCTCATTGGAGATGTGAGCCTTGGCTTTCTGCTCCAGCCCTGGCCACCATGCCTCCCACTACAATGGACTCTAATTCCCTGGAACCATCAATATTAAGCTCACATCAACTCTTCCTTTCATAAGTTCTCTTGGTCATGGTGGTTTTATCACAGCAACAGAAAAGTGACTAATATAGCTACTGTTTCAATTAATCACCTAGTTGTGTTCCCAAGGAAAAGTCTCATTGTGTCCAACTCAGTATCTTGTAGATGCTATGATACAACCCTCATTTGAAATTTGCAGCAGGTTTTCTAGCTGAAAATGGTTACAAGAGGGAGGAAAATTAGTTAGGCTGTTTCACAGTCTTTGATGTAGACCTTCACTTCTGTCATTTATTAGCTCTGAAGCTGTGCTTTCCCTTCTACTAAAGCAAACATGAATGAGTTCCTCCGAAATTTGAAAACTTTATTTTGTTAAAAAAAAAGGAACACTCAAATTAGAAGTCATAAAGTTATATATTTGGATTCTGTCAAAAATCATCACTAGCTCTTCCAGATGGAGCTTGCCAGGCTGGTGAAGTAATCAGTGTGGGTTGACTTTTGTCTATTTATATGTGACACATTACTTCAAAACCAAAGGCTTTAACATATTGTGTTAATATTTTTATAGTTTCTGTAGGTCAAGAGTCTAGACAAGGATTAACTGGGATCTCTGCTTAGTATATTACAAGATTTAACTGGTTGGTAAAATCTCTTCACCCTGTGACTGGATGGTGCATGCTGGCTTTTCTGACTGTTGTCTGGAAAACATTTTCAGGTCCTAAGAGACAATTCAAGTCATTAATTCATCTCCAATTTCTTGCTTTACAGAATTTTTCCACTCAGGGCTGTTCACTTCATAAACTAGCAAGGAGAATCTCTCTAGTTTGTCAATTCTGAGTCTTACGTAGCATAGTATCATAATGAGAAAGACATCTTTTCACTTCCACCATATCCTACTGTTTAGAAAGAAGTCAAAGTCCCCAAATAGCCAGTAAAGAGGAGTTACATAAAAGCCTGGCTTCAAAGAGCTGTTAGGACTGCATCACCTTCATATCTGTGCATCATGTAGATTTCTGTTTGGATTTTCCTCAACGTTTCTATCTCTTTTATGAATTCAGTTTTCAAGTCATGAACTGTTTTTGATATTTCATTAAGCTGCCTACTTGTATATTTCTGAGCTTGCATCACAAATTTTTTTGAGTTGTTTGTGTTTTCTTTAAGTTCTTTGATCATGTTTATAATTGCAGTGCCCTTCTGGGGAAGATGTTGTCAGGAACATATTCTCTTGGTTTTTTATATTATTTGTGTATTCATGCTGCTGTTTGGGCATATGGATGTACTTTATTGGTTATCTGGTCAGTAAGTATTTCTGTTTGACTTTTGTTTAATTGAGTTTTGGTATATTTGTATTGTTACTATAGATTAGGTACTTTTTGTTTGGAGCCCTAGGTAGACAGGACTGTCCAGTAGATCAAGAGTTAAGGAAGATGGGTGTTGAGATTAACTGAGGTTGTGCTTAGCACCTATGTTGGGTTGGTTGGAAACTCAGAGTAAGAAAGTTAGCCTGGGGAAGGGATAGTATCTGCTGGGATCTTAATCTGGGTGAGAACAGGTGGGGAAGGAACTGAATCAGGTGGCTGGTGGGGGGAGTCTGTTTTATCAATGTCCTCCCTGGGACAGGTCTGAGAGGTAGGTCAGCACCAGAGAGGTTGGGGGAGGGGAATGACAACTGAAGGGGTTCTTAGTGGTCTGTGCTAGGGTGTTTAGCAGGTTTTGGTTTCAGTTAGGCTGATAGATCAGAGGTCTAAGGTGGAAAATTAGGTGCCTGCCTGTGTCCCAGGCTGGCAGGATGAAGGTGGAAAAAGGTCTGGCAAGTCAAGTATTGGAATACATGGAGGGCAGGGACTAGAGGGTGGGGACTGAGCCACCTATCTATCTATCTATTTATTTATTTATTTATTTATTTATTTATTTATTTATTTGTTTGTTTGTTTATTTGAGATAGGTCTCCCTGTAGCCCATCTGGTTTGGAACTTGAGTATGTAGACCTCACTTGCCTTGAACTCTCAGAATTCCACCTGCCTTTACTTCCAGAGTGCTGGGATTAAAGATGTGTGCCACCATGCCTGGCCTAGCCTTTCTATTTTAGGGTACCCTATTGAGTCTAAGTCAGTGATTTTCTTACTTCCTTCCCCATGAAGTTCTCTTAGGAGCCTTGAGTGTTAGCAGAATTCAGTCAGGATTATCACTTTCCATTAAATTGCTTCTTTTAATTTCTAATCTCAAGGAAATGATGCAGAAGTTTTTGCCTCCTTCATTTGCCAAGAGTTCCATATACAAATTTGTGTACCTATAAGGAAAGCCTGCTAAACCTAACAAAGACTTGTTGACTTAGTAAAGACTTTATTCCTTACATTTGCATAACTCTGTAACTGCAGAGTAGAAGAGATCAACTCAAAGACGGCTTTTTTACCTCTGCCTAAATAGACAAGCAGCTGGTATTCTGCTCAGTAAAACAAATTAAAGCCCTGCCTCTCCAGACATTCCTGGCCCCCAATTACACTAGTATTTTATGATGTGCAGCTTCAAAGGAGCATTTAAGTGCTGAGTTTTTATCAATTGCATTCTCCGTGAAGTTTTACTCTTCTCTATTACACTCTACCAAATGCTGACTAGAGCTGTGTGGTGCTAGAATTCCCTGTCATTTCATCTCTGAATGTCTGATGACTTCCTTATGCATGCTGTGGCTATGGAAGCAGTGTTTTAAGGTCTCTTTGGTGGAAAGCACTCAAACTAGAAGCAGCTATCCCACTGGGAAGAAACAAGGAGGCATGTCCTTTTCTATGTGCTACATTAAACGGTCATTCCAGGAAGCTGTGCATCAGTGTTACTGCTTAACTCTTTCACATAGTCTGATATCATGTAAGCACACATGCACATGGAACTTCTGAGATATTTCTAGAGCCTTTAATGGATAAAAAAGAGAGGAAGTAGGGATAAAAATTTGCGCTTAAAAAAGTCCTACTTTGTTTTTTTGTTTGTTTGTTTCAGGTGAAATATCCTTTAATAACACCAGAGAGCAGATCCAACCACAACCCATCTGAGTTTAGAGGGGAGAGACCTCTTAGTTGAGGGATTTAGTGAAAATATTAGATAGGATATACAGTGCTAATTGAGAAAGCTAATCCTAATATCCCAACCTGCCTTGAGCTGTTTTGGGTTACTGTATGTGATTAACTTGGGAAGCAAACTTTATTTTTAGATTAAATCATCCTATAGGTGAAAGAGAGTGTTACCATGTCATACTATATGACAGCATAATTATAGAGAACATTTGTTTATACCAATCCCAAAGTAATTGTTATACAGTTTTTAATGAAAGCTAATGTGGACAACAGCAGTTTATATCACCAATTAACTAAGATGCATTACCGTTTTTATCAGCCTTTAAACCAATGTTGACTAATATACACACGTTTACTTTTACTAAGTCCTAAAACACCATGTATCCTGTAGACAGAGTCTGGGCAAAACTGGATACTTGTTGAACTCACGTCAATTAAATATGCACCAATCAAATATACACCCGTGTCCCACCCACCCCTCCCACCCTTCCCGGGTCACCATTTCAGTCAGTTTTCTGATGCAATCTTTCTGTTGTTCTTTTAATATGCATCCCTCTCCACAAGAAATATTTATAATTGGGTTATTGGTACTAGCATCCACATATGAGAGATACCATTTGTCGTTTGTTTTTCTGGGACTGTGTTACTTCACTTAACATGATGTCTTCTAGCTCCATCCATTTACCTGCAAAGTTCATGATGTTGTCTTTCTTTACCGCTGCATAGAATTCCATTGTGTACATGTACCACATTTTCTCTATCCACTC
>VZQC01005209.1:3031888-3085776 GCA_009823505.1 Rhizomys pruinosus
CCGCGCTCTGGCGGGATCTAGGGGTCCAATCTAGGTCCGCCAGCCCCTGGCCCCTATGCCACAACTCAGCAAATCAATTGTCCTGCACCCGTGGATCAATGTCCTAAGTTTACCTCCCTGGAGCAGTGGCGGGCTGGGCGGGCTGGTCCTGTGCCCTGCTCAGCACCAGAATATGGCTTCTGCGCCTGGCTCCAAACCCAGAATTACCTCCCACTTGCGACTATGGGGGGGGCGGGGCCACCCAGCTATGTAGCCGCGCTCTGGCGGGATCTAGGGGTCCAATCTAGGTCCACCAGCCCCTGGCCCCTATGCCACAACTCAGCAAATCAATTGTCCTGCACCCATGGATCAATGTCCTAAGTTTACCTCCCTGGAGCAGTGGTGAGCTGGGCGGGCTGGTCCTGTGCCCTGCTCAGCACCAGAATATGGCTTCTGCGCCTGGCTCCAAACCCAGAATCACCTCCAACTTGCGACTATAGGGGGGGGGGGGGGCGGGGCCACCCAGCCGGGTAGCCGCGCTCTGGAGGGATCTAGGGGTCCAATCTAGGTCCGCCAGCCCCTGGCCCCTATGCCACAACTCAGCAAATCAATTGTCCTGCACCCGTGGATCAATGTCCTAAGTTTACCTCCCTGGAGCAGTGGTAGGCTGGGCGGGCTGGTCCTGTGCCCTGCTCAGCACCAGAATATGGCTTCTGCGCCTCAAGTCCTACATATATTTATTTTCCTTTATATTTGCTACAATGCAAAGCACAGCTTTCACTCCAAAGAGAATAAAAGATAATTTATTCCAAGCTAAATATGAGTGGCCACGATCCAGGAAAACAGATTTAATTTACTCTGAATGATAATATTTGCTGTTACATGAAGTTTTATATGCTAGAGGACAAAAGAAAGACATAAATAAATGCATATACCAAATATATTGGTGGCACATAAGGTAGGTGGGTTACAGCAGAGTAGAGAAAACTTGTCTGTAGGATTCAGGTACCATCTTAAAATATAATGTTCTTGGCTTCTTTAGAGTAGGTGGAAACAAGTGATCTGCTCAGTAATACATTTTAACCTTTATTGTAGTAGTCACAAAGTTATTAGGTAAGATAAAGAGGTGGGTAGTAAATGCCCATTGAAGGGACTAAAAATAGCCCAATATAATTTTGGCTCCCAATCTGCAACATTCCAACTCTTCAGAGTCAGGGTATTCTAGTAAGCTGCAAAATCTTCAACACATATGCAGCTTTCTTTAGAGGACTTTAGTTCATAACCCTCCCACTAAAAATGCAACATCTGAAACTTAGGTGTATGCTTTGCAATTTTGATCTCTTCATGGACATATAAGTGCTATGATAGCTTTTGAGATACTGAGGTTAAATGAATCTACATTTTAGAACAAAACTTGATTGAGACTTTCTTTGAAATTTTACTACAGAACAAAAGATTCAGTGCCTTGAGGTAAAGATGAGAAAGGAAAACATAGAACGGTAGATAGGTGGAACTAGGGTATGACTTTCCTTCTTTTTTATTAGAACTATGCCATAGAGCTAGGGGCTTGGCTATATGGAATGGGGACAATTGTCAACCCTGTTCTTCCATGCTGATATTGATGCTGGTATTTTCAAGTAAATTCAGGGATTAAACTGGGGATAATTGAGTCACAGGGAATTTCAAATCCACAACAGAGTACATGAAGGGGATGGAAGTTACTGTCAACACTACTATTCAGAGTTAAGGTAGATATAGATATTTATCTCGACCAATTTGTTAACAAGGTGCATGCTGTAGCAGTTCACATGAGAATGCTTAGCTATTATTTTGGTTGATCTAACCAATGCAGCTCATAATGTTTAAAATTTTTAATTCCAGCCAGGCCTGGTGGCACATGCCTTTAATTCTAGCACTAGAGAGGCAGAACCAGGCAGATCTCTGTGAGTTCCAGGACAGCTGGATCTACAGGGAGACCCTGTCTCAAAAAGACCAAAATAAATAAATAAATGAAAATTTTAATTCCAGACAACAAAATCAACTTTAGCTAAGGAAATCAGAAGGCCATTTGTTTTCCGGCTTCTGGCTTCTTTAAGTGAGAGTGATGACCCCATAGCTGGCCACATAATTAAAGGCAGTGGGGTGGAGGGCTGAAAAATATTAGCAATAGTAGGGATAGGTATTGTGAAAAACACCTTTAATTCCAAAATTTGGGAGTCCAGTCTCATCTTCATATTGAGTTCCAGTTCAGCCAGGCCTACATAGCAAGACCCTGTCTCAAAAAAAAAAAAAAGAAAAAAGAAAAAAAAGATTTTTTTTTTTTTTTGGGGCTGGAGAGATGGTTTGTTTGGTGGTTAAGAGCACTTGTTTTTGTAGAGGACTTGGTTTCAGTTCCCAGTTTCCACATGGTAGCTAACAACGCATCTGTAACTACAGCTTTCAGGGAATCTTGACACTATCCTTCTTCCTGACCTCCATGGGCATTGCATGACATCGATACCTCTACTTACATGCAAGTAACACATGTGTATACTTCTATTTGTATACATAAAATAAAAATTATGAATTATAAAAAAATTGGAAAAGGTTATTGAATGACCAAACTTTTAATTAAAAGTCAGAATTGTAATGAAACTGATGAATTTCTGGCAGGGTTCACTGACCATAAACCTATGACCTTTTCTGCAGTCTCGGTTCTCAGTATACAATATGTGTGTTCTATGCTGTGCTTGCTATCACACTGCACATGCATCATGCTCCTACTCTCAGCTCCTATTCCACATGGTTTTATGCTGTGATTTACAGTGTTTTATCACACATAGAAACTTTGTTCCTCCTATAGAAACCAAGGACATTGAATATTTTCCTACTATCATTTCTCAGCATGAAAGTAGCACACTAGGACACCATTTGGATTGAATTTTAGAATGTTTAATTAAAAAATGTGTTTTTGAATTGATGACCTGAATTTTGTTTAGAAAATCATTAAAAGAGACAGCTAAGGGGATGAAAAAAATTGTTCAATGAATTTTGACTTACCATTAGGCAGAATTTTGAATAATTTCTGAAATGGCGCCTAAACAAACTCTTGCCATTTCATACTTGGTACTTGTTTGAAGTGGTATTCTTAGCATTGGCAAACTGAGCAAGATGACAATGTTATATTACCCCTTTCCCTGAAACAGCTGTGCTCTTTATAATGTAAATCCTAACAAGCCTTGAATTAACCAACCATTATTTTTGAGAGACATGGGTATATCTTGGTATATAGAGGTGATAAGGATTTTATCATAGGGCAATATTTTGAGTAATATAAATTTAAAAATGAAACATGTGAATCTAAAATATGATATGGAAATGTAGTTTTTGTACAGCATGAATATAGCAATTTAGTTATAAGGTCTCTCTCTCTCTCATCTCTCTCTCTCCTTCTTCTCCTCTCTCAACACAGTAGTGTCACAACACACACACATACACACACATTAGTGGATGCCAATTAATGTTGAAGCATTATAAATTTAGAGGGACTTACAACAGCAGAGGAACTGGGACAGGGAACAGACTAAAACAGTAAAGTTCCCCCAAGAAAACTAATCCCCTGCCTTGAAAACACTATTGAAAAGAATCGGGAAAAAGATACCAGTCATTCATGAATGGGCAGAGTGGCACGTGAACTCGAGTAGGGTGGGGACTGGAAAGGAAGAATGAGTCTGAATTGTTGAATGAGAAATGATGTATGAAATAATGCAGAAAACTTGCAATAATAAAAATGTTTTAATAAAATCAATCAACTCTGAAAAGTAACTAACAATATCTGTTGCTCAGTGAAATAATTCTTTCTATTATTAGTAAAACAAGAGCACATTCCTCTCATCTGGTGTGACTTGAGTTTTTCTTTTTTTTTTGAGCTTATACTCATTTCATTTATTTATATTTTTTTTAAAAACACTTTATTTATTTTATTTTTTTAATTAATTTGTTTTTTTAAGGATTCTACAATACCAATGACCACAATGTTTGCGATTATCAATTGACGTTCACTCCATTATGTCATACAAATCAGGTTAATTGGTACTCATTTTGCAGTAATCTATGTCCAAATTTTGAACAACTCCAAAGGTTCCATAAGACCAGTTGGAGAAGCTTGTAAAAGCACAGACATGCTTGATCAAAGAAGTTCCAGATTTGTTCCATATGTCTGAGATCTCAGAATTACCCCTATCTCTCATCAGCCCTTACATCTATCTTTTACCACGCCTCCCTCTTCCACAGTTTGTTCCCTGGGCTTTGGGAAAGGGGCACAAGTAGGGGTAAGAATAAAACAGTCCTAATTTCTTTGGAGTTGTCATTTTGGGACTCCAGTCTGTTCAGGTTGTTTCTCTTTCATGGATTGATCAGCTTTCCCAGTGATACCTTTTTAGTCATATTAACAAAGCACAAGCAATTGATGTACAGGCATTTAAGCAGTACCACTGATTTCTTTAATCTTTAATAAATAGTGAAGTTAATCCCAAAGTTATTTGTTATACAGATTTTAAGTAAAACAGAATGTGGACAACAACATTTAATATTTCAAATTAAACTCAGATGCATTAACCGTTTGCTTTCCCAAGTTAAACGACATACAGTCACCCCAAAACAGCTTGGTAAATTTGATGAAATCTGCGCTTTCTTGTTTCCTGCCTATAGGTATGTGTACTACAACTGCCTTTTTGAGAGCTCATGGGTCAAAAAATAAAAAAACCTTAATAAAAAGGGGGGATACAGATTTTAATATTATATTATTATGTATATATATATATATATATTATATAACCGTTTTCTCAAAAACTTTGCAATTTAATCTTAAAACTAACTAAAGGAAAAGATTTGTAATGTTCCAACAGGTCAAAAATTTCACTAAACTTACTGCTGAGAGAAAGAAAGATACAGTCTTTGGCATTGTGTAGGATGTACCCAGAAAGTGCCAGCATAAATGTTGACCCATCTGAACATTGAAAGGAAGAAAGCCTCTCAGACTGTTATACAGAGCATCAAATCCCTCTGTGGATCCTACTTGGTAATAACTGTTTATAATGAGTCCTAACGAAACTTACCTTCTCTAGTGTGCAAAGTTTTAATATGAGAGACTTTCTTACCTCCCCTTCCATAGAACAAGGAGGAATGATGAATGATGATGAGGCTCATTCCTAACTGTAAATTGGAGCCAATGTTATAGAGGTAATCTCTTATAAAACCGGTAAAACTGCCTTCTTTAATTGACTAATAGACAAAGGAACTGTGAAGGATTATTCTCTATTCAGGACAAAACAATATACTAAAGTCTCCTTAAGCTGTGCACTTAAGCAAAATGTATTAATACAGGAGAGCTCTGATAATCAGCAATGGATTATTCTACCTCAAGGAGATGTTGGCCTGGGGATCCAAGCACCCACAAAAAGGTAAAGGCTTCTTGCCTGTAAACTGGGATACCTATAAAAAAGAAAGGCAATAAGCCCTTGTAATTATGGAGTGATATAAATTTTCGAGCCACCTTTTTGTTTGCACATATATTTTTTTAATGTAATTTCGTTTATCTGTACATGACTATGCATCTTTCAGTTGAGTGCCTGTTACTTCTCTATTTAATTTCCGGGCATAGAGTTATATCTGTACCCGGTGATAACGGTGGTTTTAGTATAGTTATCAAGCACCTATTGCACTTTCGACCGCACATCATTTAGGGCTAACCTTTTTAATTTCGATTTGATCATAAAAGATAAAAATGCTACTAGTTGGTAGGAAAATAAAATTAAGTGATAATTTACATTAGAAAATCAGCATTCTTGGTGCTAATCAACAATTATGGTGTTATATAGACCTGAGTCGTAAGTCCATACAAGGGAAAATGTTTGAGACGTGCTTGCAAGTGTACAGGTTGGTCTCTTGAATACCAGAGGTAGTTACCGAAGCCACTAAGCAATAAAAAAATATAGGTCTTCTTGAGTCAACGCAAGACCTCCCTCCATCAGCACACAGTACACTCACCTGCCTTGGAATACTGTGCAGTATTGTAGGAGCTCATATGTCTGTTGTATCCAAATCTAACTTGACTATTAGCTTCTCCTTGGAGGTAATAACCATGGCTGATGCCACAAGCCTACTCCTCTACATGGTTAAGTAGTGTTATAAGTCACAGTAAGACCTTGTCATATTTTACAGAAAAAAAAAACCATAATTCATGGATTAACCGTATCCATCCAAACATCTGGTCTATTACTAAAGAAAACCTACCATACAATTATTATGATGTTTAAATCCTATATATCTTTGCTTGTGCTTTCATTAGTAGGATTGAAAGGCTATTCTCCTGACAAACTGTCAGCCCATGAAAGGAAACAGCCAGAATTGACCAGAGTCCAAGACAATAGCTCCAGAGAAAGTAGACTGTTTTGCTTCTCATCCACCTGTGCCCCTTTTCTAAGCCTAGGGAACAATCTGTGGAAGAGGGGGCGTGGTAGAATATAAGGGCTGAGATTGGGGTGAATGGTGAAACTACAGCAATATAGACTGGAAACTTATTTGATCAACTTGACTGTACATACAAGCCCCCCTAGCTGGATGATGGGACCCTTGGGCTGTGTGTGTTTGGGCACCACTGCTTGCAAATTGGTTTTACATGAAGGATGCTTGTACTCACAAATTATTACTTATTGTTAAAAAATGAAAAAAATAAAGAAGAAAAAAATAAATAGTGAAGCCATATATGTGCACCAAAGCATTGTTCTAAATACTTTTTTATGATTTATTATCGTTAGTGTACCCATTTTACATACCTATATATCTGTCATGTCATATTCATATGGCATGAAAATTTCTCTAGTGAGGGGCTAGAAAGATGACTCAGCAGTTAAGATTGTTTGATGGTTTTCCAGAGGATCCAGTTTTGTTCCCAGTACCCATATTGGGCAGTTCTCAATCACCTTGAACTCCAATTGTATCCTGGCCTCTGTGGGTATTTGCACCCACAGCACACACACCCATACACACACACACACACACACACACACACACACACACACACAAGTAAAAATAAATCTAAAAATAAAAAACGAGTGGAAAAGGGTTGGGAGCAGAAAAAAATTTAAGAATTCAAAATACCAAAAGCTATAGAAGCTCATCAGCCATTGAGGTACCTGAAAATAGAGATTCAAGTTTGAATGAACAAACAACTCCTAAACCACAGCATAGTAAAGGAACATGCAAGAAAGTATTCCCTCTATTATGCTCAGAAACCTTGCTGAAAAAGGAATCTGCTTATGTAACTACTTGGTCCAGAACAGCTACTTCTGCCACTGACTTATCAGTAATGTGTTAGTTCCATAATATGGATCTTGTATTTTCTGTTTGCCATCTAAGTTGTAAATTAGAAACTTACACCTTCATGTGTTAATGGGAAAACTTAATTTACATCTTTAATCTTAGCTGCAAGAGAATCTAGGAAATGCATTTTCCTTATCTATGGGTCTCTTCCAACTAAGAATTGGAATCAGTTAACAATTTATTGGAATAAGGCAAGCCACACTGTTATATTCTACCACACTACTAAACTAAATAACATACAAAGTAATCTTGGTTTAAAACAGAGAAATTATCAATAAAACTTAAGTAAAAATAAAACAAACAAAACATAACAAGTAAAAAATCCAAGGGAGTTGGCTGGGGACATTGCTGAATGGGTGAAGTGCTTGTTGTGCAAGCAGGAAGACCTCACTCCAAATCTCCAACCCACATAGTAAAAGCAGGGCATTGCGATATGAACCTGTAACCTCATCCCAGGAGGCAGAGAAAGGAGAATTTCGGGAGCACGCTGGCTATAAAATCAGACCAATCAGTGAGCTTCAGATTCAGCAGGAGACTCTGTCTCAAAAACACAACATTGAGAGTGACAGAAGAAACACTGGAAGTTGACTTCTAACCTCCAGATGCACAAGCCTGAGTGTATACACATGCCTACACCACACATTCACACACAGACATACAGAGATACACACATGCACACACACACACACAATCAAGACTAAGAAATGTACACTCCTTTTGAATTATGGAGTCATTATGAAGACTTACAAGCCAAGAGCAATACATATTTTTCACCTTATGTAAGGAGAAAATACATTTTCTATTTTTTAAATTTTTATTATTTTTTTACTTTTTTATTGAAGTTTTTTGTATTTTGTACAACATTTCTTTATCAAATTTAGACCTAATTCCCCTTCCTTGCCCCCTCTACATCAGAGCTCATGCATTCTGCCATACATGGCTTTCATCTTTTTCTCCATTTTTTAAAATTTTTTTCGATGCTGAAGTTTAATATTTTGGGGTTATATTTACTATTTCAGTCAGATCTTTGACCCAGTCTTTTTTGTTGTTGTGGAACTAGAAGCCATTATGGTAAGTGAAGTAACACAGTCCCAAAAAACAAACAACATATTGTGTCCCTTATTTGTGGATGCTAGCATAAATTCTCTCTTTAGAAATTTTTTATTATTTTTATTTGATTTGTCTGACTGTGTTGCCTGGATGTGTGTAAATGTAACTGTGTCATGCAATGCCCACAGAAGTCAGAAGTTATGGCTAACAGTTGTAAGCCACTATGTTGACGCTGGGAATTGAAAAAAGACCAGGCAGTGCTCTTAACCTCTGAGCCATCTCTCCAGCCCCAACATTTTCTATTTTCTTTTTTTTATTGTTTTTTCTTTTTAATTTTATTTATTTCTGTATGTATATGAATGTACTGTCTGCATGCAAGTTTGTGCACCCATGTCGTGCAATGCCGCGGAGCTCAGAAGAGGATGTCGGATTCCCCTGGAACTGGAGTTCCCCTGGAATTGGAGTTCAGATGGTTCTCGTCCGCCATATGGGTGCTGGGGATCGATCCCGGATCCTCTGTAAGAGCGGTCGGCGCTCTTAACTGCTAGGCCATCTTTCCTATTTTCATGGGCCAGTAACTTCTAAAATTATCTAGCATTACACATAGCATTGCCCTAGCTAGAACCTCCTTCATTGGTATTCATATGACAGAATTAGTATTCATTATTCTGTTTGGGAAGATCTAGTTTGAATTAGGGGCTAGTTCTCAGCATGGGCATGAGAATGGAGTCTGTGATTGGCCCTGAGAGATGATGTCATTTTGCTTATAAAAGTGACTTGCAGCATGCAGAAAATCAAAATCGCTATTACTATCATCATCATAGAATTCATACAGGTTAAAGCAGGCTTGGATTTGGAGTGTCAGTGGCTAGTGGGTTAGATAGGGATCTATCAGATCGCTGACCTGGTAACTAGCTTGGGTTGGACAGAGACTAATCAGGTCACCAACTGGTGGAGTGGATTGTGAGTGGGTTTGGGCTGAAGATCGGCTATCAGCATCATCCTGAAATTCCTGTCCAGAGACCAGTTTTGGGGCAGGTGGGATAGCAAGGCCAGACAGGAAGCGTTCTGCTTCTCAGGCTAAGGACCTGGGTTGGAAGTACCTCTCAGTACCTCTCAGGTACTCAACTGACCTCTGCATCGAGGGGTGAGTTCCCCACTGCTCCCCTTCCCTTAGCAGGACCGCACCATACCTGCTTGTAGCAAGAGAAGCTTCCTTATAATTCTGTTTAATTTTGCCACAGCAATCATTTCGCTAGCAGGGTACCACAAACTCAATTGGAATATTTTTCCAGTCTTATTTCTTGACAATTCCATCTATACATGTTCTATGCTTGAAAGATACACTTGTTAGTTGGGCTTACTCGTTTTTCTCCTGTACCTTTGTAAAAGCATATCTTCTTCTCAGATCCCTTCCTTATCTGTATATTCTGTGTAATAACACCTTTCCACCTTGCGTCTGGAGAAAGCTTTAAAGTATATCATTTATGGGGCTGGAGAGGTGCTTAGTGGTTAAGAGCACTGGGTGCTCTTGCAGAGGACCTGGTTCAATTCCCAGCACCCACATGGTGGCTAACAACCACATAAAACTGAAATTCCGGGGAGCGTATGTGTGTATTGCATGACACAGGTGCACTTACACACATGCAGGGGATATCATACACAAAAAATAAAATATCTTTTTTAGGGAGGGTCTTTTTGATACAGGGTTTCCCTGTAGCCCCAGCTGGCCTGGAACTCACTCTGTAGGCCTGGCCTGCCTCTGCCTCCCAAGTGCTAGGATTAAAGGTGTGGGCCACCAAGCCAGGCCTAAAATATCATTTTTCTATTGTAATTTTGTTGCTTCTTTATTTACCATTCTCCCCTAATAAATTAGATCCTCTTTGGAGGCAACATGTTATCTTAGTACTTGGAGTAGTATGAGATAAATTAACTTACTAAACAAGTTTGAATTTTATTTTATGTGAGAAGACAGACAGCAAAATTAGAAACAAGTAGATTAACAAAATTTAAAGAAAAAAGTTAATGTTTTCAAATATAAATGCACATGCATGCATGAATGGATAAAGAGAGGCTGAGATGAGTACTGGAGCTGGTGATAGCCAAGTTTCAAACTCCACTCTTCTCCCAATATTCACTTCCCCTGTGTACTTCCCACATTCAGTCAGGACTGGTTGACATATATAGTGTATGATTTTTGAAACTGTGTCTTACATACATTACTTTCTACCTTGATCTTTTGTACTGTTTGCATTGGGTGAGAATATCATGCATTTTGCTGAAGATACACAGTCCTTCCACAAATCCATCTGAAGATAGTCATAATGGATTATATATACATCTTGTAAGTTGTTTGTTGGCTGCAGTGGGCTTGCCTACAAACACAGTGCCAGCAGACACCTGACTGAAATGTCATAGGAAATTCCAAAATATAACATTCAACCAAGCCTTTTCTGAATTTCTGACAGAAAACACAAGACAACTGATACTTTAAGTTTAGTGATATAATAACTTACTAAATAAAGCAAGGTCTCATCTAAAGAGGTTGAAAAAGCCTTTCCAAGAAGATGATAGCTGATATCATCAGTAAGAGGAGACCAAAGCTATTGACACTTTGAGAGTTAAGTGTTCCTGCAGAAGTACTAGCAATGGATGACTATACAGTAATAGTTTGCATTTCAAGGGAAAGAAGGAAGATGAGTATATAAACATATGTGAAGAAGAGGGAGAGATAAATAGGTGACAGGATCCTTCCTTCCTTCTTTCCTTTCTTCCTTTTTACCTCCATCCTTTTTACTTCCTTCCTTCTTTCATTTCTTCCTTCCCTTCTTCCTTCCTGCCTTCTTTCTCTCCCTCCATTGCTCTTTCCACCTTCTCTTCCTACTTTCTTTTAAAATGGTACAACTAAGATAAGTGTATAATGACAGACTGATAGAAAGTGTCTGAATGTGAGAGATATAAATGATTCCAGAAATCAGAAGGATATGGAAAAGTGTCTTTAAACAAGGAAAGGAGGGGGAAAAAATCATATCTCAAGAGAGGCTGTTCCTCAATAAAAGCAAAGACAGAGAGGAGGCTAAATGCATGGGGATGCTGGCATGTGAACTATTGGATCAGTACAAACAAGGTAACTTTCTCTCTTTCACTCTATTTTCTCAATAAAATGTTTGGTTTGATTATGAACTAAGCTGGAAATGTAGGAGATTTGAGGAAAAGATGAAATAGGTATTTGTTGCATGTCTGAAAATAATGGAACATTCACTTGGAATTTCTATTGTTTTCTACTCTAGGGAAACAAACACCACCACAAAGAAAAAAACAAGTCGATATGAAGTATTTTGTTCAAAAAAGCCTGGCTGGCAGCAAGGAAGGATCAAAGAGTGAAGAATGTGAACTGAGAAACTTATTTTATTCCCCCCAGAATTCTAGTATTATAGAGTTAGCGGGATCAGTATATTTAGACAAAAGCAAACCCTCTGCAATTTTTCCTTGTCTTTTTTGTTTCTTTTTGTTGGTTAGTTTGTATATTTATAGAATGATTTCACATTTCCTGTTTTTATCACCAGTGGAACCAAGAATCAGAACTAAAAATATGAGACTATCACTCCAACAAGAGGCACCAAGGAATCTATGTTAGGATTTATATGTTCACCAAATGCTTATATCGGTTTTTATGTTTGCTTTATTTCATGTATATGCTTTGTGGAGGAACAGGGGAAATAGGGAAGTGAGTGAACATGTAAAAGGACAACTTGGGAGATCAGTTCTCTGCTTCCATCTTGTGGGTCTCGGGCATCCGACTCAGGTTATCACGCTCCTAATACAAATGACAGAATGTGTGAACTCTGGGGGTAGGGGGATGTCTGTGGAGATTCCCAATGACAAAGGGGGTATAAAGCCAATTAAGAAACGAGGTTTTTAAAAAAAAATTTATATTTTATTGAATTTTCATATATTTTATATACAATATCTTTTGTTGTTGCCTTAACAAATTTCATATTATTGTTAAAGCACAGTAGTATACTTTTGTCAGTAGTCAGTGTTCAGATATTATAGTAGACAGAATTTTAAATTTATGCTCTAAGATATAATTATGTATTTTTAGTTTGAGGTTTATAAGAGTTCAATTTAGTTATTGCACTTATTTCTATTTCTATTTTTCTTGTTGTTGTGCCCTTTAATTTTATATTACTCATATATATATATATATATATATATATATATACTCGATGTATAAACCAAAATGAGAGAGTCTGAAAATTAGCTATGTGTTAGTTCAAAAACATGTTTGGGATTCACCTTTTAATAGTAATTTTGCATACAAGCACAAAGAAATATATCTTTACATGTCTATTCAGCTCTTTAATAAGTCTTTTGATTGTGTCATTTGTTTCCTTGCTCCTTTGTTTTGAGTAATTTATACAATATGGATGTTAGATGTGTGACTGGTGAAAGTTTCTTCCCACTCTGTGGGTTTTCTCTTCACTTCTTTGATTGTTTCTTTTGCTGTGCAGACCCTTTTTAGTTTAATGAGGTCCCACTTGTTGATTGTTGATCTTATTTCCTATGCAACTGCTATCTGATTCAGACCCCCTATATCTTGTAGGTTACTGCTAATGTTTTTTTTTTTTCCTATCATTTTGAGATTTTCAGGTTTCATATTGAGGTCCTTGACCCATTTGGAGTTGATTTTTATACAGGGTGAAAAGTAGGGTTGTAGATTTATTCTTCTACAAGTGGTGATCCAGTTTTGACAGCACCATTTGCTGAAGATACTGTCTTTCTTCCATTGATTATTCTAGGCCCTTTTGTGATGTGAGGTGTCTGAAATTTCATGTTCTCAAGTTTGGATCTTTAATTTTGTTCCATTTATCTGTGGGTCTGTTTTTGTACCAATACTGAGCTGTTTTAATGACTATAGCCCTGTAATATAGTTTGAAGTCTGGTATGGCAATCCCCATGCATTGCCCTTTGTGCTCAGGGTTGCTTTGGCTATCTGAGCTCTTTGGTTTCCATATGAATTTTAGGATTTTTTTTTCTAATTCTGTGAAGAAAGTCATGGGAATTTTATTTGAGATTGCATTGAATCTGTATATTGCTTCGGTATGATGGGTATTTATTGATTTACTCATGTTGAACCATACCTGCATCTCTGGTATAAATTCATCTTGGTCATGGTGGATGATCTTTTGGATGTGTGCCTATATGCGGTTTGCAAGTATGTGGTTGAGAATTTTGCATCAATATTCATTAAAGAAATGGGTCTATTGTTTTCTTTTTTGGTTGTATCTTTGCCTGGTATTTGTATTAAAGTGATGCTGACTTCATAGAAGGAATTTGGGAGATTTTCCTCTGCTTCTATCCTTTTGAATAATTTGAGTAATAATGGTTGTAGTTTTTTAAATGTTGTGTAGAATTTTGCTGTAAATCCATCAGAGCCTGGGCTTTTTGTAGTTGGGAAGTTTTGTATTACTGTTTCAATTTCTTCATGTTATGCATCTATTTAAGCTATCTATCACTTCTTGGTTAAGCTTTGGTGCTTTCCATGATTTCAAATATTAATCCATTTCTCCTAGGTTTTCAAATTTAATAAAGTATAAGTTTTTCGAGTACTCATGTATAATTATTTGGATCTTTTTATTATGTCCCCTTTTAAACTCTAATTTGATTGATTTGGAGCTGCTCTTTCTTTCTTTTGGTTAACTAGGCTAGAGGTCTATCTATATTGCTTTCTTTTTTTCTTTCAAAGAACCAGCTCTTGGATTCATTGATTCTTTTATTGTTTTCTTTGTTTCTATTTCATTGATCTCTGCTCTGATTTTTGTTATTTCTTTTTGTCTCTTGGGTTTGGGATTAATTTGTTGTTGTCTCTGAAGTGTTTTTAATTGCAATGTTGGGTTCATTTATACATTTCCCATTTAGGACTGCTCTTAGAGCGTCCTATAGGTTTTGTTGTGTTGTATTGTTGTTTTCATTTAATTCCAGAAATACTTTTATTTCCTTCTTTATTTTTCCCTTGATATTAAGCTTTATTGCATTGTTGTCTGACAGAGTGAATGGGATTATTTCAATTTTTTTGTATTTGTTGAGATTTTTTTTTCTGTGTCCCAATTTGTGGTAGATTTTGGAGAACATTCCATGGGGTGCTGAATAGAAAATTTATTTATTTATTTATTTTTGTCTTTTTGAGACAAGGTCTCCATTTATTCCCAGCTTGTCTGGAGCTTGCTATGTAGACCAGGCTGGGCTTGGTCTACATAGCAAGAGATCAGCCTGCCTCTTGCCTTTCCAGTGCTGGGATTAAAGGCATGCACCACCATGCCCGGATAGAAAGTATATTGTTTGGTGGAATATTGACTAGATGTCTGTTAGGTCCTTTTGGTGTATCATATTATTCAGTTCGGATATCTCTCTGTTTATTCTTTGTCCAATTGACCTGTCTAATGTGCACAGTGGGGTGTTGAAGTCCCCTACTATTATTGTGTTAGGATTAATCTGTGCCTTAAGTTTCTGTAGTATTATGGTAAGGAAGTTTGATGCACCAGTGTTTGGTACATATACATTCATGATTGTGATGTCTACATGGTTAATTGTTCCTTTGATAGGAATGTAGAGACCCTCTTCACCCCTTCTGATTAGTTTTAATTTGAAGTCTATTTTGTCTGATATTAGAATAGCAATTCCTGCTTTTTTCTTATTACCATTTGCTTGGAATATTTTTCCCATCCTTTCACCTTAAGGTAGTACCTGCCCTTGAAGGTGAAATGGATTTCTTGTAGACAACCAAAAAGATGGATGCAAATTCTTTTTTTTTTTAATGTGGTATTGTGGAGACTTACTTTTTAAAAATTTATTATTATTTATTTTATTTTATTTATTTAAGTGTATGAATGTACTGTCTGCATGTAGGATTGTGCATGTGTGTCATGTCATGCAATGCCTCAGAGGTCAGAAGAGGGTGTTGGATTCCCCTGGAACTAGAGTTCTCCTGGAATTGGAGTTATGGATGGTTCTCAGCCACCATGTGGATGCTGGCGATCGAACCCGGGTCCTCTTCAAGAGCGGTCAGTGCTCTCAACTGCTAGGCCATCTCTCCAGCCCCTGGATGCAATTTCTTAATCCATTCTCCCAGCCTGTGTCTCCTGTTTGGGGAGTTCAGACTATTAATATTTAAATATATAATTGACAGATATATATTGCTTCCTATCAATTTACTTTCTGCATTTTTGGTTTGTATTTCCAGAGTTTTACCTTCATTGATTTTTTTTTCTCTTGCTGTTTGGGAATATTTGTTCCTTTCTTCTTTTCTTTGTATTGCTTAAAGTATTTTCTGAAGGGTATTTTCTGGACATTCTTTCATGTTATTTATATTGTAAAAGATTTTTCTTTCTCCTTCAACTATAATTGACATTTTTGCTGGGTAAAATAATCTGGCTTGGCATCTATAATCGTTTAGAACTGGGAAAACTTTGGTACAAGCTCTTCTGGCTTTCATCATTTATATTGAAAAATCAGCTCTAGAGCAGGACATCAGTATGGTAGCCAGGTAAGGCAGAACTACCTGGAACCCCCCCCCAGCAGCTTGGAAGCACCCACAAAACCCCCATTTGGGGTACCTGCATGCAAAATGGGGTGGGTAGAGCTAGACATGTGGACAGTAGGACCACAAGGTACTGGAATGCAAGCCAAGGGAGCAACTCCCCCTCCCTCAATCTGGCGATGCTGTGGTACAGATGATCCATTGAGCACACTGTTAGAGATTCTAGGTTGCACAACCAACATAGAAGAACTGGCCAGCAGGAAGCAGAGTCAGTGACTGACTAGTCTTCCATATTAACATTTGAGATTAGCACCAGAATCCAAACAAAAAACCAAACCCACATGTCAAAAACACAATGAAAAAATAGTGACATGGGAAAAGCAGATAATAAATCCACACCAAACACTACCAGTCCTATAGAAGATCCCTACATCAAAATCTCCCTGGAAGGAAACCAAGACATGGATCTCAGAAGAACAATCGTAGACATAGTCAAAGAAATAAAAGAATATAAAGAACAAATCGGAGAACTAAGGGTAGGGAAAGAAAAACTCAGGAAGTAACTAGAAGGAAAGAATCATAAACTCCAGAAAGAATTAGAGGGAGAGAATGGCAAACTCCATGAGGAAGTAGAAACACTGAAAAGATCCCACTCTGAAACGAAAAACGAAACTAACCAGTGAAGAAAGGAGCTACAAGAAGAGAATGACAAACTCCAAAAGGAAGTGGAAATACTAAAGAAATCACAGGATAAAATGAAAAGGAAATTGAACACTCAACAAGTCAACAGGAAAGGTTGGGAAAAAGCCTCAGAAACAAAATGGATGAAGCAGAAAAAAGAATATCAGAATTGCAGGATAACATAGAACAACTAGAATGCTCAAGTAAAGATTATGAAACAAACAAACAAACAAACAAAAGAACAGAATAACCAGGAAATGTGGGACACTATGAAAAGAATCTCCACATCATAGGCATAGAGGAAGGAGCAGAACCTGAAGACAAAGGTATTGATTAAATCTTCAACAGAATAATAGAAGAAACTTTCCCCAAACTGAAAAAAGACAAATATATACAAATAAAAGAAGCACATAGAACACCAAATAGACAAGACCAGAAAAGACATTACCCATGCCATATCATAGTTAAAACTCTAAATGCTCAAAACAAGACAAAATACTGAAAGCCACAAGAGAAAAACAACAAGCTACATACAAGGGGAAAACCAATCAGAATTACAGCTGACTTCTCAGTGCAAACTATGAAAGAGAGAAGAACGTGGATCCCAGTGCTAAACAACTTTAGATGCCAACCTAGATTACTATACCCAGCAAAAATATCAATTAAAGTTGAAGGAGAAAGAAAAATCTTTCATGACATAAACAAAGTGGAAGAATACATGTCAAAAAAACCAACACCAAAAAGTATTTGAAGCAATTCAAAGAACAGAGGAAAGGAGAAGCTATCTCCAAGCAACTAAAGAGAGAAATTAATAAAAGCATAACTGTGGATACACAAACCTAGACCAAGAATGGAAAAAAAAATAAAGTGAAAGGAAGCAACACACATCTCTCAATAATAACCTTAAATATTAATGGATTAAACTCCCCAATCTAAAGACATAGACTGTGAGAATAGATTAGGAAACAAAATCTATCTATATGCTATCTACAAGAAACCCATCTCACCCTCAAGGACAAACACCATCTTAAAGTGAAAGGATGGAAAATATTCAAAGCAAATGGTACCAAAAGCAAGCAGGAGTTGCCATTCTAACATCAGACAAAATAGCCCTCAGAGTAAAGTTAATCAGAAGAGACAAAGAGGGCCATTACATCCTTATGAAAGGAACAATCAATCATAAAGATTTCACAATCCTAAATGTTTATGCACCAAACTCAGGTACACTGAACTTTATAAACAAAATTCTGTAGGACCTCAAAACACAGATTAATTCCTCCACACTAACAGTAGGGGAATTCAATACCCCACTGAGCCCCTTGGATAGATCAACTGAAAAAAAAATAAACAGAGAGACATCAGACTGAACAATACAATATACCAAATGTACCTCACAGACATCTATAGAATATTCCACCCAAACACCAGAGAATATACTTTCTACTCAGCACCCTCTGGAACATTCCCCAAAATCAACCACATACTGGGGCCCCAAAAGAAACCTCAAAAATACAAAAGGATTAAAATAATCCCATGCATTCTATCAGAGCATAGTGCATTAAAGCTGAATATTTACACCAGAATAAGCCCAACTAGCTAAAAGAACACATGGAGACTAAGCAACCTAATCCTGAATAATGAATGGGTCATGGAAGAAATAAAGAATGAAATAAAAGTATTCATGGAACTAAATGAAAAAGACCTCACAACACAACAAAACTTGTGGGATACTTTAAAAGCAGACCTAAAAGGGAAAATTATAGTCTTAAATGCCCACGTTAAAAAAACAGAAAGGGAACAAATAAATGATCTAACACTACAGCTAAAAAAACCTTGAGAGACAACAACAACTGGACCCTAAACCCAAAAGACAGGAAGAAATAACAAAAATCAGAGCAGAATTCAACAAAATAGAAACAAAGAAAACAATACAAAAAAATCAATGAATCCAAAAGCTGGTTTGTTGAAAGGGTGAAGAAGATAGATAGGCCTCTAGCCCAGTTATCCAAAAGAAAGAAGGAGCAACTCCAAATTAGTAGTACTCACAATGAAAAGGGAAACAACACAACAGATAAAGAAAAGATCCAGACAATCTTAGGAGAATACTTCAAAAATTTATACTCTACTAAGTTTGAAAACCTAAGAGAAACTGATGAATATATGAAATCCTGGGAAACAACAAAGCTTAACTAAAAAGAGGTTGACAGTATAAACAGACCCATAATATTTGAGGAAACTGAAGATGTAATAACAAAAGCCTCCCAACTAAAAACAGTCCAGGCCCAGATGATTTCACAGCAGAATTCTATAAAACATTTAAAAAGGTCTTACAACCTTTACTATTCAAACTTTTCAGAAGGATAAAAACAGAGGGAAATTTCCTGAACTACATCTATGAAGCCAGCATCACTCTAATACCAAAAGCAGGCAAAGACACAACCAAAAAAAGTAAACTATAGACCCATCTCATTAATGAACACAGATGCAAAAATTCTCAGCAAAATATTTGCAAATCTCATACAGACCCACATGAAAAAGATCATCCATCATGATCAAGTTGGATTCATACCAGAGATGCAGGGATGGTTCAACATATGTAAACCAATAAATGTCATAAAATGCCTAAATGGACTGAAAGACAAAAACCACATGATCATCTCAATTGACACAGAAAATGCCTTGGACAAGATCCAGCATCCCTTCATGTTTAAAGTTCTAGAGGGAATTGGAATGAAGAGAATATTCCTAAATATAATCAAAACCATATACTACAAACCCATAGCAAACATCATCCCAAATGGAGAAAAATTAGAAACATTCTTCTTAAAGGTGGGAACCTGGCAAGGTTGACCCCCTATCACCACTTCTCTTCAATATAGTGCTTGAAAAATATAGTGCTTGAAATGATTGCTAGGACTAAGACAAGAAAGGGAAATTAAAGGAATACTAATTGGAAAGAGGAAGTCAAATTATCTCTTTTTGCAGATGATATGATAGTTTACCAAAAGGATAAAAACTCCACCAGAAAACGCCTAGAAACCATTAAGAATTTCAGTAAAGTGGTGGATACAAAATTAATCTAGGAAAATCAGTATCCTTTCTTTACACCAACAATGAGCAACTGAAGAAGGACTATAAGGAGACCGTCCCACTAACGATAGCCTAAAAAAACCAAAAACCTGGGAACAAACCTATCCAAAGACACCAAAGATCTCCACAACAAAGAAAATTTAAACCCCTGAAGAAGGAGATTGAAGATGACATCAAAAGATGGAAAGACCTCTGTGGTGGTTTGAAGGAGTGTCCCCCATAGGCTGTAGGTATTCAGACGTTTGTCTCCAGTTGGTGGCGCTGTTTTTGGAGGTCTTGGGGTGTGTGGCCATGCTGGAGGAAGTGTGTCACTGGGGGCAGGCTTAGTGAGTTTTAACAAGCCTCGTGGTCTACAGTTGCCCTCTCTCTGCTTCCTGTGTTCTTTGCGAGATGTGACCCTCAGTTTGCTGCTCCAGATCCAGCCGCCACGACTCCCGCCACAATGGACTCTAATTCCCTGGAACCGTCAATTGTAAGCTCAAATAAACTCTTTCTTTTATAAGTTCCTTGGTCATGGTGCTTTATCACAGCAACAGAAAAGTGACTAATACACTAATTTGGTAGCAGAGAGTGGGCTGTTGGCTGTGAAGAACCTTACCATGTGGATGTTTGGAGAAATGTGGAAGACTTTGGAACTTTGGGCTAGAAAGGCTGTTGACTACTGTAAGCAGAGCTTAAGGGGCCATTCTAGTGGAGGCCTGGAAGAAAGTATTGCTGCAAAAGATGTGGTTTCAGAGGAAAATAAAGACTTAGGCAGCAACTGGGATATTTTGATAAAGAGTATGGCAGCAGTTTGCCTGCAGCCCAAATGCTTGGCCTGAATACTAAGTTGAAAGCAATGGACTGAGGGTGGGTCTTTGGGCAGAGGATATTTCAAGACAGCTAATGTAGAAATGGTGGCGTGTTTTTGTAATGGTGAATATTGTGTGGATCTACAGTGAAGAAGACAGATGGGGGCAGAAAGAATGCAGAATGTACAGTTTGGTCTGATAACTGCACTAGGAAGATTAAAGAGTGGAGGCCAAGCTTGTGAAGGAGAGTTTTCTTTTGATAAGGAGATTAAAGCAATTAAGGAGAGGCCTCGAGATTTACAAGTAAACAAAAGAATCAGTACATCAGGGGGCAAGCCACACCCACTAATCCTCCAAAAATTCCAGGGCAGAGAAAAGTTGCAAATGTGGTGTGAAATAGGCCAGGGTCCATCCCGAACTTGCAGCCAAAATTGGCAGTTTCATTCACGTGGTGCTGGCTTTAAGAGGCATGAAGTTTCCAAGAGTGAAGGGCGGTCATCAGTTCTTCCTCCACTGTTTCAGAGAGCTGCCAATGTCCAGGCAGGTGCCAGGGTGTCCTGAATAAGAAGCCTGATAGGTCAGTGGCGTGAAGCTGTGAATGTGAAGTCCTGGTTGGCAGATGGAGACCCCAAGAAGATTTCTTCGAGATGAGACCTGTGAGATATTTGCCAAGGAGAGCTGCATACAGGAATGGTACCAGCCTAAGAAAGAGACGGTATGTTGCAAGCAAAGCTGAAGAGCTGAGCCATCTAAACCCTGGGGAAGTCAAGTCCCCAGAGTTGCATGTGGAGCTAATGGACTTGGTTTTTGCTCTGCTGGTTTTCGGTCTTGTTTTGGTCCAGTTTTCCTCACTATGCTCTATTTCCTCCCTTTTGGAATGGGAATGTGTATCAGTTCCACTGATGTTGGGAATATGTAATTTGTCTTTTGATTTTACAGGAGCTTACAGTTTGGGAGATTGGCCTGAGTCTCAGAGGAGACTTTGGACTGTGGACTTTTAAATGGCATTGAGACTGGTAAAGACTGTGGGGACTTTTAAGGTTGGACTAAATGCATTTTGCATTTTATATGGTCAGGAGCCTATGGGAGCCAGGGAGTGGAATGTGGTGGTTTGAATGAGTGTCTCCCATAGGCTCTAGGTATTCAGACGTTTGTCTCCAGTTGGCGGCGCTGTTTTTGGAGGTTTTGGGGTGTGTGGCCGTGCTGGAGGAAGTGTGTCACTGGGAGTAGGCTTAGTGAGTTTTAATAAGCCTCGTGCTCTATGGTCGCCCTCTCTCTGCTTCCTGTGCTCTTTGCGAGATGTGACCCTCGGTTTGCTGCTCCAGATCCAGCTGCCACGCTTCCCACCACAATGGACTCTAATTCCCTGGAACCGTCAATCCTAAGCTCAAATAAACTCTTCCTTTTGTAAGTTCCTTGATCATGGTGCTTTATCACAGCAACAGAAAAGTGACTAATACAACCTCCCATTCTCATGGATTAGAAAAATTAATATAGTTAAAACGTCCATTTTACCCAAATTAATATACAGATTCAATGAAATCCCATGAGTTTCTTCACCAACTTGGAAAAAAAAATCCTTAAATTCATATGGAAAAGCAAAAGATCCCAGATAGGTAAAGCAACCTGAGCAAAAAGTGCAATACATGGGCATAACTTTACCAGAATTTCAACTATATTATAGGGCTATAATCATAAAGACAGCCTGGTACTGGCACAAAAACAGACCTGTTGACTAATGGAAGAAAACTGAAGATCCAAACTTGAGCTCATATAATTTCAGCCACCTCGTATTTGATAATGGTGCCAAAAAATTTCAATGGAGGAAATAGCATCTTCAGCAAATGTTGCTGGCAAAACTGGATCACCATCTTTAGAAGAACAAAATTAAACCCCTACCTCTCACCTTGTTCAAAAATCAACTCCAAGGGGATCAAAGACCTCAAGGTGAAACTTGAAACTCTGAAGGTGATAGAAGAAAAGTTTGGCAGCAACCTACAAGACATAGGTATAGGAAAAGACTTTCTTTTTTTTAACTTTTTAAAAATTTTTATTTATTTATTTTGTATGTGTATGAATGTACTATCTGCATGTAGGTTTGTGAACCCGTGTCGTGCAATGCACGCGGAGGTCAGAAGAGGGTGTTGGATTCCCCTGGAACTGGAGTTCTCCTGGAATTGGAGTTAAAGACGGTTCTCAGCTGCCATGTGGGTGCTGGGGATCGAACCCAGGTCCTCTGCAAGAGTAGTCAGTGCTCTTAACCGCTAGGCCATCTCTCCGGCCCAGAAAAGACTTTCTAAATCAAACAGCAGCTGCACAGGAAATAAGGTCAGTAGTTGACAAGTGGGATCTCGTCAGTGAAAGAAACAATCGAGGAAGTGAAGAGTAATCTCACAGACTGGGAGGAAACATTCACCAGTCATACATCTGACAGAGGATTAACATCCAGAATATATAGATTCTCAAAAAACAAAGAAGTAAGAAAACAAATGACTCAAAAGATGGAGTAAATAGCTGAAAAGAGACTTCACCAGTGACAAAGTAAAGATGGCTGAGAAACATCTTGAAAAGTGTTTCAACATCACTAATAATTAAGGAAATGCTAATTAAAACCACTCTAAGACATCATCTCATTTTGATAAGACTGGCTAAGATCAATGAAGCAAAAGATACCAAATGCTGGAGAGGTTGTCAGGAAAGGGGAACACTCATCCACTCCTGGTGGGAATGTAAATTCATACAACCACTATGGAAATCAGTGCGGATAACCCTTAAAAGATTGAAAACACACCTACCACCTGACCCAGTCATACCACTTGTGGGTACATACCCACAAGACTCATCCTACTGCAAAGATACATGCACATCTATGTTTTTTGCTGCTCTCTTCACAATAGCAAATATCTGGAACAAACCCAAATGCCCCTCAACTGAGGAGTGGATAACAAAAATGTGGTACATCTACACAATGGAGTTCTATGCAGCGATAAAGAGAGATGACATCATGAACTTTGCAGGTAAATGGATGGAACTAGTTGCCATTATGCTAAGAGAAGTAGCACAGTCCCAGAAAAACAAATGGAAAATGAATCCCTCATTTATGGATGCTAACACCAAATCCCCAGTTGAAAGGCAATCTGAGCAGCATTATTGTTATATTTTTATGTGAAAGCAACTATACTGTTATAATGTGAATCTCTTACGGGGCACTAGAATTAATTACCACTTTTTTAAAATTACTAGAATAAATTACCACTTATTTTCAGACATTGTAATTACTGTATATAAATATTACTGTATATAATATAAAATTAAAAGGAAAAATGTGAATTCCTTAACATATTTTGGAATTAACATAGTTTATTTTCAGAGGGCATAATTTTGTTATATATGTCACGTTTATGTAGGCATATTTTGGAGCAATACAAATGGGAGGGAACAACAACAACATAAGGACTGGTTCAAAAACTGATACAGTTAAATTATGCCCCAAATAAAACTCTGTAGAGAAAAACTTTAAAAGGACTGAGAAAAACATGCAAGACATGTATTGCAGAATGCATGAACTGGGGTGAAGTGGGGGGCAGGTAAAGGGAAATATGTCTAAATTAGACTGAAAAAATGATGTATGAAATACACAAAACATGAAGAAAAGTATTTTATTAAAAAAAAGAAAAGTCAGCTTTATTTCTGATGGGTTTTTGTATATATGTGACTTGTCATTTTTCTCTTGTATCTTTCAGTATTTGAGCATCTAGTGTTTTTATAATAATATGGCATGGGGAAATCCTTTTCTGTTCTTGTCTATCTTGTATTTGTATTGGTATGTCTTTCCTCAATTTGGGGAAATTTTCTTCTATACTTCTGTTGAAATTCATACCATTATCCTGGGATTCTTCTCCTTCCTCTATACCTATGTTGTGTATGTTGAGTTTTTTCATGGTGACACATATTTCCTAATTATTCCTTTCCTGTGTTTTTTTTTAATTTTTCCTAGTCTTTGCTTGAGCTTTCCAATATTCCTATGATATCTTCCAGTATTAATATTCTATTTTCTACTTCATCCACTCTGTTACTGAAGCTTTCTCCCATCCTTTCCTGTTCACTGAATGAGTGTTCCATTTCCTTTTTCATTTCAGTTTGAGTTTTCTTCGGTATATCCACCTCTTTCTGAAGTTTATCATTCTTTTATTTTATTTATTTATTTATTTATTTATTTATTTATTTGTGGTTCCCTGGAACCGTCAATTGTAACTCTGAAATATCGATATTATGACTCCCCTTTCTTATTAAACAAGAGTCAAGTCCTAATGCGTATGGCGTGCTTTAACACACAGCAGCAGCAGAGAAAACCACAGAGGAACTAAAAGACGTGTTGACTAACGCAAGATTAGAGGTATGCAGGAGGGATGTGGGCTAGTGTTCTGTGGCACTGATTGAAGAACCGTCTTGACTGATTTAGTGTTGATGTGGGGGAAATAATTTTGGGGTGATTAGAAATCTTGTGTAAAGCTACGTCATTGGATACTCTGGATCTAGTTGGTCCCTGAAAGTCACTGTTGGACCCAAGAATGGGTACTGAGGCTAGCATTGTACAACTAGACAGTACGTGTCAAGTAAGGTTCTAAACAGGCCGGAGATGTTGTATTAGATGGCGCAGTACAGGGCTATGGAGAAAAAGCAAGTGTGTGTGTGTGTCTTCCAGGAGTAGCTTGAGCCGGGAACGAGGTGAGAAAGCTGGGGACCTGGGAGAACTGCTAGAGCAGAAGATGAGAGTGGGGTATGGACTCGTTCAGGAGGGGAATGAGATATGGCATGCCGAGAGCCTAGAATAGCGGTCCACAAAGACTGAATAGTTCTTGTATAGAACGCAAGGTAGAAGTGGGACAGCAGAAGTCGGTATGTGTCACCTGCGAAAGCCGGCCCACTTCCCAGCCCGAGGGACTACGAAAGGCAGCTAGCCTTACAGAGGATCGTGGGCGGGATCCTGGTGAGTGAGGAGCTGAAAGCTGATGGATGGAGAAGGGTGGTGTGGGACTGATTTTGAAAATTTCTTGGGAGCTCTAAACTTTTATTAAATTAATAAACTGACGAGATTTGCTGGGTCCGTGTTCTTCCCCCACAGTGAAGCGGGAAGCCACCCTACCTCCAGTGAGCCCCCCGAAGGCTGCACTCTCCGAGGATGAGGTGGAAAAGAAATCCAAGGCCATCATTGAGGAATATCTCCATCTCAATGACATGAACCGCGTAAAGTGCTGGCCTGATACTTTAAAAGACTTGAAAAGCAATGGACTGGGAGGTGAACCTTGTGGCGAAGAGGCATAACTAGTATTTCAAGCGACAAATGCATCACATAATGATGGAGGAAAATGCCGTGGATGCGAACGGCTCTTTGGGAAAGTGTGGCCCTGGTGTAAGGCCAGTTAGTTATAATGGGGGGGGGGAATTCATGCCCTGACTGGCATGGAATAGGCCCTGGTCTGGCAGTTAAGGGATGGCTTTCCTTTTTTATGCCCTGCCTCCTAGGGGGCAAGTGCATGTGTGTGCAAGAGTGGCTTCACCCTCCTTGCTCTTCATCTTTGTGCGGCACGGCATCGAGTCCACACTGGAGCGTAGCACCATTGCTCGTGAGCATATGGGGCGGCTGCTGCACCAGTTACTCTGCGCTGGGCACCTCTCCACTGCCCAGTACTACCAAGGGTAGGACCAGTTCTATGGGCCTTTCATGTACCCACCAATTCTTTCTCCTTTGTGGAACTCATGGAACTTTGCATTAAGGGTGTAGGCCAGCCATTCTGGTCAGCTTTGAGGCATGTGAACCATCAAAGGGACAGAATGGTACCTTAGCTTGAGTTTGTCTTCATGCCTAGAAAAATGTTTCCTGGAGGACCTCTACCATTTGATCTTTCGATATCCAGACTTATTCTTCCTCCGCCAAATGCCTCTGAAACTTTTAAAAATTCCCTTTAATACGGCTGTATGAAACACTAGAATTGGCTGAAGACATGGAAATTGACATCCCCCACGTGTGGCTTTACCTGGCAGAACTAATAACACCTATTCTGCAGGAAGATGGGGTGCCCATGGGAGAGCTCTTCAGGTAAGCCCCCTTAGGTGGATTCAGGGGAGGCAGTGAATAAAGGGAGTTGGGCTCAGCGAGCAGTTAGTACCTGTAGAGGATCAGGGTTTGGTTCCCAGCACCCACATGGTTAACAATCATCTGTAACTCAAAGTTCTAGATGATCTGATGCTTTCTTTTCTGGCCTCTGCAGGATTTGCACAATATGAGTGCACTTGGGTATATGCAGGCAGTACGTTTATACACATAATAAATAAATGGGAAAAAAGGAATAGAGGGAGTAGGGCAAGTTGAATGCTTTGATTTGGAGAGGGATGGAGTCTTAAGTGCTGCTGGAGACCCTCAGAATTGTTTTCTTTTACAGGGAGATTACAAAGCCCCTGAGACCTATGGGTAAAGCTGCTTCTTTGTTGCTAGAGATCCTGGGTCTCCTGTGCAAGAGCATGGTGAGTTGAGCCTTTTAGAGGGGGATGTTGCCTACGGATAAATCTAAGCCTGGGGTTGAGCTGATAGCTGAGGTGGCATGGGAGAGCCTCAATGTGAGAAATGCAACAACATGCAGAACTGGGATGATCTAGTTGGGTGTACATTGATAACTGGCCACGGGCACACATATCGAGTGAGCTGAAAGAGAGAGATAAAAATATGAGATCGGGTAGGTCCTCAAAGCTGTTCTCTCTGTGGATGAGTTTTGGGATCAAGTTGTCGTTTATAAGTGGAAGATGTATAGGAGCACGATGTAAACCACCGTGACGACTTCCAAGGATGTAGATTAGGCTTCTCTCAGAGATTTGATTCCACATATTATGACACACAAGTATGCTATGTACTTATTAGAAGTAGACCTATAGTATTCATTGGACAAAGGCCACGTAACAGCAGCTTTTCATGAATAGCTATGACTATACTCCATAGTTGCTTACACAGACAGAAAGATGCTAGGGATGCGAGCTTAACGCCAGATGTAGAAGTGATGACAGTAAAGACTCACGTGGATTCTGATAATACTTTGCACGGCACGCTATGGTCAGACGAGTATTTGCATTCGCGAACTTCTATATTGCAGCCAGGACAGTGATACGGTTCTTTGGAGAGAAGCGACGAAGTGCTAGTTTTTCTATTCACTGAAAGTTAGTTGTGTGGATGTGCAAGACAAGTCCTTTATAGAGAGAAGGAGTCGCAAAATGAATGTGTGCCTCAGATGTGGAGCTCATGGGGGTCTATGCACCGCATGTTGGATACTATCCTTTGGAGTGTACAGTCTCAGGGTTTGGGCCTCCAGAAGTGGATTGAAAATGACTCTCAGCGTGTGCTCTTTCAAGATGTTTTTCTTTTCTTACCGTCGTTATTGTATAGGTTTGCCTACCTCGGATGGATGTGTCGTATGTGCACCAACACTTCAGCAAGCGCGTGCTCCTCACGGAGGTCAGAAAAAATTCAAATAGATATGTGAGATCCCCCTAGGAAATTCAAGTTTACAACTAAGTACGAGTTTGTAAGCCACCCGCTAGTGTGGTCGTCTGAGAGCGATGAAATGGATCGAAGGCAGCTCGGTTTTGCGTGCACATAGAGCAGAGAGGAGAGTGCTTTCTAGCGAGCGCCTGCGGAAAGAAGACATTGTCTTATCGAGATTGACGCAGACCCTGATGGAGCTTATAGCCTTTTAATATCTGCCAAAGGAGAGTGTGCCACTCTACCATCCGGAGTGGAGTTGAGCCACTAGTGACCCCCGGCCAGAAAGGGCATATTGATTCCCACTCGGACACTGAGGAGAATGGAGGATATTGTTTAGCCATGTTTTGCAGTGGCATTGGGAATGAAACTAGATTCTTGTAAGAAGCGACACTGAGTGCCCAATAGCTCGCATAGAGTCTAGAGACTGCCTCAACTAGAAACCACCTTTCTGTCGTCCAGTCCTACAATTCATTAGTCCCAGATATAGAGGGTAAGCTCACATGTGGAGGCTAATAGGCTTGGTTTTTCCTCAGTAAAAACAGAGCTCTCTTCGGTCACTATTCCGATGCTCTTTCTGGATCGACAGGATCGTTGGTTTCACTGCCCAATTGTTGAGCGTATGTAGCTCCTCTATGCATGGCAGGCCTCCACACCACTTGTGGGCATTTGGTACAACCAGGAGCGACATAATGTTATATAGTAGATAATATAAAGATGGGGTGTGGGTGATAGATCCCCTTATATCACCTGTGTTCTAGCACTTGGGGTTGGGCAGAGTGAGTTTGAAAACCACCTGTAATTCTGTGGTTCTACTTTTGATTTTAACCAACGATCAAGCTTACACGAGTGATTTAGGGCCTAAGATTGGACCTTGAGTCTCAGAGGAGACTTTGGGCTGGATGCCGACTCTTATAGTAATGAGGAGACTTGGAATATTGTCTGAGATGTGAGTAGCCGTGTAAAGACTGTGGGGACTTTTAAGGTTGGACTAAAGATTGCAGTTCTATTGCTAATTAATCTTTATAATATTGGTGGTTCAGTGGAAGTCTCTATATGACGAGGAGGCACGACGGGATGTGACAAATAGAATGGGGGGGATTTTTGCTGAGAGAGAGTGTCTTGGTCACTTATGAGGCTTCTATGGTATTTCATGCCCAGAGTCCTGAGTACGTTTGTCCTCCAGTTGGCCGGCGCTGTTTTTGGACGTTTTGGGGTTGTGTGGCCATGCTGGAGTGAAGTGTGGTCATACTGGGAGTAGGCTGGTGAGTTTTCAATAAGCCTCGTGCTCTTATGGGTCGCCCTTCTTCTCTGTTCTCTCTGCTCTTTGCGAAGATGTGACCTCGGTTTGCTGCTCCAGATCCAGCCTGCCCAGCTTCCCCCCACAATGGACTCTAATTCCCTGAAACCGTCAATCCTAAGCTCAAATAAACTCTTCCTTTTGTAAGTTCCTTGATCATTGCTTTTTAATCACAGCAACAGAAAAGTGACTAATACAATATATTCTCATGGATTAGCCATTAATTATGTTTAAGACGATTTTATTCAAATAATTACAGATTCATGAAATCCCATGAGTTTTTCTTCACCAACTTGGAAAAAAAATCCTTAAATTCATATGTAAAAGCAAAAGACCCCCAGATAGGTAATAGCAACCTGAGCAAAAGTGCAATACATGGGCATAACTTTACAGAATTTCAACGTATATTATAGGGCTATAATATAAAGACAGCCTGGTACTGGCACAAAAACGCACCTGTGACTATGGAAGAAACTGAAGATCATCCAACTTGAGCTCATATAATTTCAGCCACCGCGTATTTGATAATGGTGCCAAAAAATTTCAATGGAGGAAATAGCACTTCAGCAAAATGTGCTGGCAAAATTGGATACCATCTTGTAGAAGAACAAAATAAACCCCTACTTCTCACCTGTCAAAAATCAACCCAAGAGATCAAAGACTCAAGGTGAAACTTGAAGACTCTGAAGGTGATGAGAAGAAAAAGTTTGGCAGCAACCTACAAGACATAGGTATAGGAAACGACTTTCTTTTTTATACTTTTTAAAAATTTTTATTTATTTATTTTGTATGTGTAATGAATGTACTATTTGCTGCATGTAGGTTTGTGAACCCGTGTCGTCATGCCGCGGAGGTCAGAAGAGGGTGTTGGATTCCTGGATGGATGGAGTTCTCCTGGAATTGGAGTTAAAGACGGTTCTCAGCCTGCCATGGTGGTGCTGGGACTAACCAAGGTCCTCTGCAAGAAGTAGTCAGTGCTTCTTAACCGCTAGGTTGAGTGCCTCTTCTCGGCCCAGAAAAGACTTTCTAAATCAGACAGATCTGCACGGGAAATAAGGTCAGTAGTTGACAAGTGGGATCTCGTCAGTGAAAGAAACAATCGAGGAGAGAAGAGAAAACCCACAGACTGGAGGGAACCTTTCACCAGTCATACATCTGACAGAGATAGAATCCAGAATATATAAGATCTCAAAAAACAAAGAAGTAAGAAAAACAAATGACTCAAGAAATGGAGTAAATAGCTGAAAAGAGACTTCACCAGATGACAAAGTAAAGATGCTGAGAAACATTCTTGAAAATGCTCCACATCACTAATAATTAAGGAAACTGCTAATTAAAACCACTCTAGACATCATCTCATTTTGAAAGACTGGTAAGATCAATGAAAAAAAAGATACCAAATGCTGGAGAGGTTGTGGAGAAGGGGAACACTTCATCACTCCTGGTGGGAATGTAAATTCATACAACCACTATGGAATCAGTGCGGGATAACCTTAAAAAGATTGAAAACACACCTATCCACCTGACCAGTCATACCACTTTGTGGTACATACCACAAAACTCATCCTATGCAAAGATACATGCACATCTAGTGTTTTTTGCTGCTCTCACTCCAATAGCAAATACTGGAACAAACCCAAATGCCCTCAACTGAGGCAGTGGATAACAAAAATGTGGTACATCTACACAATGGAGTTCTATGCAGCGAGTAAAGAAGATGACATCATGAATTTGCAGGTAAATGGATGGAACTAGTTGCCATTTATGCTAAGTGAGATAAGTGCTACAGTCCCAGAAAAACAAATGGAAATGAATCCCTCATTTATGGATGCTAACACCAAATCCCAGGTGAACAGTTGAAGGCAATCTGAGCCAATTATTGTTATATTTTTATGTGAAAGCACAATATGGTTATAATGTATCTCCTTACAGGCACTGGAATAATTACCACTTTTTTTAAATTATTACTAGAATAAATTACCACTTTTTTTCAGACATTGTAATTACTTGTATATAAATATTACTGTATATAATATAAATTAAAAGGAAAAATGTGAATTCCTTAACATATTTTGGAATTAACATAGTTTATTTTCAGAGGCGCATAATTTTGTTATATATGTCACGTTATGTAGGCATATTTTGGAGCAATACAAATGGGAGGGAACAACAACATCCTACATAAGGACTGGTTCAAAACTGTACAGTTAAATTATGCCCAAATAAAACCTGTTAGAGAAAAACTTTAAAAGGACTGAGAAAAACATGCAAGACATGTATTCGCAGAATCATGAACTGGGGTGAAGTGGGGGGCAGGTAAAAGGGAAATATGTCTAAATTAGACTGAAAAAAATTGTGTTGAAATACACAAAACATGAAGAAAAGTATTTTATTAAAAAAAAGAAAAGTCAGCTTTATTTCTGATGGGTTTTTTGTATATATGTGACTTGTCATTTTTTCTCTTGTATCTTTCAGTATTTGAGCATCTAGTGTTTTTATAATAATATGGCATGGGGAAATCCTTTTCTGTTCTTGTCTATCTTGTATTTGTATTTGTATGTGTGTCGCCTTTCCTCAATTTGGGGAAATTTTTCTTCTATACTTCTGTTGAAATTCATAACCGATTATCCTGGGATTCTTCTCCTTCCTCTATACCTATGTTGTGTATGTTGAGTTTTTTCATGGTGACACATATTTCCTAATTATTCCTTTCCTGTGTTTTTTTTTTAATTTTTCCTAGTCTTTGCTTGAGCTTTCCAATATTCCATATTATCTTCAGTATTAATATTCTTTTTTCTCGTTCATCCATCTGTTACTGAAGCTTTCTCCCATCCTTTCCTGTTCACTGAATGAGTGTTCCATTTCCTTTTTCATTTCAGTTTGAGTTTTTCTCGTATATCCACCTCTCTCTGAAGTTTATCATTCTTTTATTTTATTTATTTATTATTTATTTATTTATTTATTTATTTATTTATTTTTGGTATTTTTGTGACAGTGTCTCCCTTTAGTCCCAGCTGGCCTGGAGCTCGCTCTGTAGAGCAGGCTGGACTTGAACTCACAGAAATCTGCCTGCTTCTGCCTCCTGAGTGCTGGGAATAAAGGTGTGCACCACTATGCCCCTCCATTTTTTTTTATTGTTATTAAACTTTTTCCCATAAGTCATATATCATTTCTCAATCAAATCTAAAGCTTCCCTTTCCATGCCCCCCACCCCACTTGAGTCATTACACTCTGCATACATGTCCTGCATCTTTTTCTGGAGTCTTTCCAGAGTTTTTTTTTTCAGTTCTTTTGTTGTTGTTACTCTCCTCTATCACTAGTATTGCTTACAGTATATTATANTATTTTATTTATTTATTTTTTGGTTTATTTTTGTGACAGTGCTCCCTTTAGTCCCAGCTGGCCTGGAGCTCGCTCTGTAGACAGGCTGGACTTGAACTCACAGAAATCTGCCTGCTTCTGCCTCCTGAGTGCTGGGATAAAGGTGTGCACCACTATGCCCCTCCATTTTTTTTGTATTGTTATTAACTTTTTCCCATAAGTCAATATCATATTCTCAATCAAATCTAAGCTTCCTTTCCATGCCCCCCACCCCACTGAGTCATTACACTCTGCCATACATGTCCTGCATCTTTTTCTGGAGTCTTCCAGAGTTTTTTTTTTCAGTTTCTTTGTTGTTGTTCTCTCTCCAACTAGTATTATCAGTATATATATATATATATAATATAGATATATATATGTACTTATTTTAACTTATCTCTCCTTCTAGTTCTATAATTCATTTTAAATGTTCTTTAATTTCGTAATCATTCAAATTCCGTGAATTCTTGAGTAGGTTTATGATAGTGTCTTAGTTTGCATTCTATGCTGTGACAAAACACTCTGACCGACACCAACTTGGGGAGGAAAGGGTTTATTCAGCTCACATCTCCTGGGTCACAGTACTCACTCAGGGAGCCCAAGGCAAGGAACTCAGGGCAGGAACCTGGAGGCAGGAGCTGAAGCACAGGACTGGAGAATATGTTGTTTCACTGGCTTGTCCCCTGGCCCATGCCCAGCCTGACCTCTTATACAGTACACAACAACCTCCCCAGGGTGGCACTACTCATTATGGGCTGGGCCCTTCCACACTGATCCGACCATCAAGACAATATCCCACAGATATGTGGCCACAGGCCAATCCAATGGAGCCAATCCCAATTGCCTCCTTCAACCCAGTGTGTCAATCTTGACACTAAGCTATCCAGCACAGATATTTTTTCTAAGATCTGTGGCCTGGGTTACTTCTTAGGAGTCTTCATAATAGGGTCTTCTACTAGATTGATAGTATTTAGTGGGGATTTATTATTTGGGATCTTTTGAGTAATTGCTTTTGCTGTGATTTTGGCATGTGGATTTGTTTTTGTGGTTTGTATTCTGTTAGAATTCAAGTGTTTCTTAGTTGAGTTGAAGAGTGACTTTGCTTGTTTCTTCAGATGCCTTTGTTGTCTCTTTATTAGTTAGAACTGCTGGAGGTCTAGGTTCAGGTTTCTCCCTTTTGATTTTGTACTGGAGGACCAACTAGTTCTCACCCTTCCATTGTGGAGCTTTTCCAAGAGCCCAGGACAGGTAACAATCAGGTCATCTTGAACCTACACCACATGAGGTAAGCCTACTGGTTGGCTGAAAGCATCTGGATCTGGGTCCAGGAGCAGAACATCTTAGGCTGGAGCTGGGGGGAGTGGCCCAAGGCATTCCCTAGCCATTAGGTTGGTGTTCTGGAGTTCACGGCAGCCTAGCTGTATTGGCCTCTGGGCTTCTATCTCAACTGCTTGGTGTAAAGTTGCTCTGGTGAAGTGGCCTCAGGGTGGATGGGTAAGGCTCTGTCTTACCTGTCAAGAGCAGGATCTGGAGCCACTGGGAAGTTATCCAGATCTGTAGCTGTGGTCCAGGGGCGAGCTTCTGGGTGGGTGGGCATGCCTGTCTTGTACTGCTGGAGCTGGGAGTAGGCAGCTAGAGTGGATGCTGAGACCTGGGAACTGGGGACAGATAACCCCCTTCCCATGTCCGACTGCATGTGTGGGCCTCCAGACACGGCATGTCCCTGCTCTGTCTGCCTAAGTGAGCCCAGATTTTAATATACTGCTTTTAAACACAATTATGTTTAGGAAGAAAGAAGAGTTTATGAAAGCTTCTAAGGAATTTTTGCAAAAAAGAAGAAAAATCATACCTAAGTTGCTTTTCATTTTTAGAAGCCCTTTTCCTATGTATATTTAAAGACTACATTATGTAGTCATTTATTCTTTAAATTAAACCTTTTGAGTCCTAGTAGCATTATACAATACTAGCACATTGTACCTAATTGCAAAGATAATGTGAATGCCTTCATTTTCTTTGCCAAAATTACCAAAATATGTCATAATATACAAGGAACATCTTAAATGTTGCCCAAATAGAAAGGTTTTCTATCAGTACAATATATAATCCCATTACTTCAGGTGCCCAAAGATAAGTGGAACTATGAAATGAGAAAAATTAAAAGGAAAATATATTAAAAAGGTTCACTTTATATGAATATTATGGGGAAATTATCTAGAAGTCTAATTACTGAATACCTTTATATTGGACTCAAATTAAGATGTTTTGGTATCTGTTTATCTGCTCTTAACCCAAGGAGAAACTTTAGGAAACAGAGAATAAAAAAATTGGGGACAGAATGGTTCACAAAAATCTTTATACTGTCTGTGCCTAGATAACAGACTTTGCAAAAACTCAATCAAGACAAGGGAAGCAAAAGAGAACTGAGTGTGAAAAAGCAAACACGTTTTCTTCTGAAAATTCAAGAAGAACATAGACTTTATTGTGTTATCCAATTTAAAGTATTGTCCAATTGAATGTACATTGATAGTGTCACATACACACATGCAAAACATTATGTATTCACAAACAAATTCTCTCTGTCTCTGTCTCTCTCTCTCTCTCCCGCTCCCCCCCAAATGTACATATATATATAAATTATAATATATATATATATATATATATAATATATGCAACGGAAAAATTCATTGAAAACTCTTAAGCTTCCCCACACAGCTACTATTAAATAAAAATGTGGCTGAGGCTGATGTCTCAGGATTATAATCCCAGCATATGAGAATTTGGTACTCAGAAATGCTACAAATTCGACACAAACACTGGCTTAGTGTGCGATATTTAAAAAAAAATAACCAATTGCATATCTTGATAAATATTTATTATATTTGTATCTTAGTATAAAATATAAATATGTTGATAAATATTTATTATAGTACTTTTAGGCTGAAGTATTATATATTGTAAATTAATTTAAAAAACAGGAGGCACCTGGCAAAGTGACTAATGAACTATTTAATATTCCCTTGTCCAATGTTTATGTACACATTTAGTTGTTCTTCCCATGTACTTTGAGCATGTGCTCTCCAGTAATTTATATGTGTATAATGTCTTGGAGTTCTTTTTTTTATTTTATTTATGTATTTATTTATTATTGATTGTTGATTGAGCTTTGTGTATTTTCATACACATTCCAATTCAGTCAGGCATATATCCCTTCCCTTCCCCCCACCCCCCACCCTACCCATCCCGATCACATGCATTCTGCTGTTAAGTTTTCTGCATCTTTCTTCGTGCTTTTTTTGTTTTGTTTTGTTTTATATTTTTTAACAATAAGTGATAATTTTTGAGTACAAGCATCCTTCATGAAAACCAATTTGCAAGCAGTTGTGCCCCAAACCCACACAGCTCATGGGTCCCACCATCCAGCAGGGGGGGCTTGTATGTTCAATCAAGTGGATCAAATGAGTGTCCCAGTCTATATTGTGTAGTTTCACCATTAACCCCCATCGCAGCCCTTACATCTACCAACGCCCCTCTTCCGCAATTGTTCCCTAGGCTTAGAAAAAGGGGCACAGGTGGATGAGAAGCAAACACTCTACTTTCTCTGGAGCTGATGCTTTGGTCTCTAGTCAATTCTGGCTGTTTTCTTTCATGGGCTGCCAGCTTGTCCAGCCATAACCTTTCAATTCTACTAATGAAGCACATGCAATTAGATATTTAGGTATTAAACAGTACTAATATGTTTATGGAGGTTACTTTATGTATGTGTATGAGTGTACTGTCGCTCATGTAGGTTGTGACACCCGTGTCGTGCAATGCCGCGGAGGTCAGAGAGGGTTCGGATTCCCCTGGAACTGCTGGAGTTCCCTGATTGGAGTCACAGACGGTTCTTCACCGCGCCATGTAGGTGCAGGAGATCGAACCGCGGGTCCCTCTGCAAGAGCAGTCGGCGCTCTTAAACTGCAGGCCATCTCTCTCCAGCCCCCTGTCTTGGAGTTCTTTGGCAGCTCCAATTTATTACCTCAATTTGAATTCTCAAGAGACACTGAAAAGGTTTCTTTAAGGAAATTGTGAGGAGAAAGTATGTAAGCCCAGGCTATAAAGAGAGTTCAAATGTATAACTTCTTATCTGATTATTAATTTATTAGATCTAAGCTCTTCAAAAATTCTTAACATTTGACTTCATGTGTTTGTTTATGTAAATGTGTATGAGAGATAGTTCAGTAGAGTGGACTATTATATTAAAAATATTTGACCTTCAATCCCACCACTCAAGGTCAGCCTGGTCTACTAGTGACTTCCAGACCAGTTGCTGTACAGGTCCTATCTCAAAAGACTAAATAAATAACTAAAAAATATATAGAAAGTAGATAGGTTAAATAATAAATAGGTAAATAATTTAAAAACAACTTAGCATTAAAATCCATTTCTTGGGGCTGGGAGATGGCTCAGTGGTTAAGAGCACTGACTGCTCTTGCAGAGAACCCAAGTTCGAGTCAAAACCCAACATGGTGGCTAAGAACTGTCAAAATTTTAACTCCAGTTCCAGGGCAATCTGACGCCACTCTTCTGAAATCATCGGCTTGCACGAACGGGTGCACCAACCTATACATCCAGACAGTACACCACATACACATAAAAATAATTATAAAATATCCATTCTTGTTCACAAGAAAAACTATAAAACATTTAAAAATAATATAATAGGTTAGGTGCTATGAGGATTCTACAAGTGGATTTGATCTTACAAAGTAAAATATATCTTCAATGTTAATGAAGGAGATTCAAAATAAATAGATAGCAAAAAGCTGTTTACAGTGAGTCCTACAGCAAATGACAAATGGGATATAGATAAGGGTGGGACAGAGGGCCAATAAAGAGAGGTTTTAGTGTTTTGAATTCAGAGCTCAAAGGATACTAACACCCATGGTCCTGCATATGGCCTTGGAAAATCTTGGGATGGCCAGGGGGGCCTAACAGTGTTTTTTCTGTGTGAGTGGCATTTGTGCTTATCTCAGACTTGTGCCCTCAAATGCCATTTTAAGACAGGAAACCATTTTACTAAGGAGCTCTGACATCCTAGATCTGGGTCTTAATGGGCTTTGTGTTTTGTTAAGGACTAGTCCTTGTGTCTATCACTGTTTTTGTCTCTATTTTTATCTCTATTCTACACATATTTGTTATATACTTAAAATATGCCATGCATAGTACAAAATAACAAAATATGTTTTCTTGAATGCTATTCAGACAAGCAAAATATAGACTGAAAACATAATTTGTGACATAATGACTAGAAGAAACGTGTAGGTATTATAAATTTCTGGTTTACGAAAGGAATCGTTTGAATTTTGTTCCATTTAAAATCATCCTTTCTATTTTTTGAGCTGATAAAATCTACTAATCAATTTAATTTTCTTGTTCCTCTAGGAAATGTTGCTCTTTGTCCCTGTCAATGAACCTGGAATATGCCAACTAGATTATGTCACTCAGCATTATTGATTTAAGAGATCCTCATCTTGGTACTTGTAAGGAAGCAGCCAAGCTACCCTGGTATTTCTGTTTGTGAAGATTCAAAAGCAATGAAGCAAGCTATTTCCCCCGAATGCTGTTATCCATGACAAAGGAGCTAACTACTTAATTCCAGGGGTCTGTTATTATTTGTAAACTGGTTCTTAAATAAGGATACTTACAGATGCCTCTTTCTCCAGATGGTACCATTTAACTGCCTGTGTTAATCATGAGTGGTTTTTTCTTTTCTTTTCATGTTTATATATATATATATATATATATGTACTTATTTTAACTTATCTCTCCTTCTAGTTCTATAATTCATTTTTAAATGTTCTTTAAATTTCTTGAATCATTCAAATTCCTTGAATTCTTTGAGTATGTTTATGATAGTGTCTTAGTTTGCATTCCATTGCTGTGACAAAACACTCTGACCGACACCAACTTGGGGAGGAAAGGGTTTATTCAGCTCACATCTCCTGGGTCACAGTACTCACTCAGGGAGCCCAAGGCAGGAACTCAGGGCAGGAACCTGGAGGCAGGAGCTGAAGCACAGGCCATGGAGGAATGCTGTTCACTGGCTTGCTCCCCTGGCCCATGCCCAGCCTGACCTCTTATACAGTACACAACAACCTGCCCAGGGTGGCACTACTCATTATGGGCTGGGCCCTTCCACACTGATCGACCATCAAGACAATACTCCACAGATGTGGCCACAGGCCAATCCAATGGAGCCAATTTCCCAATTGCTCCTTCAACCCAGGTGTGTCAAGTTGACACTAAGCTATCCAGCACAGATAGTTTTTCTAAGATCTGTGGCCTGGGTTACTTCTTAGGAGTCTTCATAATAGGGTCTTCTACTAGATTGATAGTATTTAGTGGGGATTTATTATTTGGGATCTTTTGAGTAATTGCTTTTTGCTGTGATTTTGGCATGTGGTTTTGTTTTGTGGTTTGTATTCTGTTATGAGATTCAAGTGTTTCTTAGTTGAGTTGAAGAGTGACTTTGCTTGTTTTCTTCAGATGCCTTTGTTGTCTCTTTATTAGTTAGGAACTGCTGGATGGTCTAGGCTTCAGGTTTTCCCTTTTGATTTTGTACTGGAGGGACCAACTAGTTCTCACCCTTCCATTGTGGAGCTTTTCCAAGAGCCCAGGACAGGTAACAATCAGGTCATCTTGAACCTCACACCACATGAGGTAAGCCTACTGGTTGGCTGAAAGCATCTGGATCTGGGTCCAGGAGCAGAACATCTTAGGCTGGAGCTGGGGGGAGTGGCCCAAGGCATTCCCTAGCCATTAGGTTGGTGTTCTGGAGTTTCACGGCAGTCTAGCTGTAGTGGCCTCTGGGCTTCTATCTCAACTGCTTGGTGTAAAGTTGTTCTGGTGAAGTGGCCTCAGGGTGGATGGGTAAGGCTCTGTCTTACCTGTCAAGAGCAGGATCTGGAGCCACTGGGAAGTTATCCAGATCTGTAGCTGTGGTCCAGGGGCGAGCTTCTGGGTGGGTGGGCATGCCTTGTTTTGCCTACTGGGAGCTGGGAGTAGGCAGCTAGAGTGGATGCTGAGACCTGGGAACTGGGGACAGATAACCCCCTTCCCATGTCCGACTGCATGTGTGGGCCTCCAGACACGGCATGTCCCTGCTCTGTCTGCCTAAGTGAGCCCAGATTTTAATATACTGCTTTTAAACACAATTATGTTTAGGAAGAAAGAAGAGTTTATGAAAGCTTCTAAGGAATTTTTGCAAAAAAGAAGAAAAATCATACCTAAGTTGCTTTTCATTTTTAGAAGCCCTTTTCCTATGTATATTTAAAGACTACATTATGTAGTCATTTATTCTTTAAATTAAACCTTTTGAGTCCTAGTAGCATTATACAATACTAGCACATTGTACCTAATTGCAAAGATAATGTGAATGCCTTCATTTTCTTTGCCAAAATTACCAAAATATGTCATAATATACAAGGAACATCTTAAATGTTGCCCAAATAGAAAGGTTTTCTATCAGTACAATATATAATCCCATTACTTCAGGTGCCCAAAGATAAGTGGAACTATGAAATGAGAAAAATTAAAGGAAAATAGTCTAAAAATGTTCACTTTATATGAATATTATGGGGAAATTATCTAGAAGTCTAATTACTGAATACCTTTATATTGGACTCAAATTAAGATGTTTTGGTATCTGTTTATCTGCTCTTAACCCAAGGAGAAACTTTAGGAAACAGAGAATAAAAAAAGTTGGGGACAGAATGGTTCACAAAAATCTTTATACTGTCTGTGCCTAGATAACAGACTTTGCAAAAACTCAATCAAGACAAGGGAAGCAAAAGAGAACTGAGTGTGAAAAAGCAAACACGTTTTCTTCTGAAAATTCAAGAAGAACATAGACTTTATTGTGTTATCCAATTTAAAGTATTGTCCAATTGAATGTACATTGATAGTGTCACATACACACATGCAAACATATATGTATCACAAAGACAAATTCTCTCTGTCTCTGTCTCTCTCTCTCTCTCCCGCTCCCCCCCAAATGTACATATATATATAAATTATAATATATATATATATATATATATAATATATGCAACGGAAAAATTCATTGAAAACTCTTAAGCTTCCCCACACAGCTACTATTAAATAAAAATGTGGCTGAGGCTGATGTCTCAGGATTATAATCCCAGCATATGAGAATTTGGTACTCAGAAATGCTACAAATTCGACACAAACATGGCTTAGTGTGCGATATTTAAAAAAAAATAACCAATTGCATATCTTGATAAATATTTATTATATTTGTATCTTAGTATAAAATATAAATATGTTGATAAATATTTATTATAGTACTTTTAGGCTGAAGTATTATATATTGTAAATTAATTTAAAAAACAGGAGGCACCTGGCAAAGTGACTAATGAACTATTTAATATTCCCTTGTCCAATGTTTATGTACACATTTAGTTGTTCTTCCCATGTACTTTGAGCATGTGCTCTCCAGTAATTTATATGTGTATAAGTGCTTGGAGTTCTTTTTTTTATTTTATTTATGTATTTATTTATTGATTGAATTGTTGATTGAGCTTTGTGTATTTTCATACAGCATTCCAATTCAGTCAGGCATATATCCCTTCCCTTCCCCCCACCCCACCCTACCCATCCCGATCACATGCATTCTGCTGTAAGTTTTCTGCATCTTTCTCGCTCTTTTTTTGTTTGTTTTTTTTATATTTTTTTAACAATAAGTGATAATTTTTGAGTACAAGCATCCTTCATGAAACCAATTTGCAAGCAGTTGTGCCCCAAACCCACACAGCTCATGGGTCCCACCATCCAGCAGGGGGGCTTGTACTTTTCAATCAAGTTGATCAAATGAGTGTCCAGACTACATTGCTGTAGTTTCACCATTCACCCCAATCGCAGCCCTTACATTCTACCACGCCCCCTCTTCCGCAGATTGTTCCCTAGGCTTAGAAAAGGGGCACAGGTGGATGAGAAGCAAAACACTCTACTTTCTCTGGAGCTGATGTCTTGGTCTCTAGTCAATTCTGGCTGTTTTCTTTCATGGGCTGCCAGCTTGTCCAGGCATAACCTTTCAATTCTACTAATGAAGCACATGCAATTAGATATTTAGGTATTTAAACAGTACTAATTGTTATGGTAGGTTACTTTATGTATGTGTATGAGTGTACTGTCTGCATGTAGGTTTGTACACCTGTGTCGTGCAATGCCGCGGAGGTCAGAAGAGGGTGTCGGATTCCCCTGGAACTGGAGTTCTCCTGGAATTGGAGTCACAGACAGTTCTCAGCCGCCATGTAGGTGCAGGAGATCGAACCCGGGTCCTCTGCAAGAGCAGTCGGCGCTCTTAACTGCTAGGCCATCTCTCCAGCCCCCTGTCTTGGAGTTCTTTGGCAGCTCCAATTTATTACCTCAATTTGAATTCTCAAGAGACACTGAAAAGGTTTCTTTAAGGAAATTGTGAGGAGAAAATATGTAAGCCCAGGCTATAAAGAGAGTTCAAATGTATAACTTCTTATCTAATTATTAATTTATTAGATCTAAGCTCTTCAAAAATTCTTAACATTTGACTTCATGTGTTTGTTTATGTAAATGTGTATGAGAGATAGTTCAGTAGAGTGGACTATTATATTAAAAATATTTGACCTTCAATCCCACCACTCAAGGTCAGCCTGGTCTACCTAGTGACTTCCAGACCAGTTGCTGTACAGGTCCTATCTCAAAAGACTAAATAAATAACTAAATAAATACATAAGTAAGTAAATAGGTAAATAAATAAATAGGTAAATAATTTCAATATACCTTAGCATTAAAATCCATTCTTGGGGCTGGAGAGATGGCTCAGTGGTTAAGAGCACTGACTGCTCTTGCAGAGAACCCAAGTTCGAGTCCCAAAACCCACATGGTGGCTAAGAACTGTATTTAACTCCAGTTCCAGGGAAATCTGACGCCCTCTTCTGAACTCCTCGGCATTGCACGACACGGGTGCACCAACCTACATCCAGACAGTACACCCATACACATAAAAAATAATTTAAAAATATCCATTCTTGTTCACAAGAAAACATAAAACATTTAAAAATAAATATATATTAGGTATAGGTGCTATGAGGATTCTACAAGTGGATTTGTATCTTACAGTAATATATATCTTCAATGTTAACTGAAGGGAGATTCAAAAATAAATAGATAGCAAAAAGCTGTTTACAGTGAGTCCTACACAAATGACAAATGATAGATAAGGGTGGACAGAGGGCCAATAAAGAAGAAGGTTTTAGTGTTTGAATTCAGAGCTCAAAGAGATACTAACACCCATGGCCTGCATATGGCCTTGCAAATCTTGGGATGGCCAGGGGCCTAACAGTTTTCTGTGTGAGTGGCATTTGTGCTTATCTCAGACTTGTGCCCTACAAATGCCATTTTAAGACAGGAAACCATTTTACTAAGGAGCTCTGACATCCTAGATCTGGGTCTTAATGGGCTTTGTGTTTTGTTAAGGACTAGTCCTTGTGTCTATCACTGTTTTTGTCTCTATTTTTATCTCTATTCTACACATATTTGTTATATACTTAAAATATGCCATGCATAGTACAAAATAATCAAAATATGTTTTCTTGAATGCTATTCAGACAAGCAAAATATAGACTGAAAACATAATTTGTGACAAGTAATGACTAGAAGAAACTGTGTAGGTTATATAAAATTTCTGTTTACTGAAAGGAATCGTTTGAATTTTTTCCATTTAAAATCATCCTTTCTTTTTTGAGCTATAATCTACATCAATTTAATTTTCTTGTTCCTCTAGGAAATGTTGCTCTTTGTCCCTGTCAATGAACCTGGAATATGCCAACTAGATTATGTCACTCAGCATTATTGATTTAAGAGATCCTCATCTTGGTACTTGTAAGGAAGCAGCCAAGCTACCCTGGTATTTCTGTTTGTGAAGATTCAAAAGCAATGAAGCAAGCTATTTCCCCCGAATACTGTTATCCATGACAAAGGAGCTAACTACTTAATTCCAGGGGTCTGTTATTATTTGTAAACTGGTTCTTAAATAAGGATACTTACAGATGCCTCTTTCTCCAGATGGTACCATTTAACTGCCTGTGTTACTCATGAGTGGTTTTCTGCTTTCGTTTTAAACAAATACTTAACGCAGCAATTCTTTTATCAAGAATTCTCTCTCAAAATTGGAACAAAATCCTAAAGTGCTGCATGAAGTGGCAGCACAATTTCCTCCAGTGTGGGACACATGGGTTAAAAGTAAATGGAGCCTGACAGTACTGAGGAATAAAAAGAACTATAGTCAAAGTGGAAAAAGAAAACTTCTCTGTATTTCCTTGGAAACCTGAGTGTCAGTTCTTGCTTTGCTATTTTGCTAGATTTGTGACCTTAGCAGGACTCCTCAACTGCCAGCCCCCTAACCCCCACTCCTCAAAAAACAAAAAAACAAAACAGCAGCATAAACAGTAGGGAAACCCTCAACCTTTTCATTGGATTTGTTTCCAGACTGAATAATTAATATGTTTCAACACTACTTCTGATGGATGTTAGTGAATACTACCAAAAAAAGAAAAATCTACATTTGCATACATTCAAAGAGCATTAAATGAAACTAGGAAATCAGTTTCTTCAGTGAAAATTTCCCTGACATTAAGATGCTTAAGTGCTTTGTGAGCATATGAAACTAATTCCTAAATGTACTCTTGTTAGAAAGATGTTCCATAGAATGCTTTTTGGAAAGTGCTACCCTATCTTCTACCATACTAGTCAAATGAAAACTCATAAAAATTTAGATGTTAACAGTAGATGGTTTTTCAGGACCTACATTCTAGTTGATTTTTCTCTTAAAAATTCATTCTATTGGGCTGGAGAGATGGCCTAGCGGTTAAGAGCACTGACCGCTCTTACAGAGGACCCGGGTTCCATCCCCAGCACCCACATGGCGTCCGAAAACCATCTGAAACTCCAATTCCAGGAGAACTCCAGTTCCAGGGGAATCCGACACCCTCTTCTGACCTCCGCGGCATTGCACAACACGGGTACACAAACTTGCATGCAGACAGTACATTGATACACATACAGAAATAAATAAATGCTGGGCGTGGTGGTGCATGCCTTTAATCCTAGCACTTGGGAGGCAGAGGCACGCGGATCTCCGTGAGTTCAAGGCCAGCCTGGTCTACAGAGTGAGTTCCAGGACAGCCAGAGCTACAGGGAGACTGTCTCAAAAAGACCCCCCCCAAAAAAAAATGCACTCTATTTTTCTGAAGGTGTTATAAACAACCTAACCTAATAGCACTTTGTTTGTCATCCTTATCCATGAAACTCAAATTTCAAAAATATTCTTATAATTTGATTTTCAAAATCAATTCATTTTGTACAATGTCCTAAAATAAATCGATTAGCAATTATGATACTGCGTTAGCACTTAAATAAGTAAAACAAAACAAAAAAAGTGTTTGTTTCCACAGGTTCAGACAATACTAGCTGTACATCTCAGTCTTATTTATTTATTTATTTATTTATTTATTTATTTTTATTTCTGATGTGTATGAAGTGCAAGTTTGTGCACCCGTGTCGTGCAATGCCGCGGAGGTCAGAAGAGGGTGTCGGATTCCCCTGGCACTGGAGTTCTCCTGGAATTAGAGTTTCAGACGGTCCTCGGCCGCCATGTGAGTGCTGGGGATCGAACCCGGGTCCTCTGTAAGAGCGGTCGACGCTCTTAACCGCTAGGCCATCTCTCCAGTAACAATGTATTTTCATCACATTCAAATGTCTTCTGAGTCTCCTCTCACATCTCCCCACCTCCCTCTTCTCCCACAGCCCCTAAGTCTTATATTTAAAGGGTAAATAGACATTATTTTGCCTATTTCACAGGATTTTTTAATCTAGAATTTTATTAGCATAATTTCAGCTGAAGTTATACAAAATTTTAGTGCTATTTCTGCATTGTTTTAAATGACAATTGAAAAAATACTAGAGTGTTAGAGATACAGCTGGGGTACTAGATAAATCCTTTGATTCCAGTACAGCTAACCTATGCTGTATATGCATGTCTGTAAGAGTTTTTCTGAAAATATTACTTTTCCATTACTTCGCCTGTATTTTTCTGCATATTCGTTGTTACTTAACTCTTATTCTACGATATAAATGTGAGTTATTGAACTTTAAAAATTTGTTCATTTCTTAATGCTTCTTTTTATTTGATATTTGTGATGGATATGGATATACAACTATATTAATATTTTCATTTAAATATGTCATTGGTATTCTATGTGTCTTGAATGAACACACTCTACTATCAGAGAAATAATGATGTCCTTGGGTTGGGGAACCTAATGCTAGAGATACATGTCCAGAATACCTTCCCAGACAAAGAACCCAGACAAAGATAGATGAGGAGGGTGGTCTTTGTTTGACTTTTGTTGAGGTAGTCATGAATAATGCCTCATGCCCTGGATGATGTGAGTTTTTTGTGTAAAAATTTCATTCCAAGTCATTAGGCCAAATGTTGTGATTGTGTTTCCAGTGGAAACAGTTTAAGAAAGGAAGGGTTTATATTGCTTCTCCGTGATGACAAGGGGAAGACAAGATGGAGGTTTGGCTGTCGGGGCAGAAGTACGAAGCAGCTTGCTTACATCTTTGTGGGTCAATGAGTAGCACTTAACTTGTTGCTTTTCATTTTTTATTCAGTCAAGGCCCCAGCACATGGAAAGTGCTGTCTACATTCAGGCCTTCCACTCTGTTAATTCTCTTTAGAATTAGAATTTCTTCTTCAGAAACACACCCAAAGGTGTGCCTCACTAATGCCACAGTTATTTTGGAGTTTATCAAGTTGACAAGGAAATTAACTACCACATTCATCCTCCTGTAAATAACTCTGATAATCTCATTGCTTCTCCAAGCTGGACTTGAATGGAGTCATTTCTTTGGCCTGTCATCACCCTCTCTGGAGTGATTAGAAATAGACTTCACGGGAAAAGTTACTCAATATGAATCAAGGAAGAAATAATTAAACTTTATTCTATTATGTTGGTTTTAACTTTGTAATCAGAAGAAAGACTCTTCTGTGTGACCCCAAATTTACGATGGGTGTTTGAGATATAAGATAGCTAGCTGAATTTATTACTCTGAGTTAGCTTTTGTTACTTTTTATCCAGGAAGAGACAGTGAATTGTATTTACTATCATCAGTTTACCCTTCAGCTTTGTGGCCAGGTTAAAGCCCCAAACAATTCTTTTGATTTATTTTTAATGAAATAATGAGAAGCAGTTTGAGTACTGCTGGCAGAAATGCTTGGATTTAAAAGTGGTAAACTGCCTCTTTGAGAGTCTATTCTCTCCCTCAGTTCTGGATTCTGTAATTCCTTGCCTACCCCAACATTTGTTCCACTTTCAGGGCCTGCTTCACTGTTATGTTGAATATTGGTACATATTAAAATCATCTTGAGCACTGGCTTAAATGACAGGGGTAAGGGAATGAAAGCTCTGCTACTGTGTTTTAGCAAAAAACAAAAAGAGTTTATTCTTGGAGTTCAAACTGTTAGTCTTCTGGAGAGAGGCATCAGCATTCCCTCTGGAGTCCCCAGTGATGATACTTTGGGCTTGTATGGCTGCTCAGTAGCCCCTTAGCTTGTTGGTAGTAACAATTACCCTCATTTAATATACCTGACTCTTTGGCAAAATTTCCTTGGAATTCTGATAGGAATACTCACTTCAGAGCAAGTTTATTTTTTTTTCCTATCATGTTAAAAGTAACTCAGATCTGATAAATTTTCTTAATTGTTTCCAGTGTTTATCATATTTAGATTATTTTTTAAAGCTTTCTGGTCAATACTGTTATGAATATACTTTGATTTTCTTCCTGTACATCTTTTTGTAAAGATTTATTTTGCTTTATTTCTTTGTGGGTAGAGATGTTTGACTGTGTGTGGGTGTCCATGTATGGCTAGGCATCCATGGAGACCAGAAGTGGACATTAAATCACCTGGGGCTCAAGTTATGGGTGGTTGTGAACCACTCTGTGTGTAGCTTTGGGGCCTGAACCAGGGTTCTCTGTAAGAGCCGCAAGCATTCTAAAACACTAAGCCAGCTCCCCACCCCCTCTTCTATCTATCTTTTTTGAAACCAGGGTCTTACTACGTAATCCTGGTTAGTTTTAAGCTCATGATCCTCCCATAGCCTGAGTACCAGAATTTACAGATATATGCCACTATGTTCAGCAAAAGAATTGGAGAGGATATAACTGTTTTTTGTTTGTTTATTTGTTTGGATCAGTGCGAGAAATGAAATTGAGGGCCTTTTGCATGGTAGGCAAATGTTCTACAACTTAGCAACATCCCTAGCCTAATATGTTCTAAACTTTGAATTATTCTTTTAATTCGATTGATGTTGGGGGGAGGTTATATGTTATATATCCATCTTAAACTGGAAAAAATAAAATTATTTTTTCTTCCCTTAAAATTATTTAAAATTAATAGATGATTACACACATTTATGGATAGAGTGTGATATTATGTCACACACATAATGTGGAATGATCAAATTGGAGTAATTAGCATATCATCATCTTAAATATTTATCTCTCTGCATTCAGAATATTTAAAAAACCCAGAATATTCAAAATCCCTTATTTTAGCCATTTTTAAATATAAAAATTCTCATTGGCTCTAAAAATTTGATTTCTTTTATTATTTTCTATTTGCATCCATTGAAATTTATCCATGGATTCAGTGACAGATCTTTTTCTCTCTGTGACTATTAATCTTGGCTGTCAACTGGACTGTAGTTTTGAATTACCTTGGAGATATACCTCTTGCTGTGGTTATTTGGAATTTCCAGAACTTTTTCACTAAGGAAAAGACTCATCTTGAATATGGGAGCACAACCCAGAGAAAAATGAGAGGAAGTTTGCTGAGCACCAGAGTTCATCTGTTTCTGCTTCCTGACTCAATGCAACATGACTACTTCACACTCCCATTGCCTCAGCTAGGGCCAGATCTGCCGCCACTTCTTTCATGGATTGAATCCTCAACCTCTAAGCAAAAGTAAATTCTTCCTTCTTTAAGTTGATTTTGCCAATTATCTGGTAACAACAGTGACATAGGTGACAGACACATTTTTTTTTTTTTCTAATGGTAGTTGACTGCAGCCACCAAAAACGTATTTTTCAGGTTTTGGTGTAATTTAATTCCTCAAAAGATAGTTTTTCTTCAGAGTTGAATATGCATCACTTAAAATAAATCTTTAACTTGTTAACTAAAAAGAATATTATCTAAGATGAAATCTAGCTTTAATTAGAGCAGAAAACTTACCTGTCACTTAAATCCACTGTTGGGGGCTGGAGAGATGGCTCAGTGGTTAAGAATGCCGACTCCTCTTGCAGAGGACCTGGGTTCAATTCCCAGCACCCACATGGCGGCTAAAAACCACCTTTAAGCCAGGTGTGGTGGTGCACGCCTTTAATCCCAGCACCGGAGAGGCAGAGGCAGGTGGATCTCTCTGAGTTCAAGGCCAGCCTGGTCTACATAGAAAATTCCAGTCCAGCTGTGACTACAGGAAGACCCTGTCTCAAAAACCAACCAACCAACCAAACAAACAAACAAACAAACAAACAAACAAAAAATCAAATCCCCTGTCAATACCGTGGAGCTCTAGAGACAGTCCAAAAACATTGTTTCGATATATTAGGATATAAACAATGGCCTTTATTGCTAATGACTGTTTCTAAATTAAATTATCTGTAGTTACTTTACAAGTTTTCTAAGACATTCTAGAATTAAAATGCATTTTGTCATATTGAATAAGGAAATTTTTGACATTAAATTGCCATGACTTTCCAAGATAGTATATTGACTACCTCTTCTGCAGAGTTTAGGAACCAAGCTATGTTCTTATTTGTCTATGTTAATTTAAATAAGATTATCTATGAAAGCTATAGATTAGGCCAGGGAGCCTACAAAGGTCACTTTGAGTAAGTACATGTAATACAAAATACACACAAACTGGCCATATGGAAAAGAAGACTGTAGCTATGAAAAGGCAATTTAAACCTGGACATTTGATAAAGGGAAGAGTAATCCAGCCTGATAGCTGTATATTCATTAATAATTTGTTTTGTGTAATTAAGTAAACAATGGTTTAAACTTAAGTGTCAAAGAAGGTCAAGCATGCGAATTGTTCCTGGTACTTTTGTTAGATTAAGAAGTGGAACATCATCGCAAAATCATCACTTCCCCACTCTGGTTTTCAAACTGGAATTGCTCTATCCAGTTTGTAGCAAAATCTACCAAGGGCTTACTTTCAGTTTCAACAAAGATAAAAGAACAAATAAAGAACAGATAAATAGAATTAAAACAGAAAGTAAAACATCATCAAATAAGGCATTTAGAACATTCAACCAGGATGTCTAGAGAGCAAACAAAGTTAACATTGTTAAATCTGGGTTTACAACCTCTGGCAGGAGTCCACTAGGGAAGAAGCTGTCTTGCCGGAGCTCCAGATTGAAACCTCCAGCAGAGCAGAGCAGCAACTTCCTGGCTTCCCATTTCACCTTGAGCGTCTTTACACTCTGGGATAAACAATAGTAATGTGTTTGGAAAAGGTTTACCTTCTAGCTGTTCTGAAGGACGCAGTGTCTTTAATTTGCTTAGCTGATTGCTTGTTTTCCCTTTCCCAATCAGAGAGCCAGAGGTCCAGGCTGATCCAGGACAGTGGGTCTGAGGAGGAAGGAAAAGGAGGTCATTCTCACTCCCACAAACTGTTTTCAACCAGCTTAAACAGCGTATGACAATTTCCCAATAAAATGTGTATTACCAGAACACACATGGCCCCAGAGATATGGAGTGCTCTTCCGTGGTACTGTTGTATATACACAGTTCACCTTCTTACCAGCTCAATAATCTAAAACAAGCAAAAAATGGAGAAAAAAATTTACAGTTTAATTTTATTTTTATTAATATAAAACATAAACTACAAACACTTTGCATTAATAAGAAAACATCAGACTTGAAATGATTTTGGACTGCTCCAAATTGCTATTCATGAATACCTCCCTGGGAGCACTTACAAATTCATTGCTGCTACACTTAATATATCTTGACAGAAATAGTGGCAATGCTCTTCTATAGGTGAAAATTCATGGTCTAAAATGCTGGTTTAATTACCAATATCATTATCACATAGCAAATAATAATAGTTTTTAATGCTAGTATTTAAATTATTAGGATATCCAATAAACATTTTTACTTTGAGAGTAATGTAATAAAACTTGCTGTCTCAAAATTCTTTTTTTTTTTTCTAGTGTTTTTGGGACATGCAGCCCCAGTTGGCCTGGAACTCACTTTGTAGAACAGGCTGGCCTTGACTTCTAGAGATCCAGAGATCTGCCTGCCTCTGCCTCCCAAGTTCTGGGATCAAATGCATGTGCCACCATGAGCTCAAAATTTTGATAGAATAATGAACCAGCTTCATACCTATATATTTATTAGTAATTTGTTTTAACTAATTATACACTAATGACTGGATGAAGCTTAACAGTGATGAAACTTAACAGTGAAAGCATCAAACATGCAAAATTGTCCTGAACACCTTTATTAGATTAAGAGGTTGTATTAACCCTGTATCCAAAGCCTTGCTTCTCTACTAACTGTAACCATATTCTCTTCTGTTTCTGTTACATTGTGAGTAACCATCTTAGAGGTTTTAAAGCTAAATCTCTACATTGTCCTAAAACCCTTTTGAAGTTAAGATGGAACTGGAGATAAAATGCATGCATATTTAAATTACTAAAATGACAGCTTTATTTTTAGCTAGTTTTTATTTATGGATGCCTCTCAATTTTCTATCTAATGTAGACAGATGGAGCCATGAATTCCGGTGTTGTTTTCCATTTTGGGCATTTCTTTTAGAAATATCTGCAAGAAGAGAAATTTTTAAACATGGCTTCCTTTGCTAACGTCACACCTTTTCCCCCACCAAACATATTTAAGTCAGGAGCCAGAACAGCAGATTTTGTGGAAAATTTGGATATACTACTTTTCTTGCTTTTCTCATATCTTTTTTTTTTTTCTTTCTTCTTAAAAGATGTTTGGTGTAGAAAATATTTTCCTACTGACTTTTCCTTCATTCCCATGAGAGATACCAGAGACAGGTTCTATACAAGTCCTAATGATCTGTAAGATTTTGCCAGGAGTAAAAACACTGATATACTTTCTATCCAGTTGATGTTTAAGCAGCTCTGCATCCATGAGGCCTAGTAAAAACTAATGTGAGGAATGAATTCTGGAACACTTGATTTGAAATGTGAATATAAAACCTATAAAAAAGACATCAGAAAATGAAAACAATAATTCAGTTCAATGTAGTTGGAAAGCAGGTGTAGGTATGATCCTCCCCATGGTTCTGAATTCCTCTTTAAAACTCCTATTCAAGGCAATTCAGCTTCTTGAATATTTTCAATAAAAAGTATTTCTTTGTATAATTTCATCAAATTTTAATGTCCACACCAGCAAAATTCACCATTAAAAATTGTGGTCTTAGGATATGGCTCAGAGTGTGGCTTCATGTGAGAATTCTCTTAGGATGCTCCAGCCTTGGATTCACTCTTTAGCAACTCACACAGGCACATAGGAATACACATACCCAAACATGCCCACACAATTATAAACATGCCAAGTCTGGTCTTGAAATTGATCTAAAACCTGTCATATTATGTTTGAATCTAATGTTCACTGATTTCTGGAATTAAAATCTAATTTCATCTTTTCTATGACATATCTTCAAGTATTAGAATCAATATCTTCTATTTATCTAGTAGTTTGTTAGATCTAGCTTATGTCAGTCAGTTTGCAAAAGCTAATTTTCAAGATTTCAGGAAATCTGACGTTAGTGGTTATTAAAAATAAAATAATTCAATGATAAGTATAATAAAACCCATTAGGGGCTAGAGAGATTGGTCAGTGGTTAAGAACATTGGCTGTTATTCCAGTGGAATCTATTTTAGTTCCCAGAACTCACAGAGCTGTCTGTAATTCAAGTTCCAGAGGATCCAAGATGCTCCTCTTAGTATTTCAAGCGATGCACTTAAATCCATGTAAGTAAAACACTCATACAAACAGAATTAAAACAAAAAAGAAAATATATTAAAAACAGAGGTAAAATAAGAACTCTTCATTTATTTTTTAACTACACTTTATTGTTATTTATGATAAATCTTAAATATGCCAATACATACAACTGAAACACTACACATTACTATATTCTTATAGGTTGATGTTTGTACATCTCCCCACATTCCTAAATTATAAATTATAATCTGCAATGTGCTCATATTTGGAAGTTGGGTCATTGGGAACTGAGATTATAAGAATATAGACATACATACACAAAAGTCTTGCTAATTTGGCTACCTATCACCAAAATTTCAAGATTACAATGCTGTTAATGAAAAATACACCATAAAGACATAAGATGTGGGCAGGGGATGTAATTCAGTGATAGAGCACTTGCCTAGCATGCCTATGATCCTAGGCTTGCTCCCTATCACTGAAAGAAATGGAGAAAGTAAAATAAAAGAAAATATATTAATAGAAATATAAGTAATTATTGGATTTATTAACATCAAGTATAAGAAGATTATATAAAGTACTCTTTCTACTGTGTGCATCAGTGTTCAAATTAGTTGTCAAATACTAGTCTCATCCTTAATGGCTGATATTAATAACAGCATGCATAAATTTGGTAAGTCTTATAGAGTGCTCAGAATGGTATGGAATCTGATTTTGGTATAATTGGTAATAAAGTTTGTTTTATATTCTCAAGTGGTTCACAAAAACTATTATAGCTAATTGCAGAATAAGATTATATACTATCAGTAACAGAACAGATTCTATAATAAGCTTTGCACTAGTTTGAAGATTTTATTTATTTTTTTAATTTAATTTTTATTGATGTTTTGTGCATTTCGTACATCATTTTCCAATTCAGATCAGGCATATTTCCCTTTCCCTTCCCCCTGCCACCCCATCCCAGATCATGTATTCTGCCGTAACTGTCTTGCATCTTTCGCTGTTTTTTTTTTTTTTTCATTTTTTAGCTATAAGTGATAATCCATGAGTACAGGCATCCTTCGTGCAAAACCAATCTGCAGGCTGTTGTGCCCAAACCCCCACAGCCCCACCATCCAGTG
>VZQC01005209.1:3086087-3131481 GCA_009823505.1 Rhizomys pruinosus
TATAGAGAGAGAGAGAGAGAGAGATAAAGAAAGAAGAAAGAGGGAAAGAAGTAAAGAAAGAAAGAAAGGAAAAGAAAAAAAGAAGAAAAGAAAAAAAAAGAAAAGACAAGACCAGGGAGGTAGGCGATGGCTTCATAGATAAAGCACTCTTTTCACAAGTGTGAGGACTTGAGCTCAAATCCTTCATACTCACATAAAATAGGGCTCAGTAGTGAGCACTTCTGTTCCCAATGCTCTTGTGGTGAGATGGGAGGCAGAGGCAGGAGAATAACTGGATGCTTACTGGCCAGGTTCCTTGGCACATGGCACACTCAGTGTCAAATAATAGGAGTCCCTATCTCAAATAAGATAAAAGGCAAAGTCAGGCACCTGAGGTTGTCCCCTGACCTCTATATGAGCTCTCTGGCATGCCAACACTCATTCAGACTCACATACACATACATGTACTCACATGCATGTGGAAATACTCATACACTTACACACATTGTATACACACATGCACAAAACAAGAACTGCTCTTTAAAGTGTTAATATATTTAGCTGGGCTTGATGGTACACACCTTTAAATCCAGCACTCAGGAGGCAGAGCCAAGTGGATCTCTGTGAGATCAAGGCCAGTCTGGTCGGTCTCCGTATTGGGCTCCAGGCTAGCTGGTGCTAAAGGAGAGACCTTCTGTCTCAAAAAATAGTGTTACTATATTTAATGAATGCAGTCATAAGAAATTAAATAGAAGAGAATAGAAGTCAATAGAAGAGAAAATAGAGACATGCTCGGAATCATAGCAGAAGTAAAATAGAGTAAAATAAACTGGGACGTGGGAGGTGAGGCCACAAATATTCACATATATTATAAAATAAGAGAGAACATACTTTAAGCACTTGGAGAAATTGAGATTTATTTTTAGTAACTGAGAGATGTGAAGCAATTGTTTTACAAGTTAATGATGGGAGTGTACTGTGCTGTGTCGGAGAAGAGAAAAGCTGAATGCAAGGTGGGAAGACAATAATGGATATTTTACAATTCAATAGCCAGACGAATTTTATGTAACTTTTCAGGAATGGCAGCAGATGTTAAAAAAGAACAATTCAATTCATCCATTTACATGAAAATGTTAGCTAAAAATATAACACATAAAGATACAAATAAATAAAATTACCCAAGGAAAAGCACAGAGAAACTATGATGTATCATGGTCAGATTAAAGGAAAAGGAAGAAGTTTTAAAGATATTTCATAATGCCAACAGCCAAGAGTGAGGTGGCAAAGAGCATATCTGTTTTATTTAAGTAACATTCTAAGTATTTTCATTGGCATCATGGTTTATTAATATTTTGACTTGTTTTTTAAATATTTCTATTTTTATTTAATATATATATGAGTACACTGCTTACATGGAGATAGGAACACCATGCTTTGGAATGCTTGTGGTGGCCAGAAAAGAGCCCTGGAAATGGAGCTATAGACAATTGTTAGTCACGATGTGTGTGCTGGGAACTAAACCTATGTCCTCTGCAAGAGCAGTGAATGCTCCCAACTACTGGAATTCATATACTCTTTCATTTGTTTTAAAGACTATTGTGTCAAGTTAGTGTCCCACAATTTTCCTCAGTGCAAGTTCATCCACTGACATCTAGTCAGTTTATCGAGAATCCCTGGCTTTAAGAAGATCAGCTCTTCCTCAATCAGAAGTAATCAGCTGCTAGTAATTCTTCAGCTATGATTGGGGTCTGCTGCCCATTTCCCTAGTTCCATGCTGGGTGATTGTCTGCTTGCATTTACATGCATCTTGTGCATGCCTACACCACTGCTGTAGGTTCATATGAGCAGGGACCCAGGAGCTTTGTAGCATTCAATTTCCTTATGGTCATGAACATCCTCTTGGCTTTTACAATCTTTCTGCCTCCATTTCCATAATGATCACTGAGCCCTCAGTGAAGCTTATATAGGAGTCCTGTCCAAGGATCCACACTCTGTACACTCTTTATCACCCTGCTTTGGCCATTTGTGACCTTTTGTGTTCCTGTCTCTCTGTTTCATGAAGACGCTTCATTAATGAGAGCTGAGAGATTCATTCATGTCCTCTTTACCACTTATTCTGTGTTGCATGATCCTTAAGTGTAGAGGTTGCATAGTAGATGTGCCACCTACGCTTGGGCAATTCACAGACAATGCCTGTCTGTGACTGGTTGAGGTATTGTGTAATAGTCTCTGTCTCATGCAAACAATACTTCTTTGATGGGTGGTGACTGGGATACTTGACTACAAATATAAAGATACAAATTTTACACTTATTAAGAAATTATATTAGGGGCTGACCTAATATTATATTATAATATAATATTATATATTATATTAGAGAGAAGACCCAGTGGTTTAGAGCGCCAACTGCTCTTGCAGAGGATCCAGGTTCGATCCCCAGCACCCACATGGTGGTTGAGAACCATCTTTGACTCCAGTTCCAGGGGAATCCGACGCCCTCTTCTGACCTCCACGGCATTGCACGACACGGGTGCACAGACCTACATGCAGACAGTACATTCATACAAACAAATAAATAAATAAATAAATAAGTAAATAAATAATTAAAAAAATTATATTAATCTAGGGACGTGACAGGCTTGGGGATTTCTCTAAGATCTATGACCTCTCCAGCCATGTGTATTTGACTGCTTACTGACACATGAGTTTCCTCCATTCGAGTGGACTTTAAGTCCAATTAGGCTGATTGCACCCAAGATAAAGTTCCACTACTGCACCAATGTCATGTGTTGTGTTGGTCACTTATGTGGTTATTTGTCCTTAAAGCTGGTGTTGGACCATTGATTGATGTCCTCCCTTAGCAGCCTGCATAGTGCTCTCCAAAGTTATGAGAGCTAGCCTTCGGAAAGGTGGCTTCCAGGTCAGTTACAGCTCTATTGCTTCAAATATGGTCTCTGAAATATGTCCTGTCTTCAGAAATAGGGTCTTACCTTCAAGTTCTAAAAACCAATCAAGGGCTGTGCCAATAGCCTGTGTAATTTTGGGAGTCTCTTGGACTACTCTGACCAAGAGCTCCAAGGAAGATTTCTCTTGTTTCTTGTTATGTAGCCTTCAACTATGCACATGGACTCATGTAGAGATATTATATGTGTAATATGTCTGTAGGGTGTTGGACTAATATGATTCCTTTTTTTTAGACTAGCTACACATTATTTACCTCTCATCTCTTTCTTTCTGTATAACACTCCCTTCATGTTGTCCCCATTTGAAGTGTCTCCATTTTTCCCTTTTCTCCCTTGATAATACCAGTCTCTTATCATTCTTCCTCTCTTTAGCTCCTTCTTTCCATTTTATGCCCAAATTTCCTTTTATAGCTCTCCCTGCTCCCTCCCATTTACATACCGCCATTTTATCCATTTCTCCATTAGTAACCCCTGTCTCCTTCTGTTCTCTCTCAGGTTCCTTCTTTCCTTTAGCCTTCCTGGTTTTAGCAGTTACTTTAGGATATATACTCATATATATGGTTTTTGTGCTAGGATCTACAAATGAGGGAGAAAAATAGGTTGTTTTTTTTATTTTCTTTTACTTCAGTTAGCATAACACTCTCTAGTTCCATGCATTTACTTGCAGATGTTGCCTTTTTCTTTTTTTTAATACTGAGTAGAATTCAACTGTGTAAATGTACCACATTTTCTTTATCCACTCATTAGTTGAGGGACACTTAGGTTGCCTCCATCTCTAGCTACTGTAAAAGGAGTAGCAATTAACATGGATGTACCAGTATCTCTGCCCAAGAGATGAGTCCTTTGGATATATGCAAAGGAGTGTTATAACTCAGTCAAATGATAGTTCATTTTTAGTTTTTTTTTTCCATTTGACAGGCTATGTCTATCAACAATAAATATCTTACACAAGTTCTACCAAAATGGTGTGTAGCTTTGCTTTTAAAATGGGAAAGGCATACATTATAAAGGTAAATACAATGGAAACCCTGAAATAGATATAATCTGAAACTAATGAACCATACATTAATAAATGGTTAATAAAAACAATGTGTTTTGAATTTGTTCAAGTACTGATTTTTTTGTATAAAGATTTATATCTGCTATCATGAGAAATGAAAAAGGATCTTTGTAGACAATCCCCCAGGCCTGCTGGGGAATTTCAGGGTCTGACCATGAAGGACAGGGGGTGAGAGGTGCAGAGTCAAAACACAGACCCTGGAAATTGGGTTCACCCTTGGATGAGGACCCAACTTCCCAGTTTTGGTGATTCATTCTGGTCATAGATCCACCTCTAGGTAGAATACCTAGGCCTTAAAGAAACAGAATCCCAGCCCTAAGCAGTGTTGATAGACCAGTCCACAGACAAATAGCTTTCAAGAAGTCTGCCTCCTTTAATGAATTCTTCATAACCTCTGCTTTTCTTCTTAATAGTTTTCCTTAACTATTAGACCTTCTCCAATATCTTGGATTTCTTTGTCTTTTTCTCAAAAGTTTCTTTCCCTCCCCATCATGAATCCGTTAGTCCACTACATGTCTGTCTTCCTTGCTGGCTCTACACAGGCATGCTATTTCCTTTAAATTCTAAGAAATTATTTTATGAATGAAACCAAGAACTCTTAAGCAGGCCCCATTTTGTGTATTCCATCAGGACAGAGATGTGGGACATACCTTTGATAAATATGAATAGGTTTCCAGTGGGGCAGTTTAAAATTTGGATATTTGCATTGCGACATCTGAGAGCTACAACTGATACAAGAGAATTTGGGGTCCCCTTTTGGGGTTCTTAGTCACATTAATTAAATTTAATAATGGAATCAAATGGAAATTGAGAACAATTTGGCTAGAGTTTAAGTGGAAAGACACAGGGCAGACAAATTAAATTTCAGCTGTTTCCCTGAGGAGGAGACTTGAGGGAAGTAGAAGAAGAAAAAAAACCTACAGCCATGTATGTCTGTTTAGATCCAGGGTGGAAATGAGACACAGGGAAGACTAGTAGGGGAGATGCTGGGATGTAAAAGTACAGTGTTTCATTAAATACTAATTAGTTCACCTATCTCTTCAGCCTGGCTTAACAGTGAGCCCACCTTCCTAGGAATGGGCCCTTGGCAAGGTGATGACATGCTCAACTGAAATGCTACTTCTCCTATTCTTTTGACTAGACAGAATTTTCTATTAACTAGCCTTGATTGCTATGTATTTTTTCTAGTATGTCGTAGATATTCTGATTTCCATATGCTTACATGTCTTATATCATGATTTTCTGTCACCAGTGGAAAATTAGTCATCCTAAAAAATGCCTTTACGGGGGGGATATAGATAGATATGAAAACTTTTTGTCAAAAAACCTTGCAACCCAAATCTTAAAACTAACTATGGGAAAGGATTTGTATGTTCCAACAGGCCAGAGTATCACCAACTTAATGGCTGAGAAAGAAAATGCAGCTTTGCAGTGAGTAGGATGTACCAGAAAGTGCCAGCAGAAGGATTGACTCCTCTGGGCATTGAAGGGAAGAAATGCCTCAGATTGCTGCAGACATCAGGCCCCTCTGTGGATCCTACTAGTAACAACTATTTTTTAATGATTCCTAACGAAGCTTACCTTCTAGGTGCTGCAAAGGTTTTAATACAAGAGACTTTCTTAACTCCCCCCCATAGAATAAAGAGAAATAAGAGGATGATGAGGTCATTCTCCAGCTGTAGATTGGAACCAGCTGTTATAGAAGTGTTCTCTTGTAAAATCAGTAAAACTGCCTTCTTTAATTGACTAATGGACATAGAAACTGTGAAAAGGATTATTTTCTATTCAGAACCAAATATAATGCTAAAGTCTCCTTAAGCTATGCACTTAAACAAAATATATCAATACAGGAGCTCTGACATCAACAATGGATTATTCTACCAAGGAGATGTTGGCCAGGGGATCCAAGCCCCCACAAATGGTAAAGGCTCCTTGCCTCCTAACTGGGATATCTGCAGGAAGAGAGGCGATAAGGCCCTGCTGTTGAAGACCTGATACAAACATGGAAAAGATGTATGGAGACCGCACTTGCAAGTATACAGATGGTCTCTGGGATGCCAGAGAGTGTTACCAAAGACCACTAAACCAATAAAGCAAATATAGGTCTCCTTGAGTCAAGCAAGACTCCTCCGTCAGCACCAGCTACACCTCATCTGCCTGGAAATACTGTGCAGCAGTGGCAGCCATATGTCTGTATATCCCAAATCTAATTGGCTATTGGCTCTCTCCTTGGAGGAATAACCCACGGCTGATGTCACAAGCTTACATCCTCTAATGGTTAGGAGATGTTATAAACCACACGAAGACCCTGCCATACTTGACAGAAGAAAATGTAGATCATGAATTGACATACCATCCAAACATCTGTGTCTATACCAAAGTAACCTACCATAACAATTAGTACTGTTTAAATACCCATATATCTAATTGTGTGTGCTTCATTAGTAGGATCGAAAGGCTATATATTATACTGTTTAAATACCTAAATATCTAATTGCATGTGCTTCATTAGTAGGATCGAAAGGTTAAGCCTGGACAAGCTGGCAGCCCATGAAAGAAAACAGCCAGAACTGACTAGAGACCAAGACATCAGCTCCAGAGAAAGTAGAGTGTTTTGCTTCTCATCCACCTGTGCCCCTATTCTAAGCCTAGGGAACAATCTGTGGAAGAGGGGGCGTGGTAGAATGTAAGGGCTGCGATTGGGGTTAATGGTGAAACTACAACAATATAGACTGGACACTCATTTGATCAACTTGATTGAACATACAAGCCCCCCCTGCTGGATGGTGGGACCCATGAGCTGTGTGGGTTTGGCCACAACTGCTTGCAAATTGGTTTTACATGAAGGATGCTTGTACTCACAAATTATCACTTATTGTTAAAAAAAATGAAAACAAAACAAAACAAAAAAGCAGAGAAAGATGCAGAAAACTTACGGCAGAATGCATGATCTGTGATGGGTAGTGGTGGGGTGGGGGGGAAGGGAAGGGGATATATGCCTGAACTGAATTGGAAAATGATGTATGAAATACACAAAGCATCAATAAAAATAAATAAAAAAAATGCCTTTACGGAATACAAGGAGACCTTCCCAATCACAATAACCTCAAAACAACAATAAAATACTTAGGAACAAACTTAACCAAAGACACCAAAGATCTCTAAAATAAAAATTATAAACCCCTGAAGGAGATTGAAAATGACATCAGAAGATAGAAAGACCTCCGATGCTTATGGATTAGAAAAATTAATGTAGTAAAAATGTCCCTTCTACCCAAATTAGTATACAGATGCAATAAAATCCCAATTAAAATCCCCAAAACTTTCTTCACATGCTTGGAAAAAAATCCTTAAATTCATATGGACAAACAAAAGACCCTGAATAGCCAAAGCAACTCTGAGTGAAAAGAGCAATACAGAGGGGAATCTCTATACCAGACTTTAAATGATACTACAGGGCTATAGTCATAAAAACAGCCTGGCACTGGCACAAAAACAGACCCATAGACCAATGGAATAAAACTGAAGATCCAACCTTGAGCACATACAATTTCAGCCACCTCATATTTGATAAGGGGGCCAAAAAGTCTCAGTGGAGGAAAGACAGCATCTTCAGCAAATGGTGTTGGCAAAACTGGATCATCACTTGTAGAAGAATAAAATTAAACCTCTACCTCTCACCCTGTACAAAAATCAACTCCAAATGGATCAAAGACCTCAACGTGAAACCCAAAACTCTGAAAGTGATAGGAGAAAAAGTTGGCAGCAACCTACAAGACATAGGCATAGGAAAAGACTTCTTAAATCAGACAGCAGCTGCACAGGAAATAAGGTCGACAATTGACAAGTGGGACCTTATAAAACTCAAAAGCTTCTGTACAGCAAAAGATACAATCAGGGAAGTGAAGAGAAAACCTGAAGAGTGGGAGGAAACCTTCACTGCTGATACATCTGACAGAGCACTAACTTCCAGAATTTATAAACTACTCAAAAAAACAAACAAGAAAACAAATGACTCACTCAAAAGATGGAGTAAAAAGCAGAACAGAGACTTCACAACTGAGGAAATAGAGATGGCAGAGAAATATCTTAAAAAGTGTTCAACATCATTAATAATTAAGGAAATGCAAATTAAAACCACTTTTCGATATCATCTCATGCCGATAAGGCTTGCTAAGATCAAGGAAACAAATGATACCAAATGCTGGAGAGGTTTTAGGGAAAGGGGAACACTCATCCGCTGCTGGTGGGAATGCAAACTCGTACAACCATTATGAAAAGCAGTGTGGAGAACCATTAAAAAACTCAAAATGAGCTTAACATCTGACCCAGCCATACCACTTCTGGGAATATACCTACAAGACTCATTCTATCACAAAAATACATGTACAGCCATTTTGATTGCAGCTCTCTTCACAGTAGCAAAGAGCTGGAACCAACTCAAGTGCCCCTCAACTGATGAGTGGATAGAGAAAATGTGGCACATCTACACAATGGAGTTCTAAACAACGATAAAGAAGGATGATATGATGAAATTTGCAGGTAAATGGATGGAACTAGAAGATATTGTTAAGTGAAGTAACACGGTCCCAGAAAAACAAAAGATGAATTGTATTGTACCCCTCATCTGTGGATGCTAGCACCAAGTAGCTAGTTGTAAGGCAAACTGAGCAACATTGATGTTATATTCTTCATGACCTGAACACAACTGTGCTCTTATATTATGAATCCCTAGACAGGTTCTAGAACTAACCTACCATTTATTTTCAGACTATGGATTTTTGGTATATGATGGCGAGCATGTATACAATTTTATAGTAACATAAAGTTAAAATGGAAAAACATAATCAAGAAATATGATATGGAAATAACACACAGTTTGTTTTCAGAAGATACAATTTTAGTATAGGTGTGATGTATCAGGCTGGTTTATCTTAGCCATTCTGGGTGCTTAATGACCACTCTATAAAGAGTAAAGTCTGTTCATGCTTCAGAAAAGGAAGCCTGGTCCAGCAAGACCTGATTTTGTCCTCAAGTGGATGGAACTGGTAAATGAAAAGCTGAAAGGAGCAAAGGGCTTCCATTCTCCTCCTCACCCCCCCAAAACCTGAGAGATCCCTGAGGATCAGAGCTTCAGCTGAACCTGAAAAAAACAAAAACCTTGGTTAATCTTGGCTAACTGTGTGGACTTAAGGATCCAAAAGGAAAGTACAACCAGAAATAAATAATCAGTAAGACCAGAGAAACTACTAGAGACATAAAACTTCAGATCTTTTTTTTTTTGGACTACCTGGGTTGTATCATGGAGGCCAGTATGAGGGGATCGAGACAGGATGCATTCTTACTGGACTTCATTTGGGGGACCATGGGAGAGAAAGACCCCGATGTGGAGCAAAAGTGCAGGATTGATGGTTGTTTGAGATTGCCAAGGAGGAACCTCTGAGCACTTCCTTAAGGAAAACATGACATCTTTTAGGAAAAAAAAGTCCTCCAATTCAAGTGATATGTGCATATACATACATATATATATATATATGTATGTATATATATGTAAATATATATAACACAATGTATATATACTGTAGCAATACAAGTTGGAGAGAACAACAGCAAAAGAACTTAAAAAAATTCTGGAAAGACTCAGAAAAAGATGCAGGACAGGTATGGCAGAGTGCAGGGACTCAGGTGGAGTGGGGGGGCATGGAAAGGGAAATGACTCCAGATTTGATTGAGAAATGCTGTATGACTTATGGAAAAAGTTTAATAACAATAATAGTAAAAATTACAAGAATAAAAAAAATTAAAATTTAAATTAAAATTAAAATTTAAAATTTTATTTTTGTTTTTTTATTTTTTTTTTCTTTATTTGTTTGTATTTGTTTTTTTAAATTCTAATGGTTTCTTGGGTTTCTTCCCCCCAAAAAAAACAAACAAAGCTGAGTGACTCTTGAGGACCAGACCCTCAACTGACCGTAAGATAACAAAAAGCCTTGGTTAATCTGGGCTAATTGTGTGGCCTTAAGCATCGAAAAGGAAAGTATAATCAGAAGTAAATAGTAAGGTCTGAGAAATTCAGATATAAAAGTCGAGAATCCTCCAAACCTTCAATGCCAGATGGGGACTATTGAGATATCCAGCTTGTGGACTGAGCAGCTACTGGGATTTCAGCCTCTTCAGAGTGTAGACTGCCATTGTTGGATTACCCAGGCTGTGTCATGGAATCCAATGCAGGAAGATCGAGACAGGACACATGGTGGCTGGACCTTACTTGGGTGACCATGTGGGGGAGGGACCCCATTGTGGTACATGGGGGCAGGATTGATGGTTGTTTGGGTTAGCTAAGGAGGTACCTCTAAGCACTTCCTTGAGGAAAACATGACATCTTTTCGAAAAAAAAAAAAATCAAACATAGCAAAAAGGCTATAAAATGAGAAGTAAAAAAAAAATGCCTTTACATGAACAATAACAGCAAGAACAACAAAAATGTGTTAAGTATCAGATAAGTATCAGATAGAACAGCAATAAGAAAACAACAAAAAGAAAATGTGTTCAAGTATAAGATGGTGAAAGTATGTCTATTGCATCAAGAAACAGTCCTAGATTGGAGTCCTGTACTGAAGAAGTTTGGTTTTCTTTACATAGTATTGAAGAATATAGAGAACATTTTCACAACTCAACATTTCTCTTTAAAAATCCAAGTTGCTTTCTGTGGGAACATAACCTCTCCTTTCAGGGATGCCTGGGAAGTAAAAGGAAGAAGAATCATTCAGGGCAGGAGAGTATGTGGAAATGTACATATCCTCCCAAATGTTAAAACACTCATTTAGATTTACAAAGAAATTGTCTTTACACAATGAAAACCTCTCAGGAATTCCTACTGCATATTTGTTTGCTCTTTCAAGTGAAACAAATCATCATTAAAAGGTTCAGCTTCAAATTAAAACCTTTTAGAACCTTAGAGGGACTTGTTCACAGAAGTTCAAATCCCGTAGAAAATGGCTCATTGCTGTCTTGGAGAAGGAGAAAAATAGCTACTGATGATATTCAAGTCATTTTCTATCTTCTCTTTCATTAATTTTAAACATAATTCATAGGCCATTATGCTCTCGAAATCAAAAGAATTATTCCTTATTGTAGCCCACCATTTTTCATCATTATATCCACACAATGTTCAATTCACCCGCTCATTCAAAATGGCTCTTAAAGCAGGCAGGGGAGATTAACTCCAATACTTACATTTGGCTTTAATTCATAGCCTTATAAAGACACTTACTAGTCTAAATATGTATTTACACAATAGAATATGATGACTCATTTGTAAAATGTAAACATACTAGTTTAAAAAATTGCTTAAATATGTATTTCTGCCTGAAATTTTCTCAGGATATTCTATGTGATACACAGGAATAAGTCCCTCATATTTGAGTCACACCACTTCTCAGAACAAAGCAAATAATAAAACAAGAATGATCCAAGGGTTGAAATACATCTGAAAACAGTAAAAATATTTTCATTTTTTATCTTCTTGTATATTTCACAGCCATAGAAGGCCCCTGTCCCTCAGTTCAAACGGAAACCTTTCAGTCTATTCTATTCCTTTAATGGTATTACAGGGTTGCTGTTTAAAGTCTAATAATGAAACACCTAGGAAGATGTTTTGGACAATAATAATATTCTCTTTTTCTAAAGAGAAATATAACTCATTAGCTTTTGTTATTGGCTAGACAATCATTTCACTATACCATCAATCTCTCTGCTTTTAAAAGTCTGTTGTACATTTAAAAAGCACTTGAGATCCTATTTTCTGTTGTAGTGTGGTTGCTGAGGAGTACCATTGGGCTAGCATCAATTTAATCACATGCCTGTGGCTGATATCTATCTTAACACATTGTGAGTTATGAATCTTGCACAAAATGAATCAGAAGTGGAAAAGAAGTATAGCATTTCATCTTTATGAATGCCTAAAAATAAGCTGTTGGTAGAACCTTCTGGATCTTCAGTCTCTGTTATTAATACATCCATTTATGCAGTAGGATAATCCAATCCAAATGTTGTAGCAGATAAATTCTCTTTGCTATAAGTGCTGCATGCTATACCCTTTTTTGTTGTTTGTTTGTTTGATTATTTTCTGAAGAAACCTACTTAACATTTTTGGCCTGAACATGTGTCCCCAATCCCTGTTCTCTTTATCTGCTTTCATTATGTAAAGCAACATCTTCTAGGAAGGTTTGCCTGGGTAGGAGGCTTTGATTGACAGACTTCTGAGTACTTACTGAAGCATATTTTTCTAAAGAAATATTTTTATTTATTTTATTTATTTTTGTTTTTGAGAATTTCATAAAGTATTGTATTTGCATTATTTCCATCTCTTTGAGACCCCTTCCAACTCTTACCATGTCCCTGCTACTCCCTTACAATTATTTGTCCTCCTCTTTGATTATCATTGTTATAATTGCATACATTTCTAAATATATAACATACTGAACCCATTTAGTGGTGATCATGTGTTAATAGCTTCCCACTTGGGTTTAGACACCCTCTCAGGGAGCTAGTCCCAAGAGAATTCTCTGGGTCTTGACATCCATTGATTGCCTATAGCTCTTCATCTTGAGGTGGGACCCAGTGAAATTTTTCCTATCCAAGCTGGCCTGTCATCAGGTTTCGTCATTATGCAAATGTAGAAGAAATGATATGTTCTTGTTTTGAACCTATCCTAGAAGTTCCTACTTTTGATTTGTTGAATCTCTGGACTGATTTTCTCTGTGTCTACTCTGCTGGAGAGTAAGTTAATTACCCCAACAAACCATCTCAAACCAGTGGATAAGCAAAGAGAATCACCTTGGAGATCTCATTGCCAGCAATGCTTGTAGTGGAAAGCATCTTATGAATGCTTCCAACTACTGCTGCCTTGGAGCAGCAAAGCAGCCTTTCTGATCCCAGCCAAACCATAGAATTATAAGATGTAACATATTGGTTTTGTTTTAAGCCACTAAACCTGTGGTCATTTGTTATACAGTAATTGATAACTAGAAAACTTAGAAATAAATATATGAAGAATAACTGATCAGAACAAATCCCTGTGAAAAAGGAGGCATATTCTATTACTCACGGCATCACTAGAGTTTTACCCTTTCTCTTCACATACTTCTTATTCCTAGCTAGAACCTTTGCAATACTTTAAGCCTGTGATCAGGTATCTTTGCCAAGGGGGCTATGAAAAGGTGCTGCATCTTATGTTTTGAAATAAAAGTGAGCGTTAAAGAATATTATTGGCTTGCCCTCACATGTTTAGACGAGAAAATCTTTATTGCATTTTTATTTTTATTTTCAGGGTGATATTATACACAGGACTTTTTGTTTGTTTGATTCCTTCATATCAAGTTGCATACATTGAAGTGCTTTAAAAATTTAATAGAAAAACTTGAAATAATAAATAAATGCTGTGGAAAATGTCTTTAATATTGAAGAAGAAAAAGACTTTTATGACAATGTCTGAAGATCTCATATATTTAAAGTCCCCAAATCTCAGTGATTAGTTGTATGTCAGCACTAAATAAGCAGACTTTAAAAAGCCATGAAATAGTGGCAAAATGATAAAGTTTATTTCAAAATAGATTAGCAGTAGTTGTTTGGATTTGAAGCTGATTGCTTGTTTCCTTTGTTCCTCAGGGACTAGAGCCTACATAAATGACAGACATAAGGAAGTAGGGAGGAGGGAAAAGGATAGACTTGCTAGAAACTACTAAAAACGCAATAATGAGGAATGATTTAACAAAATTCAAACGTTTCAGATCATTTGAGAGCCTGGAACAGCAGATGGCAAATATAGTTCAATTCAGACAAACATTTAAAATGATGTGAAGCAATGGAGAACTACAAAAGAAGGCTGTGGAAACACATTTCAATGGACTAATCGCCCAGCATGCAAGCCAGAAAATATCTAAAAACTTTTAACTAGCAGCTTAGTGCAAAGAAGCAGTCTTCTTACATGAAGACCAAAATTAAAAAGTGTCTTAAGCATTCATTCTTATTTGTTGGAAGAAAATGGGAAGAGGAAAGAAGAATAAAAAAGGCTTAGAAAAGGAATAAGGAAGATAGTTAATACATTATGAAATTCCTCTAGGAGATTTAATTTACCCATGGAGATAAAGCAGCATTTCAGTGTCTATTAAAGTGTGAATAAGAAATGTCCCAACAGGCTCTGGTTTGGGGGGTAGGGGGTTCTGGAAAGTTCAGGAGATGGGGATAATCTGAGGAAATTACTAGGCCTCTGAAAGATGGTCCCTTTTAGTATCTTCTGCCTTGTGTACCTTTCCATCTCTGTTTCCCATTTGCATCTGGCCTGAGGTAACAATTTTTGCTTTTCTATACCCTTCTACCTCTTGTTCTCAGCTCTCAGAAATGTAGAATCAAGTCACGACAAACTGTACCCTTGGAAATCATGAGCCAATATAAATAATTCCCTTTTTAAGTTGTTTTTATTACAATTACGACATGTTGGTCTTGGAAATAAAAGCTAACAATGTTCTAATTCATTTATTAGAGTACATTTTAATACCTTACATAAAAATTGTGTCTATAATCAGCAATTGAGAACTTTTCTTAAAAAGGACTGTATAACCTGTAAACTATTAATTATTTAGACCCATAGGGTTAGCCACAGAAGAGGATCTATATACATGTATATGGCAAAATAGGCAGGGACATTTTATATGGAGAGTTGTTTGCACGTGGCTTTTGTACTTAGGTAGATATTTATTTTGTATTGGGAAAGTATTTTTCATGGAGTTAATGATGAGGACAGGTGATAGAAACTGGACAGACATCTTAGGGCAGGGACCTGGAAACAGTAATTTCAGGAATGTCTTTGGTTCTCTGGCTAAGATTGTCAGAAGGGCTCTCTGGTTTCTTATCTCCTCCTAAATGAGCTCCTTTGTTTGGAGGCTATACCTGAGGGTAGGGCCAAAATTCCAGTCCAGAAAATAATTCCTTCTGGTAAACAGCTTTGGAAACAAATCTCTGCATTTTCATGGTAGAAATGGATTACATTTTATTCCCCAAATTCTGCTCATCTCCTGAATTCTGTCAGAGTTACCTCTGCAGAGGGAGGAATATTAGAATAGCTTGAATCAGGCCCCAAAGGGGAAAGCTGTTTCCTCCTGATCAAATGAATGGCATGTATCTCTGGTCTTTGATAGAGACCCAATATTTCAAGCTACCCAAAACATGAGTTAATCCAGCTTGGCCTGTGAATCATGGGGGGTCCTGGAATCAGGAAGCACACTCACCTAAAGCCATGTTAAAGAGATGAGAATAATGGTTAACACTTTAATGAGATAATTTAATTTTTTTTCCCCCTAGAAACCTCACTTTCTGTACAGTTCCTATTGAGCCACTGTGAGGTTCTTTGAGGTCAGGCTGACATTTCTTTCAGATGCTGGACAGAGCCCATGTATGCTTTCTCTGATATTTTGGAATTTTTGTTTATTCTTTGAAGCTAACTCCCTTTTGTCACGTAGGTTACTTACTTTACTGAACCTCCAAACCTAACATGAAAACCATGGCTTTCCTTTTACCTCTTCCCAATCTTCCTTCTCTGGTCAGCTGTCAAGAATTACAGTTTGCCTGGCTTGTGATTTTTTTTTCTTTTAAACTCTAATAAAAATGCTCTCCAGGGTCCTTCTATATCCAATGAGACTAGGAACCCAAAGAAGAGACCCCAATTTCCCTGGTATTATAAGCTCAGGTAGAACATTCAAGACTTCATCTTCAGCAAGTTAATAACAATTCTCAAATTGGACTGTTCTTTGGGTTCCACATTTTCCTTAAAGATGATAAAATTAGCCAGTTGTGATGCTGCACACCTTAACTCCTAGCACTAGGGAGGCGGATCTTTGTGAGTTCTAGGCCAGCCTGGTCTACAGAGTGAGTTCCAGGACAGCTGGGGCTACAGGGAGACCCTGTCTCAAAAAGACCAAAAAAAAAAAAAAGATAATAAAGTTAATCCACCTATAGCATTTTCAGTATATTACTAGATTGGCAATCACATTAAAAGAATGATTTTCCCCTCTGCAAGTATTTTGGAAGAAAATGGAATCATCTAATTTTTTCCAGTCCAGAAGCAAACTTTTAAAATTTAATATCATAGTTGTTTCAATGCATGCAGAACCCACAAGTACAGATTCACTATCTTTCTATTTACAGAAACCATGATTCAGAGAAGTCACTTTGGTGAAAGTTTACAAGCACAAAAGTGGTACAGCCAGGTTTAGATCCAAGGCAGTTTGATTCTTCCTTAAGTATACCAAACTGTACCTAGCTGGTGTGGGTTCAAGAAAGAATGAGAGGAGAGCAAATGAAGACAGCAAGCAGATGCCATTCTTTCAAGGAGATTTTGCTCTACAGAATGAGGAAAATTGCCCTCTAAAATTTAACAACTGATTATAATATGTTGAAAGGCTGGTTAGAAAAAGTCACATAATGGTTTTATCTTCAGAGATAGTTTTGACCGTAGCAGGCATGTTGGTCACAAGTTCTTGTAATAATATGGTGTTAAAGGACATGTCTGCATGCTGGTTTTAAACTTAATTTAAAACTATCTTGTCAGAAGTATCTAGAGTCAATGCTCTGAGCAGAAAGATAAGTGCGGAGATGTATATGGAAATGCAGAAGATTCTAATATCAAGAAAAAATTTAAATTGAAGTTTATGGAATATCTCTCCAGATACCCAGAAGTATAATAGTCATAAAATATGATATAAATGCTGTCTTGAGTGCAGACAGTACATATCAACATCTCTATATAACTTCTAAAATTAGGTTTGTCTTTATTTCTTCTTGGTAGGTTTTTAATTGCCCTTGGATTTTCAACTTAAAAAGATAACAGGATTGACTTTTTAAACTTCAAAGTGAACTTCCTTATTAAGACTATCTTTCTCAATATGGAGAGTTATAAGTTTTTGCAATGAAATCATAAACTTGTAGTGTACTTTGATTCTCTGCTTTATGCTTCATCCATCTGCCACATTGGAGTATTTTAGTTAGTATAGTGATGAAAGCTTACATCTATGTATAGTTTTAAACTTATTACTTATATAGAAACTGAAACCATACAGCTATGCTTTACAAGGTCTTTTTGTCCAGTAAAAAACAAAATGAGGAATAAGAAGAAATTTATTTCTAAAACATCAGGGATATTTAGGCTTACTAAACAGAGATTATTTGCTTAAAAATAAAGTTAGCTTATTTCTTTGAAGTGAGTTTCTCATTCCTCCAGTTGGCAAGTGCATGCATGTAAATCTCGTTTTCCTATTAAAAAAGTAAAAAAACATGATTCTGACTTTACTAAATGGAGGCTTCTGCCATTCATGATTTTACACTGTTCAACACAGTGTTATAGACATAAGAGAAAATATTTGCAGAAGAAACAAATGAGTGATTCTCAATGGCTACAAATGGTGAAGATAAATATACAGAACCAAATCAAAATTGAATTCACTAAAATATTAATTTCTATTAAAATTTTATGAGAATAAATTTCATGGGAATAAAAAGAGAGTTACAAAAAATTGAAAAGATGCCAGGCAGTTACATTTTTAAAAGATCAAGAGTCACTGAACTGATAGAAAAACAGAAAGTTATATTTAGAAGTAGACTTATAGTATGACAGTTCATGACATGGTATTTATTAAGGAACACATTTCACATCTGGGATTTGACTTTTTGCTCTAGTATGCTTTGTTTTGCACCTCCTTTATAGAGAACAAACAAAAATGCCTTTGGATATGACATTGTGACAGGGATTTTCAATTCAATTCTCTGATATATTTATAAAAAGTCTCCTCCATAGTAAACATTATGATTTCAATATTAATATAAACTAACCATACAGTTGACATCAGCAGTACTTGGTTTTAGAAAAAATATCAGTTCTAAAAAATAATTTTCTTACAACCCTTCAACTACTCTGATAATTTCTTTATGGACTAATAATATCTTAGTCACCAAGTTAGCTACAACAAATTACCATAGACTCGTGGCTTATAGACAATAGAGATTTTTTTATTACAATTCCAGGTTTAGAAGTCTGTCATCCTGAGGCCAGCATAGTGAGGTCTGGGCCCTCTTTGGGACTGTGATTGCTGACTTCACATGCTATCCTCATACGGAAGAAAGAGTGGAAGAGTACTTTTTGGAGTTTCTTTTTCCTTTTTCATTCCTTAAAATATATTTCTATATTATTTTTATTGTCTCTGTGTGCATAATGTGTGTGGGGGACACATGCATGTCACGGTGTGGGTATGGATGTCAGGACAATTTTGTGGACTCTGTTCACTCTGTGTTTTGATGTGAACTTAGAACACTGAACTCAGGTCACTAAGTTTAGATAGATAGCAAGTACTTTTACTCACTAAAACCATCTCAGCAGCCCCTGGATTTTCTTTTTCATAAAGGATCTGGTCCCATTCTTAAAGTCTCCATACCTATGATTTAAGTCTCCTCAAAGCCCTATTTCTAAATGTCATTAGATTGGGATTAGGGTTTCAGTGCATGAGGTTTTGAGTAATAGAATGTTGATTCCATTGCAACCACCAGTCTCATGCTCTTCTCTCCCATTCTTTCATAGCTGATCTGATTCTTGTATATACCTGCCCCATTAGAGAAGCCACAGAACGTACTTCTCAAATTCCCTTTCACCTATAGTTGAAATCATCTTTTTCCATTAATGCAACAAAACTAGAAATGTAAGTGACATTTCTAGATACGGGTCATAATGTACTGCACCAGTGAGTTCTTTATACTTTCACTGTCCTATGAACAAAACTGTGGACATTTCTAGAGTCTAAGTGTGGCCATACAGGTAAAAATAACTTTATGAATGGAGGAATTACAATGTGAGGAATTTTCATGCTGAAATGTACTTTAATAAAATGAACACAATGAGCACAATTGAGCAAAATTAATTTTATTTACTGACAGGTCTGTCACATTACAAAGCAGAATCCTACTTTATAATTATTGAATGGATTTCCAGACTAGGAATTAAAAATAATTAATAATGACCAGTTCCTCTGTATAAACAAGTTTCATCCTGCAGGATATGAAAGTTCCAACCAGGTACAGTGTTGTTTTTGAATAGTAATACTAAAATCTAAAACCAAAGAGACTCAGTATTTTACACAGCTTGTAGACTAAGCAGCTAAGAGGATTTCAGCCTCATCAGAATATAGACTGCCATTTTTTGGGCTACCTGGGCTGAATCATGGAAGCCAGTACAGGGGGATCAAGATAAGACACGTGCTTACTGGACTTCATTTGGGGGACCGAGGGAGGGAAAGACCCTAATGTGGAGCAAAAGTGCATGATTGATGGTCATTTGGGCTTGCCAAGGAGGAACCTCTGAACACTTCCTTAAGGAGAACATGACATCTATTAGGAAAAAATAAATAAATAAAAAAACAAAGTCCTCAAATTCAAATGATATGTGTGTATGTATATATTTTTGTATGTATATAACTATGTATATATGTATATATACTGTAGTAATACAAGTTGGAGAGAATCACAACAAAAGAATTGAAAGAAAAAAAACTCTGGAAAGACTCAGAAAAAGATGCAGGACATGTAGGGCAGAGTGCAAGGACTCGGGTCGGGTGGGGGACATGGAAAAGGAAGCAATTCGAGATTCGATTGAGAAATGATGTATGACTTATGGAAAAAGTTTAATAACAATAAAATTATAAAAATATAAACCGCTTTTGGAAAAAAGTCTCCAAAATTTAAAGCTTAGTACTTTTGTATATAAATTTATTAATATGAAAAATGTAGTCAGCATCTTGTAAAAAGTAATAGGGACAACATTTCAAAGGAAATGACTCTCAGTGTGTTTTTTTTTTTTTAATAAGTTCAGGTAAATTGGAAATCAAAAATGCAATATGGTTCTTATTTTACCTGTATATCTTTTCTTCAAAGCATGAAAAGTCAAAATGATATTTGCAATAACACAACATGAAGCAATCTATGAAATTTAATGTCCCAAAGAAGATTCAGCATGCCTGAACAAGAATACACTGAATAAAAAGTTACTATAATTATGAAGCTTGCAGCCATTAAGTTATTTATGTTGTGCACATTTTCTGCCTCTTTTTATAAACTTTTAAATAAGCAATCTTAGAAAATTATTTTCTGGGAAGTGACTGAGATAACCAGAGATAAGAAATTAAAATGAATTATTTGGCAGCCACTGGATAGTAATATTGGATTCAGTTCTGTTTTTGAAATTGCCTCTGTATTGTAAGCAGTTAGAAAACACTTTTCCAAATGATCAACATCTATTTCCAAAATTGTACTTATAGATAATGCACAAAGTTACAAATGATCATGGACTTTCCTTCCAAGAATCAATCTAAGGAGACATATTCAGACAAATAGGTACCTTTTAATAACTCAAGTTCCAGCTGTGAACTTGAAGGCAATCATAAGAGATAAAGACTCCTGGCAAAATACACAATAAATATCTCCCACAAAACTGGAAATTTTCAGGGTTCTAAATCTTCAGGAATCCACAGGGTGTTCACAAATGCGTTTAGAGGGCAAGACTTTCGGAGCCAACATAAAATCTAACTCATTATCTTTCTGTATTTCCTCTTATAAGAATTCTAAATAGAAGGTTGCTAGAATAGCTGAATTAATCTAAACTCCTTTTCCATCAAAAGTTCATTATAAGTGCCCTTGGCTCTATTCTCATCTCCTTCATCCTTGCACATCTCTCCCGCATGACTTCAAAGAGAACTTTCCACACAGGAGATGGGAAAGGGAAGCTGGGGGATGAGAACGGGCCACCTCTGTTAAAAGAGAGGCTTAAGTTGAAGAGTGCTTTTGACATGAAAAAGCAGTGAGAAGACTCAGTACTATTGACACTGAATGAGAAGTGTTTGGTCCAGGAGCAAAGCCTTACAGAGATTAAGGGGAAAGTTTATATTCTCCTCCTCCAGGCAAGCATTTTTTCAATGGGGTTTCTTATTGATCTGCTATCCTGAGAGAGTAGGTAAATCCAGCATCTGCATATTGATAACTAGTTTGTTTAGAAGAAGAAGAAACAGAGAGCAAAAGACATCTTTCTTAAATCTGAAGAGAAGTACAATGTGTGTGGTTATAAATATACGTGTTTACACATTTATATTTACATTTCTTCGGAAAAGGGTTGTTAAATGTACAAAATTTGGAGAAAAAGAGATTTTCTATATCTTGGAAATCTTTATTTTCATTGGTTATTTGAGCATTTAACTTTCGGATATTACTATTGAAATAACCAATGTTAACATAACAGTATGTGAAAATTGGAAGTTTAGATGTAGGCACCATGATTTCACAGATGTAAAATGCCAAAGTGAGATGTCATATAAAAATACAAATCATCTATGAAACCACTGGTGGGAAGTCGTTAATGCCCATGATGAAATAATTATGGTTGAAAGCAATGGAAGCAGTATTTGTGGGGGATTTCTCTGAAGTGAGCTGCGCTGGGCTGTAAGTCTCACTACCTTTCCCCAAAGCAAGCATGTTAACCCTTCCTTCCCCTGAATCAGAAAGAGGAGTTTCACCAGGAGTGTTTAGAGAGCTTGAGGTATAATTTTTGGGAACTCTCTAGTCTGCTGTCTGAAAAATGCCCTGATATTCTTCAGGAGGTGTCACGGCTGAGAAAGAGTTTTCTTATAAAATAATTTCATTTCCATAGGTGAAAGTGCAATATACATAAGCACTTCCTGCATAAATACTGATGCCAAGAGCAGGAGGGACATTCTGGAAACATTTAAGGTTTTGTCTGTTAGGACTCCAGGAGGGCAAAAGGAATGTCTAGAGTTGATGAACTAAGTGGACCCACGAGGAGATTATTGTCAAAGGGAAAGCAAGAGCAGAAGGAAAGGAATTGTGAGCACTCACAAAAAATTCTCTCCAGTGCTCCAATTCTCTTCAATGCTGTTAAAGTAAGAACTTCTCTACCTATTTTGGTCCCTACTCCCTTATTTTAGGAGCTATATCTCGAGGAACAGGAGAGTTCAGAAGATGAGTGAAAAACAAAGATCCCTGTGGTTGAAGAGAAGACATACTTCAGACACTGAGCTTGGAGCAATGGAGCAGGAACTGGCATGAAAGCCTGAAGTTTAGCTCTCATAGTTCTAGAGGATACTATGCAAGCTGCTTAGGGAGAAATCAATTGTCCAACCCAGCCCTAAGGCCTAATAAACATAATGACCTGTACAGAAAACTGCCTCTATTGGTGCTATCACTGTTATCTCGGGGGGAGGGGTAATCAACAGTTATCTAATTGGGCTTAAAGCCTAATTAATGGGAGTGAACTCATGGGTTGCACCGTAAACACAGCAAAATACACATGACTGGAGATCCTAAAGAAAACCCTATCTCTCTCATATCTCTAGACAGATGAAATTTCTTACCATGTGCTAAATATGGATCCTTATATTTACAGACAAGCATACTGTACACCACTCATTAAAGCAGATTTCTTTAAGCAACAGATGGAGGTTACTTCAGAAACCCACAACTGGTCAGACACAGAGAATATATGTCTGTGAGGTGCACAGTCCAATGTGACATGTCTACATTTGAACCTCTACACCTAAGGCTCATAGAATATAGTGAACTGGGGGTAGAGAGATAACTAGTGCATCCTTTAACTCTCAACAGTGATGTTTCCTGATAAAATAGAGTGTGAGGCACACCTAATTCCACATCTGGCCATGTTTAAAAAATAAGAGGTTGCAGAATTGTGTATCTCTTGATAGGACTCCTGTATCAAACTTCTCCCACTCACTGCTCAGAGAACATTGTGGAAGAGGAGGCAGAAAGATTATAAGAACCAGGGAAACAAACTTTTCAGGCCACTGGTAATGTGTACATGTGAACTTGTGGCAATGGTGGCAGTAAGCACAAACTCAGGTCAACTCAATCAGAAAAGGGCCCAGAGTAGAACAAGGGAAATGGGTGGATGGGTAGGCTAGGCTGGCAACTCTTGGAGATTGAGTACTACTGGGTGAGGGAGAGTAGACTTTACTTACAAAATCTCTAGATAAACTGATACACTCCAGTGGATGATGAACTTGTACTAAAGGACACATGGGTACAAATGCTTGACTGGATAGAACTTAACATGTATGGTGGAATACATGAGGTCTGGTGGGGTTGAAGGGCATGGATAGAAGAGGGCATCTAAATTTGATTCAGAATTTGTATTAAATGCAAAAAAAGGTCAATAAAAATTAAAAGGAAATATCCTGTCCCTCTATACCCCAGCTTCCAAATGGCTGATTTACAGCCAGGCTTTGGATTGGAGGAAAGAAGGTCTGAGATCAGACTTTTGAATGTTGAGGACAGAAACGTGTAATTTCTTTTCTCAAAACTAAAAGAGAACAGTTCTATTCTGGCATTCCATCTGACTTGGGTTTATGTGGGCCTTAAGCATGCTGTCTCTGTTGATGAAAGTTTGAGTAAATATCTGCTTATCTGTCTGGAAAATTCGGATTCCTTGTGGTCATATCACCTCTGATTCTTATAGTCTTTCCTCCAACTTTTCCACAATGATTCCTGAATGCTATGGGAGAGAAATTTGGTATAGGAGTCCTATTCATAGATAAGCTCTGGAGAAGTGAGTAACAAGCGCCAACCCTATCTGAGGAACTATTAGCAACTGATAGTTAATGGGAGAAGGCCAGCCAGTTTTTAAAAAGAATGTGATGCTGAACCAGGCTCTAGTGGATCAATCTTACAAAAGGACATTTGGGGACACAAATTTGGCTTACTAGGCTTTAATATATAACAGAGTACATGAAATCAGGTGAGGTATATTAATGGGATGTAGGTGGGGATGTAAGCTTAATATGACAAAAATACCTCCCATGAAGTTCACAAAAATTCAGTAAAAATGAAAAAAACAAAAAAAGCCTGAAACCACCAGCCAACCTCCCCCAATCCCAAACTCTACCCAGCTATATTAGGAGAACTTTAGCCAGCTATGATTTCAACACTGAAGAGTCTATGGCAGAAGGATCCACTGAATCAAGGCCAGCTTGGTGAGATGCTGTCTGAAACTAATACACAAGGTTTTAATATAATTTTTCCTTGACAAATCATAACTGTATGTGTTCATGTGATGATTTTTCTGAAATGCACAAAGTCAAGCATGGCATGATTAAATCAAACTATTGACATCTTTATCATTTTACTTAACTATTACTTTTTATAGTGAGACATTTGAAATTTGCTCTCAATTATTTTGAAATTTGTAATATGCTGTTATTAATGATAGTCACTTTATTGCACAGTATATCTTAGCACCTATGTTTCTTGTCTGTTTGAAATTTCTCTCTGGTCAACATCTCCCTAATCCATTCTAATATCCCAGCCTCTTACAGTCATACTTCCATTCTCTATTTCTGAGTACAAACTTAGCAGATCCCACTGAAAATTGAGACCACACTTTTATTTTATTTTATTTATTTTTTTTAAATTAATTTTTATTGATGCTTTGTGCATTTCATACATTTTTTCCAATTCAGTTCAGGCTTATTTCCCTTCCCCCCCCCCCACCCCATCACAGATCATGCATTCCGCCATAACTGTCCTGCATCTTTCTCTCAGTTTTTTTTTTCATTTTTGCTATAAGTGATAACTCCATGAGTACAAGCATCTTCATCAAACTTATCTGCAGGCTGTTGTGCCAAAACCACAGCCACCCATCCAGTGGGGGGTGGAAGGTTGTTTGTTCAATCAAGTTGCATCAAATGAGTGTCCATACTATATTGCTGTAATTTCAACCATTCACCCAATCGGCAGGCCCTTACACATGCAAGTGTAGTGGTCTCTGGAATGCCGAGAGTGTTACCAAAGGCACTAAAACCATTAAAGCAAATATGGGTATCCCTTGAGTCAAGGAAGACCACCGTTAGCACGCACACCTAACTGCCTGGCAAATACTGTGCAGCCGAGGCAGCCATGTGCCTGTATATCCAAATCTATATTGGCTATTGGCTCTCCCCGTGGACGAAATACCCATGGCTGTGCCACAAGCTTACATCCTCTACAGGTCATGGGAGATGTTTATACAGCCACAGTAAGACCCTGTCATATTTAACAGGTGGCGGTACAAATGTAATTCATGGCTAACATATCCAAACAGTGTCTATGCAAAAGTAACCTACCATTAACTTAGTGCTGCTTAAATACCTTATTATTCTAATTGTTGTTTTCAATCAGTAGGGATCGAAAGGTTATTCCTGGAAAAACTGTCAGCCCATGAAGGGACAAAACAGCCAGAATTGCCAGAGTCCAAGCAACAGCTCCAGACAGATGTGGACTGTTTTCCCCACGCCCACCACCCTCCCCCTCATCCCACCTTGTGCCCCCTTGCTAAGCGCTAGGAACAACCTGCGGAAGAGGGGGCTTGGTAGAGACCACACTTTTAAATGCAGCATAATGATACCCAAATACTTCTATAATATTGCAAATGACAGGATACCACCATGTATTTGAAAATTAAATAAGTAAATAGTATTTCATTATGTATATATGGCACATTTAATTTATTTGCTTATCTGTTTATTGCTTATGATTTTCACAGCTATGACCAAATACTTGATAGAAACAAGTGGAAAGATTTATGTTAGGCCTAACTTCTAGAGCTCTCAGTCTAGCATAGTAAGGATGGGATGAAGAGATAGGGTTATTCATATCATGTTTAGCAATAATCAGAGAAAGGGACTTACAGGAAGAAGCCAAGGTAAGATCCAGCTCTGACAGATATGCCTCTAATGACCTACTTCCTCTACCTTGGTTCCACCTAGTTCCCACCAATTTTTTTTTTTTTTTTTTTTTTTTTTTTTGTCGTGCAATGCTGCGGAGGTCAGAAGAGGGCATCGGATTCCCCTGGAACTGGAGTTAAAGATGGTTCTCAGCTGCCACGTGGTGCTGGGAATCGACCCTGGTCCTCTGCAAGAGCAGTCGGTGCTCTTAATCGCTGAGCCATCTCCCCAGCCCCCTTCAACCAACTCTTAATAATGCCACCGTACTGTGACTGTGTAAAAAGACATCCATTCATTAACTCAGACTCTTATCATCCATTCACATAGGTGTGCTTTGACGGACACAACCAGAGGTGAATTTACTCATACACTAAGCCTTTCTTAGCCCAATAAATTCCTAATCAAGATTAATATCTGAAATAGTTATATTGTTTTCATGTCTTGGTTACTATAAGTAATGTTCATTAGAGCATTAGAATGCATACATTTCTTTGAAATGTAGATTTAAATTACGTGAATATATATCCAGAAGCGAAATTACTGGGCCATATGATAGTTTTGCTTTTAATATTTTGGGGGAGAAATGTCATAATATTCAACAGTATGATTTTTTAAATGAAACCACTCCATAAACATGAACTGACTATCAAATGGTTAATTATCTAAAAGTAATAAAAGGAAGGCCATGAGATCTTTGAATCTTTTCTCTGGTATCAATTCAAATCTTCTAATACAAAAAAATAGTGGATTATGAGATATTACAGTGCAAAGTGCTTGCTTAACATGCCTGAAGCCCTAGATTTGGATCCTAGCACCAATAAATACATTAATGAAAATAAAGTGTATTGCAAAAAATACAGTTTTGCACCTAAATTCAGGTATTCCAGGCTATTCTTCTTCTACTGGATGATGGTCAGACTAGACGACCTTCAGCACAGGCTTTAGTGAGTTTTAGAGTCTGCAAGCAGATTTGAGCTCACAGAGAAGAGCCACCAGGCTTAAAGCAAAGGGTAAGAAAATTACTGAGGTTAGAGGAAAAAATATTGGAAGTGTACAGAGCCTAAGAAGCTGATGGAGGACCCTCAAACAGTTAAAAATCATGGTAAAGACTACTGAAGAAATAATGGTGGAAAATCTCCCAAATCTGATGAAAGACATAAACATACAAGAGCTTTGTGAATAATTGATGAACTGAAAACCACAAGATACAAAACCAAAGCCAGAGAACTTTGAGAAAAACTAGGGAAAATTAACAACTCACATACAGAGAATGCACAATATCCAAAAAATTTTCATCAAATTTCTGTTTCTAATGAGATTCCAAATCAGAAGAGAGTTGATTAATATTTTCACATTCATGAAAGGAAAAACAGTCAATACGACAATTGGCAAAAGTTCTTCCAAAATGAAGGATGAAAGCAAAACATACACACCCAAACAAAAGGAGAGCTCTTTATTAGAGCAGTCATAAAAGTTATACAAAGGGGGAGTTCTATTGATAGAAATAAAAGGCCACTGACAAGCGTGATGACTTTGAAGAAATAAAAATCTCAGCATAATTATATATATGGATAATTATTATTTTTATTATTATTTTGATCTTTTCCAGACAGGGTCTCCCTGTAGCCCAGCTGTCCTGGAACTCACTCTGTAGATAAGGCTGACCGTGAACTCACAAAGATCCACCTGACTCTGCCTCCCAAGTGCTAGGATTAAAGGCATGCTCCACCAGGCCTATAATTATTTTTAAATTACTTTTATTGTTTGAGAATTTCATACATGTTCCACGTGTCCTTTTAAAAAAATCAATCACTCGGGCTGGAGAGATGGCTTAGTGGTTAAAAGCTCTGACTGCTCTTGCAAAGGACCCGGGTTCGATCCCCAGCACCCACATGGCGGCTGAGAACTGTTTTTAACTCCAGTTCCAGGGAAATCCGATGCCTTCTTCTGATCTCTGTGGCATTGCACGACATGGGTGCACAAACCTACATGCAGACAATACATTCATACACACACAAAAAATAAAATAAAAAATTAAAAAAAAAAAAAATTATATATATATATAATAATGAGTATATTATATATATATATTACTGGAGGGCCGGGTGTGGTGGTGCACAACTTTAATCCCAGTACTTGGGAGGCAGAAGCAGGTGGATTGCTATGAGTTCAAGGCCAGCCTGGCCTACATAGTGAGCTTCAGGCCAGCTGGAGGTACAGGGAAACTCTGTCTCAAAACTACCAAAAATATCACTGGAAGGGGCTAGAGAGAGGTCTCAGTGATTAAGAGCACTGACCCAGGTTTGATTCCCAGCACACACATGGCAGGTAACAATCATATGTACCTCCAGTTCCAAGGGACCCGATGCTCTCTTCTGATCTCCATGGGCATTGCACAATATAGGTACATTTAAACAGATGCAGGCAATGCACTCATACATATAAAATAAAAATAGTAAATAAAATATAAAAAAAATCACTGAGTTCAATTAGAGCTTCGACTATGTGTTTGGTTTCAGGACCATCTATTGGACATGGGTAGTCTTTCAGGTACTGTCCATAAAGAAAAATGACTCTCCCAATAGTCATCAATTGCCAATAGCTTCTAAGCTAGTGATGGGACTGATCTTGTTCAGGCCTTGTGCATGAGTTCAAATGTGCAACAGCTCTATTGTGGCTGAGAAACACTGTTTCATTACAGTCATCCATAATTTTGTGCTCTATACAGTCTATCCACTCTTCGGTGATGACCTCTAAGCTTTGGTGGGAGGAAGTATCATAGAGACGTTCTGTAAAAGGCTAAGCACTCTACAGTATATTATTATCTTCATATTGACCAGTGGCGGGTCTCTGTATTAATCACCATTAGCTACAAAAACAAGCTTCTCTGATAAGTGGCTGAGAAAAGCAATAATCTATGTATATAATGATAAATACTTAGGAGATGATTTACTATTATGCCCATTTAGCAGAATAATATAATGGATTCTCCCCCCTTGGACATATGACTTGCCCAGCTATGGGTTCCTAGCATTGTTGACAGTGCCAGGCAGGAATTCTGTCTTGAGGAGCAGGCCTTAAATTGAATTGGAAAGTGTTGAACATATCATTCATATCACTCACTATTACCCCAGTGGGAATATGTTCCTATTTCAGCTCACAGGCTACACAAAACTGTTAATAACCTTATTCTCCTGGTAGTGTGCATTGTACCTTTCAGCACTATGAAAGCTAACCAGGTGGGGTGAAGCTTCCAGGTCAGTATCAGTCTGATTTCTCAACATGTCCTGACTTAAGCAATAGATTTTTGCCATCAAGTTATGGAGAGTAACCAAGAGCAATGGCAATAGAATGTAAACTTTAGGGTGGTCTATGGGAGCCTACTGACCAAGAACCCCCAAAAGAGGTAACCCATCCTTAGTGATAGGCTTCTAAATTTGCTATACTATTGTATTTTTAGGAGACATTGGCCCTTCATTATAGGATGACACCTTTTACACTCTTTTTATATATGCCTATATTTCAGGAGTAGTAGGTTTCCATACAGATTTTTTTCAAAGATCTTTAATGATAGTTATCTTACCCATACTCTCTCCTTTACTCTGCTCTTCCATCCTCTACTTTACTTAATCCTTCTTGCTTCATTATTCCTCATTTCCTCATTCACCATCTATGTTATATCTCCCCTCCCAGAAAAGCCAAACCCCATGCCTCTAGTCTAGTGTCCTGACTGCTATGGATTTTCCAAAGTAAACACCTATATCTCAAGATTCAAAGCTAACATAATATGAGAGAGAATACATGACATTTGTCTTTCTGGGTTTGGGTCACTTCACTCAAAATGATGATTTTCAGCTTCATTCATTTAACTGCATATTTCAAAATTTCATTTTTCTTGATAGCTAAATAATATTTCATTTTATGTATGTACCACATTTGGGCTGTTTTGAGCAGAGCATCAGTGATCATGGATGAGCATATATCTGTAGTAGGATATAAAGTCTTTTAGATATATGCCTAAGAGTGGGAGATCTAATTTTAGGTTATTTGTTTGTTTGTTTATTTGTTTGAGAAACCTGCACAATGATTTCCATATAGCTGCACCACTTTGCACTTCTGCTAGTGAATATGTGTTACCTTTTCTCCAGGCCATTATTCACTGTCATTTTTTTTTTTTTTGAGACAGGGTCTCCCTATAGCCCCAGCTGGCCTGGAACTCACTCTGTAAACCAGGCTGGCCTTGAACTCGGAGAGATCCTCCTGCCTCTACCTCCTGAGTGTGAGTGCTAGGATTAAGCCACCACACTGGACTTAAAGGTAGTTTTTAGCCACCATGTGGGTGCTGGGAATTGAACTTGGGTCCTCTGCAAGAACAGTTGGTGCTCTTAAGTACTGAGATATCTCTCCAGCCCTGCCATTTTTTATCTTAATCACGCTGACTAGAGTAAGATGCAATCTCAAAGTAGTTTTCATTTACAACTCCTGATGTCTAAGTGCTGTTTAACAATTTTAAAAACATTTCTCAAATAAAACCCACCATTTCTCAGCCATCTGTATTTCTTCTTTTGAGAACTGTTTATTTCCTATGCCCCAGTTTTAAACCAAGATGTTTGCTTTCTTAATGTTTGTGTTTTTAGTTCTTTTTATACTAAGGAATTAAATTTCTGTCAGATGTATAGCTGGTGAAGATTTTTCTCATTCTTCCTTCATTCTATTTATGGATTCCTTTGCTATACAGAAATTATTTGGTTTCATGAGGTCTCATTTGTAAAATTTTTATCTTAATTCCTATGCTCCGTGTGTCCTATTTAGAATGTTGTTTACTGTCCCTATCAGTTCAATTTTATTTGCCAATTTCTTTTCTATCAGTTTCAAGTCATCAGGCCTTATGTGGAGGTCCTTGAACCATGCGGAGTTAGTTTTCATGCAGGGTCAGACATAATAATTTACTTTCATTCTTCTATGGGTAGCTATCCAGTTTGACCAGCACCATTTGTAGAACATGCTGTCTTTTCTCCAATGTGCATTTTATAATTCTCTGTCAAAATCCAGTTGCTGTAGCACTATTGATATCTATTTGGGTCATCAATCCTATTCCAATAATCAGCGTGTCTGTTTTACTGACAGTACCCTGTTATTTTTATTACTAAAGCTCTATAGCATAATTTGAATTTAGAAATGGTAACTCTTCTGGCAGTGTTTTTATTGTTCAGGATTGTTTTGGGTATTCTGCGTTTTTGTGTTTCCATATGAAGTTTTAAGATTATTTTTAAATTTTTGTTAATAATTACATTGGGAATTTTATTGCATTGAAACTGTAGGTTTTTTTGAAAGGTAGTTATTTTCATAATATTATTCTTACCAACCCATGACTATGGAAAGTCTCTCCACCTTCTGATGTCTTCTTCAGTTTCTTTCTTCAGAACTCTAGATTTTCAGTGTTCACGTCTTTTACTTCCTTGGTTAGGTTTAGCCTTTTTTAACAATTTCCTCTTATGAATTACCAGAGTTCCTCCCAGAAGAAATAATTAATCCAGATTTCATGATTTCCCCAGACTTTATCATTTTTTTCATTGTTGTGATTTGCCTTGATGTATTGCTGATTCACTTACTAAAATCTCTCTTAGAAGTACAAAATTTTATTATCAATGTCAACTTGGGAGGGGCGGAAGGCAGGGAACCAAGAACTTCTCTCTAACATGAAACAATGCTGTTCATTTCTTCTAATGTCCAAATTGAAAATCTGCTAAAACAAAACCAAACTTGAACAACCTTCAAATCTCCCACAGTAATACAATATAATAAAAATCATTTTATAGTGGGCCAAAGCATTTCACAGTTTTTGCTAAGTTAACTGTCCTTCAGTTGACTTTAGAAAAATAAACAACATAGCTCATCAAAATATACTTTTTCCATTGACTTTGTTAATTTAAAAGTACTAGCTTGAAAAACAAACTTGAAAGATTTCACAACCAATTGCCTGACTTGTTTTCATGTTGTGCACAGGTTTTACGAGTCAGGAAGACTATCTCAACACTTGTGGTTAGAGGAATGCTCATCTTCAGCACTTAGCTTTCTTTCTGTAAACACTATGAAATAACCACAGTTCCAAGTATAAAAGAGCACAGACAATGACCTTTGAGAAATTCACAGGATAACACATGTACCTGAGCTGTTTGTAACTTGACTGGGCTTCTGTCAAAGGGACAGAGCTCTACATAAAATATTTCCAATATTGTTTCAACACTTTCATAGAAAGGTCAATAATCAGTGTGAGAAACTCCTGTGTGGAATATTCTTCTAAATATGTGGTGAGTGGGACACCTGTCATATAATTAATCATGCAACAAATTATCTCTTTTCTTTGGGGTAACTTTTCTTTTTTTTTTTCTTCTTTTTTTTTATTGGTGCTTTGTACATTTCATACATCATTTTCCAATTCAGATCAGGCATATTTCCCTTTCCCTTCCCCCCTACCCCCACCCCATCCCAGATCATGCATTTTGCCGGTAATTGCCTGCATCTTTCTCTCAGTTTTTTTTTTTTTCATTTTTTAGCTATAAGTGATGATTCATGAGTACAAGCATCCTTCATATGAAACCAATTTGTGGTGAAACTACAGCAATGTAGTCTGGACACCCATTTGATCAACTTGATTAAACATACAACCCCTCACCCCATGGTGGGGCTGTGGGGGTTTGGGCACAACAGCCTGCAATTTGGGGTAACTTTTCAACACCAGAACACAGTCTTCTATGAAAACATGAAAAAAATGTCTTTTTAAGATTCTCAGAAATGTCAGCACATGTATTTTGCACATATTTCTTACCTTCATCAATTGCTGTCTGGTAAGTCATAGTGACCGTCTTTGGTTTCAGTTTGACAATTTTTAAACAATATACCCTCATCTCTAACTCTCAGAATCAGAACATCTTTGCTAGTTTAATTTTGCTTTTCCCCATGATGGGCCAGATATATTCTCTGCCAAACTAACATCCATGCTAATGACAGTAAATCCAAACTTCTTTGAGTATAACATTTTAATACTTGGATAAGGTGAATCTTCCTCATATGTTTTACTTACGTCGTACTCAATTAGGCCTCATCAGCACTGGGTTGGTGTCTGTTCATAGTGCCTCCTCAAATTATGAGTGATAATTGCTTCAACCATTCAGTATTTTCTTTTTAAAAATATGTCTGTGTTTTGCCTGCATGTACATAAGTGCCCCCATGTTATGCAATGCATGTAGAGGCCAAAAGAGGGTGTTGGATAACCTGGAACTAGAGTTATTGACAATTGTTAGCTTCCATGTAACTGCTGGGAACTGAACTTGTCTTCTATAAGTGCAATCAGTGCTCTTAACTTCTGAGCCATCTCTATAACCTTCCCCAGTACTGTCTTGACTCAGTTATTTCATTTTCTTTTCCTGTTTTGTTCAAAAGTCTCTAAGTTTCTTTTCTCCATGCATCACTGTCCTAACTCTGAAGGTCTAGCAACATTAATCCATGTGGACACACATGCTCAAATTTTCAAGGCTGTTATTTTTGTTAGGTTGCTAAATAGCTATGGTCCTGTCAGTTGTGCAATGACTCTAATATCTTCTGTTGCTAGAAAATGGAATCGAGCCCTTTTAAAATCATCTCACCATCAGCTTTGGCAATGAGCATGAAGTCCAACACACAGCGTCCTGGTGTGGTCTCTGTGATGGAAGGCCCTGTGCTTCACCTGGGGTAGGTGTCATGGGAGGCTAGGGGCTGGTGGGCCTGAGATGGTGGTTGGCAAGCAATTCACTGTTTTGGAGGAGGCCAAGAACTAGCTTTACCCTGTAAATGTTCTTCCACCTCTCAACATTGCCACACAGGTTATAAATTTCTACCATGTGAAACTTTGTCGGACAACTTAATCCATATTCAAACCATGCCACTCTGTCTTATTGCACATTCCATTATCTTAAAAGATTATTTTTAGTCACAAATTATTGACACAAAGAATTTCCCTCCTATTTCCTCAAAGAATGTTTCCATGTTTTTTTTTTTTTTCCCATTTCCACACAGGAGATAGGTTTCACATGAAGGACAAATCAGTATGGACACTTTTTTACTATTAGTGCCATTCACTGTTTGTCCCATTATTTTTTCTTTGTAGTCATTCAAAACAATCATATTAAAATGAGGAGTCTGAAATGGACATTATAATTAATTTATTAAAACTACAATATGTAACTTGTATCAATATATAACATGATTGTTTCATGAAGAAATTATCACTGCTAGCATATCAAAACATTCATGTTACAAATCCATTGGACTACATTATAAATCTCAAGTGCTAGATTTGATGTCCACAGTTCTAATCTATCAAGTTTTATTTACTCATTCTTGTTTGTACATCATATCCTCCTCTCACAAGACAGTAACACAAATCATAGTAGATGGGAGACTTTCTTAACAGGAATGAAAATATAAATGTGAGAATTTGTCAAGTAATAAGTTTTGGACATTTCATTTTACCTAAGGCCAGCCAGGATGCGTGAATTTTCTTGTGTATATTAGGACAATGGCAACTAGATATTGCTGCATTTTTGCAGCCATTTAGCTTACAAGTCTGATGAAAGAATAGATTTGAAGATGGACCTATCATACAGTAAGTCACATAATTCATTAGTGATTCAGGAGATTAAATCTTTATAGTTTAAATTTCGTAATCTTGGGGCTAGAGAGATGGCTCAGTAGTTAAGAGCAGTGGCTGCTCTTGCAGAGAGCACCTAAGTTGCTAGCACCCACATGGTGGTGGCTAGCAACTGTTCATCATTCTAGTTCCAGGGACCAGATCTGACCTCTGTGGGCACTGTACAAACACACATATATACATGCAAGTAATACACATACACATAAAATAAAAATAATAAATAAAATATTTTATACTAACATGAACTTTTCAAGTGGCAAAATGTCAGGCACATTATATTATGTGACTGGATTTCACTTATCAATATTATATTTGATTAACATGCATTTGAATAAAAATAGAGCGTTATACCTCTGAGATTCACAAAAGTAAGACTAATCACTATCTGTATGTAGTTATTCACTAGATCAGCAAACTACTGAATTGCTAAGTCTAAGATTATTTATTTTAAAAAGTTCAGTTCTAAGCTGAAGTAGAATTTTGTATACATTTTGATATTAAAGTACTTTACTCAACTGGAGTCTCCTGTGCAGAAATTCTAGGTTATGATAAAAGAAAGCTCCCATTCCTACTGTCCACATACATCTTTTTGATATACATTTTCCTTTCTAGGTTTAATTTTCTTTCTGAGCTTTCATTTGACAATTATATGTCACCTTAAGTATACTTTTATGAAGTTTTCTATCTTCCTGACTAAATTATGATTTTTTAAAGAGCAGGGAATATATACCTAGTTCTTCATCTCCAGAATATATAGCACAGTGCTTTGTGGATACTAAGGTGAATTTAGTTTAAAGGAAACTAATTTTAAGAAGAAAATGTGTGAGGTTTTTTTTTTCCAAAATGAGCCGCTATTATTAGAATCTTTGATTGTAAATGACCAATATCCTTATAAATGTTTGTTTACAAGCACTATCCAAGATACAGGTTTTGTGACATGTGTCCCCAAAGAATTTATTTTTGTTTACAGAGAGAGTATAAACATGCAAGATTTGTTTATAATAGATTTCAATGAGTGGCTCAGACATTCAGTACTAGAGGAATTTACAACAAGGATGTAGCTACTGGAAAAGCTTATTAATGTAGAATTTTAAGTCTATATCAAGGAGGGATTAAATTAGGTTCTATATAATTTTAAACTTATAGAACTTTATAGAATATGACTTTGCAAAAATGTTCACCATTGCACTTACATAAAATTGAAGAGTTATTTTAACTCATTGTTTAATGTTTCCACAGAGAGATTCTTTTGGGCAGGTGTGTATGTAAATTATTCCTTCAACTAAGAGATGGCTCAGGAGGTAAGGGCTGCTCTTGCAGAAGACACAGATTTGGTTCTCAGCACATGCATAATAGCTAACAAACATGCTTAACTCCAGTTCCAGGGTATTTGATGCATTTTTCTGTCCTCTGCGGGCATTGCAGAACATGGGTGCACTTACATACAGGCAGGCAGTACACTCATGCACATAAAATAAAAATAATAAATAAAATAAATGTATCAGTAATATCACTTTGAAAGTTAGAGTTCCATTTTTCATCACACAAAACATACTTTCCAGTGAGAAATCATACATATTTAAACTGGCAGGTTTATATGTGAACGAACTCAAACTGAAGATATACACATTTCACAATAAAATTTGCTGCTGCTAGTACATGGAAGTAGGGGAGTCCAACAAGTAGAAAACGGAAAGGAGGATTGAAGATATTATTTATAAAATATGATAAAAGTAAATTATTTCTGTGACAATATGCAATATTGCAACAGTTTTCTACCATCATGGCTATGTCTTGTAAATGGGATAAAAACATAAACTTCTTCTTTCCAGTTTTAATTTTTAGTAAATCCCAAAGGAACACTGGAGTTTTGGAGCTCTTACTCAAGGTCATATCACTTGTCCCCAATTCCAGTATATTGGCAACAATGTTCATATTATTTCTATCTTACTATAGAAGTTGGCATTGCTATAAATCAAATTGGAATGCTTCCTTAAAAAGCCCATGTGTTAAAGATTCAGTCCCTAGCCTACAGTTGTGCTGGAAGGTAGCAGGTTCTTTAGAGAAAGCAGCATAATTGAAAGAAATATGTCATTGCAAGTTGTTGCCCAATTCTAGGATTGTGTGCCCCCCCCGCGCCTTTCTTCACAGTTGTGATGAAATAGATGACCAGAATTCCTCCCGCTGCCAGGTGCTGCTGCCATAATGGATTGGTGCTATCATAGGTCCAAAGTAGCTGAGCCATGTGACAGTGGACTAAAACCTCTGAAGCTGTGAGCCAAAATGAAGCTTTCTTCCATTAAGTCATGTATTTCAGATATTTTTGTCACGGAGACAAAAAGCTGAGAAATAGAGCCTTTTCTGCATATATGTCTATGCACATGCTGACCCACAGATACACACACACACACACACACACACACACACACACAGAGAGAGAGAGAAATGCCATGGATTGATTTCTTTAATATTGGGGAAAAATTCAGGCACCTGTGATTTGTATTTGTTACTCAACACTATGTTAAGCATCACAGAACAAAATCTCCTGTATTAATTGTTGGACTGTACATGCATTCATATACATATGATATAAAAATCTTTTTATTTCATCTACCCATTAAGTGATAATTATTTATACAGCCATAAATATCATTTGCTTTTTCATTTATTCAATCATGTATCCTACTAGATACTGAGGATAAATAAGAATTTCTGTGCCCAATAAATTTACTAGAGAACTAAAAAAAATATCCACAAACAGATATATTCTCTAGGTAATAAGATGAAAGAAATTTCTGGGGTCAATGAAGAAATGGCAGTTGTGAATGATTATCTGTAAATTCTAGTAAATCTATGCCTGAGCTCTATACAATTTTGTGTTTGCCATCAAAATAATCTAGTCTCAATGCAAGATGCCTTGCATAGCAGCAGTTCACTGAGGTTTTAGATGCTGTCCTTCATGGACTACTCAAGTGATGAATTTTGTTCCTTCCCTTGTACCTTTTAAAAATAACAGAATTTTGCCATAGACCCTGAATTTTTTATTATTTATTTCTTTAAATGTTCCAATTTAGCCTTACAAATATCTCCTAATCAGGCTTATTTGTCATTTATAAAAATCACTTAATGGGATAGACTAAATACAAATTTTTATTTACATAATATGTGTATGAAAACATGTATACAGATAGACTCTCTACATATAAGTGTGCACAAACATGCATGTATACATGTGTACATATATATTATAACATTACTACAATAACATTGAACTATGGTTAAGCAAGATTTAATGAGAACTACTAGAATTTTTATTGGTAATATTAATATTTGAAATTTCTTCATTGATACATGGGATTTGGATTGCAACTTCTTTACAACAAATCATTTTAGGAATGGAGGAGGGGATGACAGAGAAAGAATGCTGAAGAGAAAGGAGAGACACTACAGGTGGGTGACACTCATGGAATATTTGAAAATTCAAATAGTAATAATTGTAAGGAAGGCAGGTCAAGGAACAATTACTTAAATTTATCAGATGAAAGCCAGCAAGTTTATTTATCCCTGGATCAATGTCATTCCATATTACTCTGCTAGTAAGCGCCCCAACATAGGAACTGTGAATGATAACATCCATTTGTTGTTTTTTCACCCTAGGTTAGCAGCAAGCATTGCTAATTGTGTCTAAATAAAGCTGGCTCACCTTCAGGATTTCCTCTGATTCATTTTGTAACCATCGCTGAATCCTAAATATACCCTTTCCTTTATTTTGATCAAAGGATCATATTGGCTATGCTAACCTATTAGTGTCTAGAGAAGCTGTGAGATAAATCTCCATGCTTCAAAGGAAGAAAGTATTATTTCTCTTTTGAGATGATATTAAGAAAATGCATGGAGGAGGTTCATTCAGCACAACCTCTAACCTTATCTTAAATCTCTCTTAAAATAGAAATTTGTCGAGTTCTGTTGGATCTCATAAATTGCTAATGCCAGTGCTAAGAATATGTTCTTTAGTTTGAACCTCTTGAAACAGTACAGTTTATAAGTTCACAATTAATATTCAATATACCATTTTGATGTAAATGCTAATGTACTGCTTATGTGTTTCAGTCTCACAGCAATGTTGGCATGCCATACTTATGAGAGATGTTTGGCATGCTGCATCAAGTTTTTAATTTAGTTGCTTTGAATAGTTAATCACTGAGATCAACTACTTTCAGACAGTATGTCTGGAAACAAATGTGAATGATAATATTAGCAATAAAGAATCAGATAAGAAAGAAAAATAATAACTAAAATTATGGAGAAACACTTACATACTTGAAAATCTTCTGTAAAACTTATTATGAAACACAAAGTCTCTCATTATATCTTTGGAAGATTGGTTCCATGACCTTCACAGTTACCAAAATCTGAGCATATTCAATCTCATGTAAAAGGGTGTGTTATTTGCAGATAATCCCAACACATCCTTGTCTAATACTTTAATCTTTGGAATACTTATAATATTGAGTGTAATGTAAATGCAATATAAATAGCAATTTTAGCATTTTATTTAGGAAAAAATGAAAAAGGAGACTGTATGTGTTTAGTATAGAGCAGAGCCCTAAGAACACAGTACAAGAAGGAGTCTGAAGGTGGACAGCACTAAAAAGGGAGAGGGACTGAAGACTGCGAGGTGGTGGAATGCAGCTTTGCTCCCAGCAGGCAGCCAATTAATTGTTTTTTTTTCTTAATTTTTGCTTTTTTTTTTTAAGCATTTGATCCATAGCTTGTTAAACATATATGGATACTGAACTCATAGCTATACATGTTTTTTACTCTATTTAAATAAACAAAATTACCTTTTAATAATTCATTCAATTCTTCTATCATATCTAAATTCATTTCTCTGTTGCTTTTTTACTATTCTTTGAGACAGATAAACTTAAGCTAGATTTTTTTCCTTTTTAGAAGTTATTGTTTACATTTAAAGTTGCTTGAATCCTCAAATATTCTAATTTGGTTATAATGACTTGCTATTACTTGGTTTAAGTTTGAACACTGTGTAAAGTGTTACAACACTGTGCATCTCTGGCTAGCAAGTTGATATTTACTGGTTGTTCATTAGTAGCCCTGTATTTTCAGAACTTCTTCCATTCTGATGTGGCTGTGTCTGTCAAGAACCCCCATCCCAACACCAGCCCATGGGTTTAGTTCCCTGCACCCACATGGCTGCTAACAACTATCTGGAACTCCAGTTATAGGGGAGCTGATGCCCTCTTCTGACCTCCATGGACATTAGATGATACAAGTACACTTACAAATATATGCATAAAATAAAACAAAAATAATATACATTTAAATGGCATGAAAGTTATTACATAGGATCTAGTATTGGAGTCCTAAACTGTTGAGTATCCTTTCTTATCATGGTAGCAAAGAAACCTAAGCATTTCACCTCAGATTTTGTGCATTGGGGTTTCCATCAAAAACTTGAAAGATATGTTCATGTTAACTTGCCAGTGTAAATTAGAAGTTACATAGAGTGTGATAATGATAGTGGGCTATCATAAACTTAATAACTATCCCTCTCCAATCTTAATTTCACTTGGTATTCTATGTGTATTTTTAGAGGAATTGATTAGGACAAGGGCTGATAATGCATAAATACTCTGGGCTAGTGAATGCTTTATCCTTTATGCTTGACATAGAGTGAGTGGCTCAGAAGTACCTTTGTAACATGGCAGGGATATCAGTCAGCATTTCAACTTTCTTCTAGTAGGGCTTCTCTCACAAAGTACCATAAATTCAATGCTTTTATGGAAAACTAGAAATTTATTTCTCATGTTTCTGGGGGCTGGAACTTCCAAGGCCAAGGAACTGGCAGTTCTGTATTTAGTGAGCTCACATTTCCTAGCATACAAATAGCACTTTTTTGCTGTCTCGTTACCTGGTGAAAAGCACTAATTCCATTCAGGATGCATTTTCCCTCATGTCCTAACACCTCCCAAATGTTCTCCTCCATATACCATCCTGGTGGGAGTTAGGATTCTAGCCTGACACTCAGAGCATACACCATGAACATGTACTTCTAATTCTATGCCAACTTTCCAGATTTTTTTGTCATGAATAATCCTAAGAAGTTTCCTTTATGTTGTCTTTTCATTGAATGTCAATTAATATGCTATATTTTATAATATTATAACCTCTGGATTTGCCAAACAAGATTTTATAAGTAATCAATATAAAGTGAAGCAATCAAAAATAGAGTAGGAAACAAACCCAATGGTTTGTGGCTAGGACTTCACTTGTTTGGGGAAATGCTGTATAGTGTAGTAAAAAGGCAGAGGAGTAGGCATTTTGGAACGTATGTCTTTAGTGTGGGCCTGAAACAGTGGATGGGCCTTTTGCAGTTAGAGCTGAGAAAAAGAAGACAATTTATATAAGCAGAAAAGTAGGGGTGGGGCCCACGGAAATGAGAAAATGAACCAGAATCAAAGCTGTTTCAGTAATGAAGAGTAAACACTGGCCAATAATGTCATTGGAAATGAGTCTGGAAAGGCAAGTTAGTGCTTGAATTCCTAAGATAAGAAATGTGAGTGTAATTTTGATGATAAGGTTTGTGTTTGAAAAGAGGAAATGTTTCCATAGACCTGTTAACCTTCAGAAGAAGGTTAGGATTCAGAAGAATGCAAGGATGACTGGAGGTCAGGATGCTTCTATTTTTGCTCCCTCTTCAATCAAGTGCCCTCAGGAGCTGATAAGTTGAAGGCTGTTGACTCGTAGGAAAGAGCTGTATCTTTAACTTGAATACCTACAGGAATGTGGTAAGTGTGTGTGTGTGTGTGTGTGTGTGTGTGTGTGTGTGTGTGTGTCTGTGTCTGTGGGCATGAATAGAATGCATGTGTAGAGGTCAGATAACAGCAGTGGTTGTTGGTCTTCACCTTCCACTCTGAGACATGGTCCCTTGCTTAACACCATGCATATGCTAGGTCTTGAGCTTCTAGGGATTCTCCTGTCTCCATCTCTCTTCTCATAGTCCTTTTCCTGGATTACAGAGGCACAATATTACATCTGGCTTTACTAAGTGCTGGGGAACTGATACTTGTACAGCAAATGCTTTATCTGGTAATTATCTATGGAGTCATCTTCCTATCTCACCATTCTATTTTTAACATAGACTAATTTTTGTTGTAGTATTTTAAAATATTGAATATTTGTCAATTTCATACAATGTATTTCATGCATGCTTAGATTCCTTCCTTTATTTGCACTCACCTTTCTAACTTCCCAACAAATTTCTGTACTTTAATAAATCTATATCCATATTTATATCATCTATCTGTCTATCATCTATCTATCTATCTATCTGTCATCTCTCTATATCTATCATCTATCTATCATCTCTCTATCATCTCTATATATCTATCATCTATCTATCTATCTATCTATCTATCTATCTATCTATCTATCTATCATCATCAGTTTACAGAGTTAAACCCATTGGCCCTTTGGGGTGGGTTCATTCACGGGAGCCCGGCCAAATTTAGTAATAGAGTCTCATCCTTAAACAAGACTGAGATTCTTTCCAATAGTTCCTTGGGTAGAGTTGGAAAAGTGCTTTCCTACAACCTAGAGGACTTGAATTTGATCCACAGAATCCATGTAGAAAATACTGAGGATGATGGCATGAACATAAAATCCAAGTACTGAGGAAGTGACAGCAGGTGATTGTCTAAAGCTCAGTGACAAGCCAGCTTAGACCACTTGGCATGCTCAAGGGCACCGAGAAACCCTGCATCAAAAATTAGTGCAAAGCAACTGAGGCATATCAGAAATGCTTGTACTCTGGTTCACATAGACACACACACACACACACACACACGAATAAACATGCATTCACATACACACAAACATGCATATATGCACATAAAATAAAATCACAGTTTAATTAATGGTAACATCTACTATTGTGGCATTTGACTTATCCTGTGTTTCTTAGCTCCAAAGAGACAACTTCTTAGCAAAACAGGAATTATTATTTGTACTTTTTAAATTTTTGAAGATTTATTTTACTTTAATTCTTGTGTATATGTGTATCTGTGTGAATGTACATATGCATGTGTGCTGGTGCTTGCAGAGACCAGAAGTGGCCAATTGAACCCCTGAACCTACAGGTACAGGTGCCTGAGAGCTGTCTGACATGGGTGCTGGGCACTAAACTAGTGTCCTCTGCAATAGCAGCAAACACTAATTTTTTTTTCTTTTTCATGTTCCTTAACTCCATAAAGCAACAGCAAAATGGCACAAGTCAGCTGTGCAACAAGGAGCCAGAAATTCTTTTGCACTACTGGCAAACACTCTTAATTACTGAGTCATCACTGTAATCCGTAGTTTCTTTATAAAGAAACAATTCCCATGATTGAGATTAGAAATATGCTGTTGTTTCACATTTAGAGATACTGACAGTTTAATGGACTCATTATAGTACTGATATTGATCATATTGGTAGGAATAATAATTAAGGTCATATTTATTTGAACTCGTTTCAGTCTCACTGTGTGTGTGTGTGTGTGTGTGTATGTGTGTGTGTGTGTGTGTGTGGCTGAGAACTGAACCTAGAGGCATATGCATACTAGAAACATGGAACATACTCTGCCTTTGAGGTATATAGTCCTGTCCATGAATCAGGAATATTTCTATCGATTCTATGATCTAACATCACTTGGAAGAAAATGTTATCATCATCTCTACTTGCTGATGAGGGACTCTATGTGACACATAAAAGTCATTGACCTTATAAAGGTCACACAGCTATAAATCAATGGAGGAGGCACCCCAGCCCACCTGCATGGCTCCAGGATCTCTCTTCTAGATGGTATATTGTTGGAGGATGATTTGTCATTCATAAGAGGCTAATAAGTTTTAGGCATAATTACTAGAAACAGATTACAGTTGTCTCTTTTTGCCTTTTTTGAATTGGTTGTAAATAATTAGCCCTTATATAAGTAATCCCTGCCCTATTAGCATGTTTACTTAATACCATAATGAATCATAACTTAAGGGAATGCAAATTATTATCATCATTTCTGTGTTTTAAAATCAAATCACATTTGTTAATTATTTTTAAGTTCATGACATTCGTTTGAAACCATGACTAAAGTTCTTTTTAATATTATTCTAAAATTATGATTTTCAGTCAGTATACTTCAGTATAAACTTCTTTGGACTACAAGAAAGACAACGTTAAGTGCAGCTTCATGATGGGATTTGCTAACTCTCTGCTCTATACATTATTTAATGTTGATGGGAAGAAATCAATGTGCATTCTTTGTCCTGTGTTCAAATACATATGCCTTATTTGTAAATCCTCATTTCGGTCTCATCATTTAAGGTAGCTGGAGCCAGGACTAATCTCTGCAGTTGCTAATGTTGGATAATTCAGCTCTTGTTTGAGAACCATAAGTGATCCCTAAAATTGACTGGTCCACTGCCAGACACAGAGATGACCAATTAGTCAGTAAAAAAAATCTACTTCAATTTATAATTGAATTTCACAATCTAATTTTGTTTAAACAAAGCCTTATGCCTGAATCATGAGTTCAGTGTACTACAGTGATGGCTGATCTCTGCCCCTCCTGTATACTTAAAACACAAGATTCTATACATGTAGAAACCAGTATTTTCATTTATTGCTCACCATAAATGCCAAGGATCAATGCATAAACTTTAAATATACTATTCAATTTCTGAATGAAAACACATACAGATTTTTTTTAATTTTCTACCCATTTTCTCCTGCAGATATTATGATATTTAAACAATTTGTAAAATATTATTTGTAGGCCAGGTGCTTACTTTATCCTTACTCCTGAACATGCTTATGTGTTCATCTTATGTTTCTTATATGATACATTTTCTGAATAAGTTATGAATAATTATCCTGACTAAAGCCTAGAAACATTGTTTCAATTTTATTACAAGCAAATCTTTACGAGAATGGTGATTTTTTAAACATTTAATGCACTTGTGATTATTATAAACAGTGTTTCTATCAAATCACACTGCTAAGCATTTCTGTTTACCTGAGCATATTTGGAAGTTATAAATTAAATGCAATGTTGCTATGTAATATTTAGTAATAAATGTTTTAAATTTTTACTTGCACCTTTACAAAGGAAAGCAAATATACATTGGAGAAAATAGAGGTCATCCCTGAAGTTCAAGAGACTTTTCAAGATGGTGAAATTAATGTAAACTTTAAAGGAAATGTCAATTTTATTCTATACAATTACACTGAAAATGAAATAAAGATAACACATTGTGATGGTTAATCCTGGGTGTCAACTTGACTGGACTAAGGGTTTTCTGATTGGACCGCCTCAACCCGGATGGCCCACCCTAAATGTGGGCGTTACCTTCTGCCGGGAGGCAGTATTTAAGGCCAAGGCAGAAGGAGCTGGTCCCTTCCTTTCTCCTGCGGCTTGCCTCTCTCATCTGGTGAGTTCGTCTTGCTGCTGTGATCAACCTTTTGGATCCCAGCGTGTACTGAGACTGGCAGATCTCCTGGAGTCCATTCGGGCCTTCAGCGCTGGATTGGGACTACTGAGACATCCAGCCTTGCGGACTGAACAGTTCCTGGATTCTCTCGGCCTTTCCAGTGTGGTGCAGCTACTGTTGGACTCCTTGAACTCTGTCACGTGAGCAAATCAATAAATTGTATATAGCTATATATTCATCCTGTTACTTCTGTTAGAGAACCCTGACTAATACAGATTTTGGTACCAGAAGTGGTTCTGGAGAAACAGAATTGAAAGGATGAATTTCTTTAGTGGGCTTGGTAGCCTCTGGAGCCAGCTCTCCAATTCAATGAAGCTTAGAGTTACTGAAGGCTTTCCTGGTG
>VZQC01005209.1:3136990-3182965 GCA_009823505.1 Rhizomys pruinosus
TTTGCAATTGACATTTAAGCATAACATAAGGAGAGGCTATTTATTGGGTGTCAAGTTGACAAGGGGTGGACTTGTGATGGTTAATCCTGGGTGTCAACTTGACTGGACTAAGGGTTTTCTGATTGGACCGCCTCAACCCGGATGGCCCACCCTAAATGTGGGCGTTACCTTCTGCCGGGAGGCAGTATTTAAGGCCAAGGCAGAAGGAGCTGGTCCCTTCCTTTCTCCTGCGGCTTGCCTCTCTCATCTGGTGAGTTCGTCTTGCTGCTGTGATCAACCTTTTGGATCCCAGCGTGTACTGAGACCGGCAGATCTCCTGGAGTCCTTTTGGGCCTTCAGCGCTGGATTGGGACTACTGAGACATCCAGCCTTGCGGACTGAGCAGTTCCTGGATTCTCTCGGCCTTTCCAGTGTGGTGCAGCTACTATTGGACTCCTTAAACTCTGTCACGTGAGCAAATCAATAAATTGTATATAGCTATATATTCGTCCTGTTATTTCTGTTTCTTTAGAGAACCCTGACTAATACACACATTTTGGAAACTGTAAAGAGAAAGGGAGATTAGAAAATTTATTTTTTTCTGGTAGTATTTTGACAGGGGCAATACCCTACAAAGTTTATTATGTTACATATTTTTCCTTTCTCCTTTTCTTTTCACATAAAATAACATGGTTGCATTCAAATATGTAATGAACAATTAAGTTGTAGAGCCAGTTGCTTCATCTCTGAGTCCTTTCTTTTTCATGCTCTGGCAAGAAATAATCTCCAGTGCTAGAAAATGGGATTTGTTATAAAATAGAGACAAGTTGATCTGAGAGAGCACAGAATATGTTTTAGGCAGACAAGCCTTATGTAAAAACAGTTAAATGGATGAAAAGGGATCAAATTTAGATGCTAAGTTTATGGGAGAAAACAACAACTGCACTCTGATTTTATGGGCACTTTGTGGTTTCTGGAACAATTATTTAAAACACAACATATATAGATTGGCTTCTTAAGGAAGAGAGCATTGAATGCTGCTTGGCATATTTGGATAGAATAAATGAAATTTTCTTTAAAATAGAAAATGATTGCTGGCCCCCAAGGAGCTTTTTTTCCAGCTCATGTTCACTGTATTTCCTTAACACGTGTGTCTTTATACTTTCTTTTGTTTATTTGCCAGTACATCCTTAAATCAAGTCTCCCATGTTCTGAGATCATACCCTGTGCTGTTTTTGAATAGCTGTTGTAGATTTAATGTGCACATAGGAAGTAAAGGAGGAAGCAGGAGGGGACAACAGGAGAATGAGAGGCTGTGTAACACTAAAGTCAGGGCTCTCAGATCACCCCTCACACTGCGCTCTTGTGAACTACTGTGGACAATTAATTTCACCTTTTTGAAGATTTGCTTTCTCCATAAGCTTAAAAGACAAAGCACCTGTGAAATGTTTGAGATGATTGCCTTATGGCAAGTGTAACTGTTAAGAGTTCAAAGGCAAATACACAGAGTTCTTTTTCTTTTTATAATGTGTATGAGAATTTTGTCTGCATGCATTTAAGTGCACCCTGTGTATGCAATGTCTGTTGAAGCCACAATATTGTGTTGGATACCCTTGAACTGGACTTAACAGTTGCAAACTGTCATGTGAGTAATGGGAATCCAACCCCTGGCCTCTTCAAGAGTAGCCAGTGCTCTTAACCAAAGTCACTTCTGCAGGCCAAGGAGTTATTTTTGTAGGAAGATTTCCTTGCCTATGAAGTCTAATGTTTCCTTAGTTTAGGCACAGAGGATACTTGAATGGTTAGCGCTCTCTCTCTCTCTCTCTCTCTCTCTCTCTCTCTCTCTTTCTCTCTCTCTTTCTCTCTCTCCTTTCATCTCTTTTCTTTAGCTGCATAGATCAGGGATTTCAAACATGTCTATCTGAAGAGCTTCCAAAAATACACATATTGGGTCACTTTACAAAGATTCTATTATTATTTAGAAAGCCGTGATTTTACTGTATGGGAAAAATTGAGAATAATTATCTATGATTCTAGTTACTTGTATTTATTTGAGATACATCTTTATGTTTTAAGAAGAGAAAGACACCATAGCAAATATGTAAGTTCCACTAATTTGTATATATATATATATATATATATATATATATATATATATATATATATATATGGTGTGTGTGTGTGTGAAAAATAAAGCAGCAAGCTGGATTATTTCTACATTGCTGCAAATGATTTATATGAAATGTTTCTTAAAATGAATGCAGATATTAGAACTATCATTTCACCCATTGAAAAGATAAGAATTTAGAAATTACCTTTATTCTGGGATCTAAATTTAGTAGCTTTTCAATTTTGTTCAAAGTAGATGATTTTATTTATTAAACAAGAAAGATTTTTTTTCTGAAAAATTATCTTCGTCCCTGAAGGCTAGCTCTCATGGTTTTGGAGGACGTTATGCAAGCTACTAAGGTAGAACACCAATCACTGGTTCCAGCATTAAAGCCTAATAATCACAAAAAATGACTGGCACAACATATTGGTCCACTAGTGGCACTTTTATCTTGGGAGTAATCAACAGGTACCTAATTGGACTTAAAGCCCACTCAGTGTGAAGAGACTCATGTGGGGTACTGTAAACATAGTCAAACACAAAATCCTGAAAAGGTCAATGAACTTGTGTCAAGTTGTGGCAAGAGGCCACAGGAGGAACTATTGGCAGCTCATCATTGCTGGGTGAGGGAGAATTTATTTTCTTTTAAGGGAGTGATGTTAGATAGGGTGATCAGACTCTAGTGGATGAACTCACATGGATGAGCATGTGAGTACACAAAATTGACTTGATAGGCCTTAATATACAAGACAAAGTTCATGACATCTTCTGGGTGGGCTATAGGGGGTTGCAGGTAAGGAAGAGAGGACTAAATATGATTAATGATCATTGTATAAAATTGACAAAATTTCAATAAAATATATTAAAAATACCCTTGTTTGAGCAAAGTCTACTGTAGTTTATAGTTGAACAGAGAGCAGGACAAATCTGGAACCAATGGTTGGAAGGTGTGTTACAGGGGAGGATGCTGAAAACGTTTCTTGGGTTGAATAGGAAAGCTGGTGCATAGTGCTGAGTCTAAGGTCCAATAAGAGGTTGGTCAGCTTTTGATGTCTGTGGAAGTTACAATGTAATCCTTAACCTGCTGGAGAAATCTAGCATTATAGTGATGGGGCTAAGATAGATATTGCTGTAGATGCTGTGATTTGGTGCTGATCATGGTTTTTATGCTACTTCTTGAGGTAAGTGACGGTATGAAACCAGAGGGTACTTTTTTTCTCTGCAATAAAGTAAGATATTATCACTGTTGATACTGCAGCAAAGGACAACACATTTTTTTGAGTTATATAATCAATTTAGGATGTTGTAAACAGTATTTAAATTAATTGAAATGAATGGATTAAAATTGGTAGATGTTGTTGGGGAAATTTTTGCTTCAGAATTAATTGGATAAACTTGGATTTAGTGTAGGTGTAACAAAGTTTCGATTAGCATTAGTTAAGGCAGTTTGGGCATCTTGACAGGCATGTAGGTATGCACTTATAATTTTATTATAGTACCAAAAGCCCCCTGGGAAAAGCCTGGTGAGGAGAATAGACTCTCTGGTCTGGATAAAGACCAAACTTTCCAGTTTTGCCAGATCACTTGGTCTTAGGACCAACTTTAGGAAGGCAGGTTCACCTTAACTCATGCTAAAGAGGATACATAGTGCCCAGTGGATGGACCCCACACTAGGGGCATTTGGCGGCACATATCAGACTATATCATCCATAATATATACAGGAGAGTGCATTAAATTGGACATGGGGTGTTAGGGTGAGATCTGGAGAAGGGACAGGATCCAAGTACCATCAAACAGTATTGTATGAAAATCACAAATACAGAATGCAAATTCAATGATTAAAAAAAGTAGATAAATTATGAAATATTTAAACTGTGAAATTTAGTGTTTCTGATAAAATGTCAGTCATTCATAGTTATAATTGAAAACTGCATAAATGTTATAATTCCAATTCTATAATATGTAGAATGCTTATCTCTGTAATTTTATGTCTTGTAGATATATTCTATTTATAAGTATGGTCACAGAAAAAGATGAAATGCAATAATCCTAGAATTAAAATTATCTCGCAATAAGAATAGGTAATTGAATGCTGGGAAATTATATAACACATTTAATAGGGCTAGTCTGTGAAATGTATCCTTAGCTTATTTTGTCACTGTGTGGCTATCATAGAGTGAACATACAAAAACTAAGATGGCTATGATGTACTAGCTGATACAAAATTATGCCTTATTTGCTCTCAATCCTTGTCCAATCTGTCATTATGTGCCATCTGGTTGTTTAAAAAAATCTGTGTTATTATTATAGAAATTAGCTACTGAACCAGTTGTGTTTGTGCAGAAAATAGTGCATAATGATAAGTTAAATAATTTTATCATTTTTAATTAATTAATGACAACATCTTGCTGTGGGTGAAGGAAAAGTGACTGTAGTCATTAATAGAAAGAACAGTATATCCTTCAATATTCCCATTAGGAGAAATAATAAATAGGAGATTTGTTAAGCTAACAAAACTAAGAAGAAAGTATACATCAGGGGCTGGAAAGATAGCCCAGCAGTTAAGAGCACCGACTGCTCTTGCAGAGGATCCGGGTTCAGTCCCCAGCACCCACATGGCAGCTGAGAACCGTCTGTAACTCCAATTCCAGGAGAACTCCAGTTCCAGGGGAATCCGACACCCTCTTCTGACCTCCGCGGCAATGCACAACACGGGTGCACAGACCTACATGCAGACAGTACACTCATACACATACAAAAATAAATAAAATAAAAAAAAAGAAAATATACATCAATGCATTGGAAAAGAAATGAAATCAATTATTTAGATCATTATAATGCAGGTAAATCCTTATAGTTATTTACTTTTTTCTATTTAGTGTTAGGCGAGCCTTGAACTTTGCCTATTCTTGGCTCAGTTAACTGTGGTGAAAAAAAGCACCACGATGGCATCCAAGTTATTCAAGGAAAAGAAAAGGAGCTGCCTCCCCACCATTAAATACAAGTTATAAGTAATTCAAATAAGAAACTACACTCATATATAGTATGGCTCATGGTCCAAACAGTAGTTACTCTTTTAGGAAGTTGCATTACTATAAACTGAAATTTACCCACTCAACTGGTTGATTAATTTTTTCCACTTGTTGAAAAATTGTCATTAAAATTTTTAACAATCTTCAAGTACTCCAGTCAGTGTTTGAATTAAAAGAAAAATAAGGGGGTTGGAGAGATGGCCTAGCGGTTAAGAGCGCCGACCACTCTTACAGAGGTCCCGGGTTCGATCCGCAGCACCCACATGGTGGCCGAGAACCGTCTGAAACTCTAATTCCAGGAGAACTCCAGTTCCAGGGGAATCCGACACCCTCTTCTGACCTCCGCGGCATTGCATGACTTGGGTGCACAAACTTGCATGCAGACAGTACATTCATACACATACATAAATAAATAAAATTAAAAAAAAGAAAAAAAAAAGAAAAATAAGAAAAACAAAGTCCCTGATTTCTTGGAATCTACTTCCTAATGTTGAAGAAAATAAGTAACAACCTTAAGGAACCAAACTTCATGCTATAATTGGGTTATGTGAAGTTGTATTAAAGTTGCATAATAACAGGTGATATAAATACTTTGATCAGGAAAAGTGACTCTAAAAAATGGCATTTTGTTGAGTTCACTTGAACATCTGTTAAATAATGGGTTTGAATTTTCACATCTGATGTTTTGTAGCCTGTTTCTTATCTCTCAAATTTCTGGAGTTATCTTGAGCCCTACTGTGGAACAGATACAATTTATTTTTGTTATTTCTTCTTCTTTCCTGCTTATTATTTACTTTCTAGTTTTTACATCTATAGTCAAGCCTCATCCAATTAACCAAATAATTTAGAGACAAATCAGGCATTTTATTTGCATTTAAATTAAAAAAAATCTGAAAATAAATGGAAAGAAAAAAATAAATACAAAATACTGTGTAAAACATCCTAAAAATATCATCAAAATCGAGTAATTAGCTAAATAGGCTTTACATTCAAAGAGAAATTACCAATTAACCTTTTCCTCGCCCTCTCTGAGGAAACTGATAGCTAGAGTTGAAGAGTGAGGAATGTGAATGGAGGGAGGAGCTAATCCATTTGGAGGGATATCCTTGCTGAAGGCAATATTTACTGGAAAGAAAACCCCAGTGACTGATTCCACTTACGTTTAGGACCTCTTAAAGGCTAAAAGGAAGAGCTCTGTTAGCAGAGAGGAAAACAAACAATCAAAAGAAGGGGTTGGTTAACAGAACTGTACAGGATTCAGACAGTTTTCTGCCAGTGGTTTATGGTTTGGCCTCGGATATGACCAAGAAAACTGTTTTATTTTGAGGTCAACACTGGTGAGCTATAATAGACAACATTGTCTAAGCTGCAGAACCTTCATTTGCTGATAAGGAGACGATGTACAATTTGTGATAGATTCAAATATCTTCGTGCAATTCACACACTATATACCATACTGACTGCATCTCCTTGGTAGGTTAGGCTGTCCTTATGTCCCCCTCAGAAACAGCACATTTTAAGAAAATCTGTACATGTAAACCAAAAATAGAAAGCAAAAAGTTGTGTTCTCTTTTCGTCACTCCTGTAATACTGTATCTCCCCCACCCCGCATTCATCTGTAATGACTATATTTGATGGTATTTACTTATGAATGTTTTTCTTTAGATTGTAAACTCCTTGATAGATTTTTTCTTTGCAATATTAGTGCTGAAACATGCCTGACCTAGTTGTAAAATGTTGAATCTAAAGCAAAATGGGGAATAATTTGTTAATATTAATTAGAGTGCATAAACCTACCCCATTTAAAATTTTTTTTCCTCTTCCTTTCAATTAAAATAGTTACCATGCTTGCAAGTGACTCTGCTGGGTTACCAATACTGCATGTAGTAAGAGCATTTGGCATGTTTAGCTATTCCTTTCAGTTGAAAACATTTTCTTTGCATGACTTTGGGGCAACATGTACCTGTTTGTCTCTGTTTCTCAATTGCTGACTTTCCTGGCTCAGGACTAGGATCCTTCCTTTGTCACTGCTGCCCGGACATACACATTTATATCTAAGCCTTGAGATCTCTGTAAACAGCAGTGTCATCCCACCGGTACCTTTGCTTTGGCAAGTAAGTTCTTATCTTAGTTTGGCCAATCCTTAGTGAAGCCTGATTTCTTTCTTAAGTCTTTTTTTTTTTTTTTTTGAGACAGGGTCTTCCTGTAGCCCTAGATGATCTAGAATTCTCTTGTAGAGCAGGCTGGCCTTTAACTCACAGAGATCCACCTGCCTCTGCCTCCAGAGTGCTGGGATTAAAGGCATGCACCACCATGCCCTGTTTTTCTGTTTGTCTTGTTTTTGTTTGTTTGCTTGTTTTTTGGTATGTTTTCTTGTTAATGGCACTTGCATCCTTCCTAGAGCTCAGGCCCCTTCTCCATCTTGTATGTGCCCTTTATTACTTTGTCCTGTACACAATGTAATGAGTGTACCTGATGTCTTCACCTTGAACAATATTCAGAAATGGAGTACTTTATACACCTTCTGCTGCCATTGTCCAAGTCAGTGTAATTTCTCATTTGGATCAACACTAACATTCTCTATTTTTCCACTTCGTTTCCCCAAATCTATTCACACACTTTCAGAAGAGATTCTGTTAACTTGATTCAGACCATGCCACTCCACTAATCAAACAGTTCCAGGGCTTCCCTTGGCAGAGAAGAAAAGCAATACCAGCATCTCTTACAAGTAAGTATAAGTAGGTAACTTTAATTAATTTATACAATGCTATTAAAAGTCACTATATATATTTAAAACAAGAGGAAATTGGGTTGCTAATAGCATTCTTATGCAGAATGCATGAACTGTGGTGGGGTGGGTGACATGGAAAAGGGAATGGTCAAAACTGGACTGAGAAATGATATATGAAATACATAAAACACCAATAAAATATTTTATTAGAAAAGAAAATATGTGGAAGCAATAAAAAAATAAAATAAAATTTAAAAGGAGGAAAAAAGTAGCAGATGGGTGATATATGAACAGTTTTATTATTTTACATTTTATTTTTTTTTTTTTTTTTTTTTTTTTTGTGTANGAGTTCGAGTGAGAAATGATGTATGACTTATGGAAAAAGTTTGATAACAATAAAAAATAATTGGCTTCTATAAGGCTCTGGGATCTGAAACCTAACTGACGGTCCAGCCTTATACATCAACTTCTTTTTTCTTCAACAGGCCTTACCTGTTCCTTGCATCTTGATGGAATGGCCTGGCTCCAAATACCTCTGTAGTTTGTTGCCTATTTTGTTCTGATTTTTGCTTAAATGCCATTGTTTTCAGCAAGAATATTCTCAAATGATCTGTGAGAAACAACCAACCCTTCTTTTCTACAATCTCTACCTCTATTTTTTCTTAGTAGTGCTTATCATTTATAAATTTTACATGTTTTATTCTCATTATCTCTATCTCCCTGCCAGAGTATAAGGTTTTGGGGGAAGAATTTTTGTACTGTTTTCTTTGTTGTTTGTACCTGTAGCACATAGAAGAGTATGTGGCTATAGCAGACATTGAAAATGCTTGTTAAATCTAATTGATTCAATTGAAAAAAAAACGAGGCGTATATAGAAAGTTTGGAACACTCTAGTTAAATTACTGAAAAAATATAGTTTACCAATACACCATGTAGCTTCCACATACATCCCAGTGGATAAGTCAAGTTCAACATTTAATGGTATTATTAATTGGATGCTAGAAATTCAGGATGATAGGGAAAGAACATGCATCAGAATATAGATGGCTATTTCTCCACACTGTGTGGCAGAGGCCAGTGAAGCTTGCCCAGGCAGGCTCAGCAGATGAAGGTTTACCGTCAGCACACAGGTTTCAATGAGTAAAAGATTGCAAGTGTTATTTCACAAAGTTGTTGATGCTGGAAATTGATTTGGGAAAATAGTGATGTACTGGGGGTTGAGATTTGGCTGAAGGTCCTTAGTAAGGACACAAAAGGAAACAAGGTTTATAGAGGCTTTCTATGATAAATTGGAGTTTTAATGATGCAGGGAGAAGGAACAATCACAACAAAAGCTGGCCATTATCTTTTGGGTTCTGGGACTCCAGAAGATGCAGAGAGAGAAGACTCTGGGTACATCAGGACCATGGTAGTCTGGAATTTAGGACACTCTGACAGTCAAAATAGAAGACAGGAAATGTGAAAGTTCTTTGTGATGAGTGAGGGGTTATATAGAAAACTGAGGAGTGGGACAAGGCATAATCCATCAAATATGACCAGCATCTCTTACAAGTAAGTTATAAGTAGGTAACTTTTTAATTTAATTTATACATGCTATTAAAAGTCACTATATATATTTAAAACAAGAGGAAATATATATATATATATATATATAATTTCACTTTATTTCTATTTTCTCTCTAATACCTTCTTCCCTCCCCCCTTCTTATTGGTATTCTTTCTTCTTGTAAATAATGCACCCTATTTCATGTCACATATATTCTATTACCCCGTGTAATACCTCCATCTCATACTCTCCTTTTTACTTTCATGTCCTATACCCTCAAAGACACACACACACACACACACACATCCACTTATAAATTTAAATCTTGGTTCCTCCTATGAAAGAAACGTGATTATTTATCTTTCTGAATCAGGTTCATTCTACTTAATATAATGATTTCCAGTACCAGCCATAATTTCCTTTTTTTTTTTTTTCCTGGAACTTGCTCTGTAGACCAGGCTGGCCTTGAACTCACAGAGATCCACCTGCCTCTGCCTCTCAAGTGCTAGGATTAAACGTGTACACCACCACGCCCTCCTTAAAGACTGTTCTTTGTCATGTGGGTGCTGGGAATCGAACCCGGGTCCTCTACAAGAGCAGTCGGTGCTCTTAACCACTGAGCCATTTCTCCAGCCTGCATAATTTCATTCTTTTTAATAGCTGAATAAAATTCTATTGTGTATCACATATTCTTTATGTGTTTTTCAGGTGAAAAACAGCTGAGATAGTCCCATGTCTTGTCTATCTGTGAATAGTATTACAATAAATATGAATATGCAAGTACATCTATAGTATGCTGACTTAGGTTCCCTAGGGTGATATACCTGGATCATATGGTACTAGTATGCTTAGTTTTCCGGAGGAATCTCCATACTGATTTCCATATTGCCTGCACCAGTTTCCATTCCCAGCAATATATAAAGGTTCCTCTGTTTTTCTATTCTCATCAAGATTTGTTGTTGTTTTCTTGATGATAATCAATTTGATTATCTCATAGTTTCAATTTGCATGTCACTAATGACTAAATGTGTTGAACATTGTTTCAAATATTTATTGGCAATTTATATTTCTTCCTTTTATAACTGTGTACTTAATTCATTAGCACCATTATTGATCAGATGATGTGCTTTTTCGTGTTTAACTTTTGGCATTCTTTACAGTTTGTAGAGATTAATTCTCAATAGCAGTATAATTAGAAATCCTTTGCTTTCACTCTTTATGCTGTCTCTTCAATAGTCCTTGGCTGTGAAGAAGGCTTTTAATTTCATAAAGGCCCATTTTTCAGTTCTTGGGATTATTTCCTATGATTCTGGAGTCCTTGTAAGAAAGGAACTGCATATATTTATATCTTTTTATTTTTGTTTTGATACAAGGTCTCATGTAGCCCAGGCTAGTCTTGAACTCTTATTCTACTTGCTAAATATTGGAATTACAGGAGTGTACTACCATAACAGTTTGAACCTGTTCTATTACAAATTATTACTCTTTTTCACTATTTCTATTTGGTTCTTAGACTGGCTATACATTAGATTAAGGGGGGTTGGGAAAACTGAATATCCACACATAAAAGAAACTAGACCCTTATCTGTCTCTTTGCATAATGATCAATTCAAAATGACCAGTCATTATTATGTCTTATACCTGAAACCTTAAAATTATTAGAAGGAAATATATTAGAAATACCTCAAGATTTACCTTTCTGAATAAGACTTGATTAGCTTAAGAAATCAAAGCAAGAATCACAAATGATATTTCATCAAGTTAAAAAAGCTTCTCAGAAAATAAAACCAACATAGTAAAGAGGTGACTTATAGAGTCAGATAAAGTCTTCTCTATATATTCATCTGACAGAGGATTATCACCTATAATGTAGAAAAAACTATAAAAAAAAGAACTTCCAGACAACAAATGAACAATGAATGAAACACATGCTATACGTTTGTGATAAAAATGTGTATATATAGCTTGTGTATGGGTGTGTGTTCCCATGGGTGTGTGTTCCCCTGTGTGCGTGGAGGTTAAAAGAGGACATTGGGTGGCTTCCTCCATCATTTTCTTCTTCATTCTCTTAAAACAGGCTCTTTCCTTGTTCCTGGAGGTAACTATCCTCCTATCTCTAGTACTGGGGTAACAGGAACACATGGACATGTGCAATTTTTTTTTTTTTTTTAAAGAGGATCTCTTTTTAATTTTATTTATTTATTATCTTTTTTATGTGTATGAGTGTACTGTCTGCATGTAGGTCAGGGCACCCATGTCATGCAGTGTGGCGGAGGTCAAAAGAGGGCGTCGGATTCCCCCGGAACTGGAGTCAAAGATGGTTCTTAGCCGCCATGTGGGTGCTGGGAATCGAACCCGGGTCCCCTGCAAGAGAAGTTCGAGCTCTTAACCGCTGAGTCATCTCTCCAGCCCCTATACCCAACTTCTTATGTGAGTGTTGAGAAACTGAACTCGGGTCCTCATGCTTGTCCAGCAAGTTCTCTTACCCACTGAGCCATCTTCTCAGATCACATATACACTTTTAAATGATGGAGCAAAATGGCTGATAGAGTATATGAAAAAAGTTCAACATTTTTTTTTTTTTGTGTCTTTTTGAGACAGGGTCTCCCCTGTAGCCCCAGTTGTCCTGGAACTCACTCTGTAGACCAGGCTGACCTTGAACCACCAAAGATCCGCCTGCCTCTGCCTCCCGAGGGCTAGGATTAAAGGCGTGACCACCACACGCGGGCCCTCTTTTTCTTTTTTTTTTTTTTTTTTTTTTTTTTTTTTGTCTAAGTTCAACATATTTATCCATCAGGGAATTGGAATTCAAAACTAAACTGAGATTCCGTCTCATCGCAGTAAGGGTGGCCATGATCAGAAAGTCAAATAAAAAATACGGTGAAAAGTAGAGGGAGGTAGGGATGGGGGAGAGGAAGCTTATATGTTGCTACTGAGAATGTGAGTTGGTGCAGCCACTATGGAAACCCACATGGACCTTCTCCAAAAATGTAAACATACAACTATCATATAATCCACTAATATCTTTATTGGTTATATACACAAAGGAACCCAAGTCAGAATATTGAAAAGACACTTGTGCATTCACGTATATTACAAAACTGTTCACAATAACCAAAATATAGTTTCATTCTAAATGCCTGTAACCAAGAGAATAGATAATGAACACGTGGTACATAACGACAATTAAATTTTAATCGGCCAAGAAAAAAAACCAAAATTTTGTTCTTTTTAGGGAAATGGATAGAATCAATAATCATAATGTTAAGGGAAATAAGTCAGTCTCACACAGAGGTGTCATATGTTTTCCATCATACCTGTAGATAGGGTAAAAACATGGAAACTATAAGGGAGGTTTATAAGGGGGAGAGGGACAAAAAAGTAACAGAGAGGTGAATGTGATCAAAGGATATTATATGCATGTGTGTAAATGGAATCCTTTTGTTCAATTAGTATACACCAGTTGAAAAAAGAGCAAAGAAAAATTCAAAGAATTACTATTTTCCAGGTACCATTTCCTGATAGTCACATGTAATTTGTCTGGTGTGTTGTGTACTAATTGAACAAGTATAGATATTTTTTCTTATTTTGGAATATTTTTTCATAGTAATTCAAAGGAATACGTGGATAATAACCATCAGTATTGCACGTGGGTAGATGGAATATAATGCCGTAAAGCTTTTAAATTGTGTCTCAGTGTTAACAGCATCTGTGTTATATGAAAACAAGTTAGAAATACAAAAATTCTGAATCAGAAACTCTGGGGGGTACCAGAAATATGTATTTTAAGACAGCATTCACAGCAAGTAGAAGTTTGAGCACCTTTAACATAAAGATTAAGGGCTTTGGTTTCAGACTTCTAAAGAGCCAGGTTTTAACTGGCACTTGACACTTTCCATCACTTAAATCAAATAAGTCAACTTCTCTGAGTCACAGTTTCCCCAGTAAATAACACTAGAAGTAAAATGATTCTAGTGTTATTTACTGTTCTGACAAATGGTGGGGAAGTTTGTCTAAATCACTGGGCCCATGTCAAGTGTTCAATACACAGTAAATAATACCGAGGGGTAAATGTTTCAGAAAGAATAATGAGAACAAAGCTGAGTCTACAATGAGCCCATTTTTAATGACCTGGTGACAACAATTATGTGAATAAGAGAATGTAACTGAGAATTGGTTGAGCATATTATGCTTTGGGAAGCTGAACAGCTAATACTGAAGGACAAAAATGTCCCAATTATTGATTTCTTAAAAAACTGCTTTCAGGAGTAAAACTAAAAATAATCTAATCATATTGTTGGATATGTAACCATCATGTAATGAACACTAACATTTCTTACTTTTCTATTTTATTAGATGAAGTTATGGTTGACTTGCTTTTAATTTCACTGGTTTAAATAATCTTTGAATTGTTTTCTTAAATAAAATACTGTTTTATTGAGAGTGCATCCTATAGTTAAAAACAAGAAACAACCAAAAGCATAATATAGCCACAGGACTTTGTAAACTCCTTGACCAGCCAGTATTTCCAGTGTCAAAAAACACTGACAAAGTTCCTTATAGGAAAAAGGAAAAGGTCCCATATGTATTAAATATGGGCTAATGAAATAAGTAGAGTAATATCATAGTTACTGCTGGAGCTTTACAGTTTTCAGGGTGGAAACTATATTGTTTAAACAATGGCATTGGTCCTATAAACTACCCATGGGAAAGGAATAGAACTGAACATTAGTTTTAGCTACATTTCCTTTTTGAGCAAAAAAGTATTCCTTCATGATACCTTAGAAATATACTGTAACTCAAATTATTGTAGCCACAAGAGCTCATGTGTTTAGAGAAAGGAAAGATTCCTGTTCACTTTTTTTTTCCTGAAAATTTTCTTTTTTAGTTAAACAATAAGAATGTTTGTGCTGAGGTGTGTGTGTGTGTGTGTGTGTGTGTGTGTGTGTGTGTGTTTACTGTATTCTTACAAGATTGCTGAAGATTATTAGCTACTTTAAAGTACATGGAATAACAACTTTTTACTATTTCTACATGAATTATAAAATAGCATGCCTGTAAAAGGCCTTTCAGTATAATAAGATGTGTGCTGTTGGAGTTTGTATTACTACTGAAAATGTTATATATTTGTGGAAGGGAATTGAATATAGGCTTAGTTCCTTTGTCTGTATATAATAAAAATACTATATATATTAAATTATGTGTGATATGAAATATATAAATACATATGAAAAAATATAAAGTATATTAATAGACTACTAGAGATTATTGGAAGCTTGAGAAACAAAAAAATATTTAAACATTAGAGCTGACTGAGTAGAAAAAAATGCCAGGTAAGATGGAATATTAGTTTAAGAACATTTATTGATAAGGGATATATTTCATATATTTGCTTACATATGTGCAATATATATATATATATATATATATATATTGTCTTTTCAAGACAGGGTCTCTCTGTAGCCCCAGCTGTCCTAGAGTTCACTCTGTAGACCAGGCTGGCCTTGAACTCACAAAGATCTGCCTCCCTCTGCCTCCAGAGTGCTAGCATTAAAGGCATGCGCCACCATGGTGGCATGCATAATATTTTTAAATATCTAAGAAGAAATGTCAATAACAATTTACCCACTGCCCTGGAAATTCGAATTCAGTTTTTGTTTCAACATTTCTTTTGAATGCAGTATAAAATAATTTACTTCTTTATCTATACTTCATATATGTGTGTGTGTGTGTGTGTGTGTGTGTGTGTGTGTATTGACAGGTTCTCCTTGTATCCCTGTCTGTCCTGGAAATCACTCTGTAGAACAGACTGGCCTTAGTTTCACAGAGATCCACCTGCCACTATGCCAGGCTTTATATACTCTCTAAAAAGTATATTTTTATTGAAAATTTTTGTGTATTTAATACATAGCATCTTAGTCCTCTTTATAACCCCATCTGCACCCTCACATAGGCTTCCCCTCAACCATATTTTGTGCATTCTGTCATTTATGTTAAGGCCTATCAAGTCAAGTTAGTGTCCCCTGACATCCCTCAGTGGAAGTTCATCTACTGAGGTCTAGTCATCCTCTCTAGAGTCTCTCACTTAAAGAAGATCAGTTCTTTCTCACACAGTAGTAATCAGCTGCTCAGTAGTTCTTCAGCTAAGCTTGGGGCCTGCTGCTCATTTGCACAGTTCTCTGGTAGGTTTTGGTCCGCTTCACTTTGCATGGGTCTTTTTCATGCTGTCACCATTGTTGTAAATTTATACGAGCAAGTTCCCAGGAGCCCGTAAGACTTATTTTCCATGGTCATGCACCTTCTCCCTGGATCTTACAATCTTTCTTCTGCCTTTTCTACAACATCCCTGAGCCCTGAGTTCATTGCACTCTGTTGCATGAAGGAGTTTCACTGATGAGACTTGAGAGATGCATTAATATTTTTTATACTTTTTTTTCACTATGTTCCATGAATCTTAGGTATAGATAGGCATTTTACAGATACTTAAACTCTATGTATGACCAGCTGTGAATCTTTGTAATAGTCTTTGTCTTTTGCAAAAGAAGCTTCTTTGTTGAGTTATGACTGGCATACTGGTCTGCAAATATAAGAATCCATATCTAGAATATAGTAAGAAATTATAGGGCCAGGCATGATAGCACACGCCTTTAATTCTAACACTTAAGAGGCAGAGGCAGGTGGATCCCAGTGAGTTCAACAAGGCCAGCCTAGTCTACAAAGTAAGTTCAGGCCAGCTGGGACTGCAGGGAGACCCTGTCTCTAATAGACCAAAAAAAAAAAAAAAAAAAAGAAAGAAATTATATTTGTCTATTGATGTGACAGGCTTAGGGCTTTCTCTAAAATCTATGACCTCTCCAGCCATGTTTATTTGGCTATGTTTACAGTGCCATCTATGAGTACCTTCCCATTCAGCAGTCTTTAAGTCTAATTAGGTACCTGTTTATTACTCTCAATATAAAAATACCTCAGGTAGCCCTAGTAAGCTTCGAAGTTACTATGAAGTAGAAAATGACCTTGAATTTTCCATCTTCCTGCCTCTACTTCAGAGCACTGGGATTACAGGCCAGGCACTGCACACCATATTTATGTGGTACAGGGGAATAAATCTAGGGCTCTGTGCATTCTAGGCAAGCACTCTACCAAAGAGCTAGATACCCAGCCCTGAAACATAATTTTTATATAGAGAGTTTAGAATATGATCAGTTCACTTATGCTGAAAATAGCAATCAGTGGATTTCAAATTATATTGTAGTAGAACAATTTTTTTGTTTATTTATTTATTTATTTTTGGTAGAACAATTTTTATTGAATTTCTGACATCAAGTAATTAAAATTTCCCTTTTCATTTTATTCTAAATATGTATCCATATTTATAGACAAGTTTACATTTTAGCCCTCTTCAAAGAATCTTCTTTCTGCAACAGATGGAGACTATTACAGAGTTCAAGTACTGGTCAAATGCAGGGAGTAAGTGTCTGGGAAATGAATAATCCTATGTGACACATCTGCAAGTGCAACCTGTATACATAGGATGAATGCATCTCTTGACTCTCACCAGAGAAGTTTTCTTATGCACCAGATGGTGATTAATACAGAAACCCCAAATTGGCAATGTGCAGAGAACAAGAGGCCACAGAATGCTTATTGCTGAATAGAACACCTATTTCAAACCTTTGCCTGCTAAGGTTCAGGGATCATTGTGGAAGAGGAGGTGGAAAGATTTTAAGAGCCAGAGGTGGTGGATGACCACAGGGAAACAGTCTCCAGACAGCTGGTCCTTTATTCATATGAACTCACAGCAATGGTGACAGCATGCACATGTCCTATGCAAGCTCATACCAGATAAAATCCCAGCATAAATAGAGTGGGTAAGAAATACCTTCCCATCCTAAGGATCTTTGGATAATTGATGCCTTCTGGGAGGGACAAAGGCAGTGTCTTATAGGGAGGGAACTCTTGGTGGACCCAATGCAGAGAACAACACTGAAGGACATTTGATGGCACTTATCAGACTCCATAGGCATATAAATAGAAATACAAATCTCTCTCTCTCTCTCTCTCGTACTCTCATCTCTCGTTGCTTCTATTATATATTAGTGATATTATATCTATACACAGGTGTGTCAGCATGTATCTGTCTCTGTGTGTGCGTATATATATATGTGTGTGTGTGTGTGTGTGTGTGTGTGTGTGAGTGTGTGTGTGTGTGTGTGTGTGTGTGTGTGTGTGTGTGTGAATTGGTAGGGGGCAAAACGGGGACGTGAGGATAGGGGAGGGGATCTAAATACCATGAACTTATATGGTATGAATTATCACAAAAATTCAATGAAAAATAAAAAACACCCATATACCTAAAACAAAAAATACTTTTTTTAAAAGAAAAAAAAATAAACGGACAAAATACACAGGCAGGAATTTATGTAGATAATCCCCAACTTAGTCAGGGAAGCCTCTCTTTCCACTAATCAGCAGTATATACAGAGACTTATGGCAGCACACAGTGCTTAGAATAAGTGACAGATGAGTTCTGAGCCTCAAAGAAGACATATCATCTTCCACATGCTCAGGAAACACTACAGAAGAAGGGGCAGAAAGGATGTAAGAGCAGGAAGATAAGGAGAAGTGCTCAAAAGGATATCTCCTGACCAAGACACTGTGAGCCAGTGCAATCACAAGCTCACAGCATCTGTGGATGCTTGCATTGAATATGCACAAGCAAGGGCTTGTGGGCAGTCAGGCACAGAAGGAGGATGGCTAGGTAGTCCCACCTCTCATTGCTTAACTATTTGCTACTGATAGATTCAGTGAGGGGTAGACATCACCTTCAGCTGAGTTTTCACAGTGACCCTGTTAAAGTAAAGTATGCATTCCATTTCTGGGTGGAGAGTGTCATTCATTGTCTCCCTGCTAAGAGTTAATCTAGTTCTGCAACTCAATACCTGACCAAACAGGCCACCCCCTAGTGAGGTGGATCCACCTTAAACTGTGCCAAAGATATAGGAATAATCATACCTTCAATGAGATGATGTATTTTTCCTTCCCAGAATTCCAATCTCCTGCTGTAGTTCAGAGATGCTACCCTGAAGTTCTATTGGAGCTTCCCAGCTTTCTGAGTTCAGACTCCTAAGACTTAACTGCCTTTTTCTTCTCTTCCCTAGGTATGCTTTTTCTGGTACTTTGGGATTCCTAACCATTTCTGTAAATCTTCCCTCCCTACCATGTGGCTGTTGGTCTGCCACGTGGCTGACTTCCAGGCCAGCTTGGCTTTCTCTCTTTATCTCCATCTTCCTCCTCTGGGCACCTGCTCATATTTAAAGCTTGCTTGCCATGGAGCTTTTCCTTTAAACTCTAATAAAGTCCTCGAGTTTCAGTTTCGTCTATTCTTAAATTATTTTATTAAGAAGACCCTGGTTTCCCTGATATCATTTGGGACTCAAAATTCTATGTTTCTAATAACACATGAGAGTCTATGGATATTTCCAATCCAATGCTCACACAAATGACTTCTGATAAATTAAATGGGTCCCGAAATAAAGCCAAAAGTCATGAATTAGAAAAGGGACTGGTACTTCAAAAGTGGAAGTCTTGATGAGGATGAAAGAAAGACAAGAGAGGGGAAGGGGGAGAGGAGTGAGACTGATTATAGACATTTATGAAATTATCAAAGAATAAAGAGTCAGGTAAACAAATGGCAAATAGGCAGGTATGAATTCAGATGATAAAAAGAGAGAAGCTCAGTGAATGCATCTAATCAATTTTTAGCAATATGTTACTGTGAAACTATAGTATGAGTTCTAAATCAGGACTCAAAATGAGCCAATTAAACCTTTTTCTAAATACATATGCATTTTTCCTGAAGAAAACTGGTCGCTAATTTTCTCTTTTAAATTTATTTTAAATAAGAGTTTTATAGTTTAATTTTATTCTGGTTAACCTTAATTTTCAAGAGATAATTAAAGATTTGCAAGACTATTTACTAATCAATAAAAAATGTGGTAACCATAGAAACATCCATATGCTTATGTAACCTCTGAATTACTGCAGTTTTTCATATGAATTCCTCTATCATCTATGCTGATTTCAGATGCTTTCTTTCACTTCTCTAGTAGGAAGATGCTTTTTTACTGATTATGCCAGTCTGAGTATTTTTAGACAATCTGTTTATAATACAGACCAAGTGCGTTAAATGTTTATGAAATTGCAAAGGTGGAAATAATTTAAAAGCACTTTTAGAAGCACTTCAAGAAAAACCAAAAAGTGGCTCCAGAATATTTGTTTAAGTAACTGTGGAATTAGAAATTCAACTCTCAGAAAATTCCTTGAAATACAACTATCAGTCACTTGATGAAGTTGTTATTTTGAGGGATTCTATAGGAGAGATCATTCTTGTTACTGGGAAAATGTCATATTAACTCAGATCATGTAAAGTAAGTGAAATTTTACTTGCTTTCTAATTACGTTTTGATATAAAACATACAGAAGTTATTTATAGTGAATGAATGAATATAGAGTTCTGGCAATTTCATAAACTTATGCCCTTCTCTTGCTATTAAACCTTTAGATGGGCTGTTATCTCAATTTATAGTGATTTCTTTATTTTGGTAAATCTTTATCCCAATCCAACAAATATTTCTTGGCTTACTATGAACTTGTCTTTTAGATCTTAACTGCAATAATATATTCTGGAGGGAGTTTTACTGCCTCCTCAAAAGCAGGCAAACCCTCTTCTATTGTGCTTATGTAACACCTATTGAAAATAATTTCATTGCTTGGTTCACTTTTGCATCCTTTTCCAGGTGAGGTGTCCTAAATGGAAAGGCCAAGGCCTTCTTTTCTTCCATGAGTTGAAGACCCACTTAGTGCTTGACTCATAGTATATCTTCAACACTTATTTAGTGATTTCTTTCCTGGTATTGTAACACAATTCCACAAACCAGATGGATATAAGTGCAGAAATTTATTTTGTGGCGTTCAAGAGGCTACACATAAAAACAAGCTTTAGGCTGGACTGATTGCTACTTGAATTTCACAGGAAGAACCTCTCTAACTCCTTGGTGGCTATCAGCCACCCCTGGTTGGTACATTTATCAATCACCCCATTCTGTCATTGCCTTTTCATGCTGTGCCCTCCTGTCCCTCTGTACCAGTTCTGTTTTCATAAGACACCGGTTATACTAGATGAGGACCTGCTCTATGAAATTATTGTACCAGTTTACACTAGCAAACATCCTATTTCCAAATATACATTTACACATTTACAGGTACCAGAAGTTATTACTACACAGACACACACACACACACACACACACACACACACACACACACACATTTCTCTCTCTCTCTCTCTTTCTCTCTCTCTCTTTCTTTCTTTCTTTCTTTAGTAGAGTCATGCTATATAGCCCAAGCTGGCCTCAAAATCACCATCCTCCTGCCTCTGAGTATCTGAGTACTGGGACAAAGTATTGATAAGTAGTCCATGATGGCATCAAACTTGGTATGTTGTGAAAGATTGCCTCAAACTAGCAATCCTCCTGCCTCAGCCTCCAAAGTGCTGGGAATATAGCTATGTATCACCATGCATGGATTCAATATGTCTTTTAGGGGACCCAGTGGAATCTGAAACAGCAACTGTTTGTATAGCTTTGTTGATATAAAATGCATTATTATATATAGGCAGATCACTTATTAAATGGATAACTAGATCATTATTCAACCATTTAGCACAATGACATTAACACACTGAAAAGTACTTGGAGAATTTATTTTTACTGTCTCAACACATAGAATTAATAATTATTTAGAATTTTTCTTTCTTGATTTTAGACTCTTTGCCTCAGTTCCCTGGGTTGTTAGATAGCCACAGATTCCTTTCTAAAAATATCAATTTATTTGCAACAATTTCTAAAATAATCAGGACCAAATAACTACTACATTTAAAGTTCCTTATTCTTCTTTATAAGTAATCTTGTATTTTGGGTCAGGTTTATTTGACATCCAAGGCAAAGGGAGAGGAAGTAATGGAAAAGTTATTTTTTGGCATTTAGCAGTTAGTCGATTCACATGGAAATTTTATTCAAAGTTATATAAAAATATGCATCTATTATTTTCATTCATCAGATTGAGTTATTTTTAATTTTAATAAGATGCAACAATAATTAAGTGATATAAATGTATAATTTAGTTCTGAACTAGTTGATCATTAGCAATGATTCCTGTGCTCATGAGGTTCTAGGTTCATGTTCAGACATAAGGTAAAGCCAGTCTGTGTTGCCATAAACTGGAGAGGAGTGCAGAATTCCAGGAAGAGGAAAGCAAACCCCGAAGTAACAGTAGGCCAGAGAGGGGTATATGCACCTACATGAATGCCCTATGTGGCCTTGGGATAATATAGTTTGGGGTTTAATTTGGTGTAAATGTGGCATCTGATTGTGTATGAATGTCAACAGGTCTCTGTAGTTACACAGATGGCTGTCACTGATTCTGGAGGATGTTTTGTACTTTTGTAAAGATATATGGCCTAGGTTCTCTAAATTAATAGGATTTTAGATCAGTTTTGACATTTAAGAACTTTTTACAACAGACTTTCTTATTTTTATTATTCTGCTAAGCCAGTAGGGGGAGGTCACACATTACTTTTTGGTAGGATTCAGGAATATTTCTTTATGGTTTTTCTTAAGATCTGTCTTTTTGTGTAAAAGAATAATTTAAGATAAAGTACTTGTGGTTATGGCTTTCATAAATATTCTAGTATTGGTTTTTTAAAAACAAATTTTGTTAAACATAATTTTTCTATCTAAAAATTATAAAACATCCCAATATTAATGGTAAAATATAACTGCCCTGCTGGTAATGGTATTCAAAATACTTTCAACTTGTTAGATTCATTTGTGACATCAGAAACATAATTTAATTTAAATGACCCTACAAAAAGTATGTGCAATCTATTTGTTACATTTTTGGCAAATGAAGTTTGCCAGATTTTCCTGGGGATTGTGATGCACACGTGTAATCTTAAAACTCAGGAGTGTGAGGCAAGATGACCACTGTTAGTTAAGAGGCAGCCTTGAGCACATAGTAAACTCAAGCCTAGTCTGGCCTATATAGCAAGGCACTATATCAAAACCACAAACACAAAAGGCAAGTTATTATAATATTTCAGTATAAAACATCTGAAGAAGAAAGGAACATTTCAAATTTCAAGATACAAACAAAAAAAAAAATAGCCCTTTGTCCACAGAAAGTACAATATGGGAACTCTTTGGCTATTGTTTGTGAGAATACAATAGATGATTGCATCAAATTGTGTGTATTCTACAAGAAATATAGAGCAGAGATCTGATGGTTAATAATGGGCTGATCTATGTCAGTATATTGTACAGTTTTGAGTGGCATAGAAGGAAGGATAATACCATTGTTCTTTGTAATTTACTTTCTTACTAAGTTATTCATATTTATTTACTCTTCCCTCATTGTCATTCCTCATTTTTGAAAGTTTGAACATTTGCATGTAATGTTACCATGTTGTTTGTGTTTACTACAGCTGCTTACAGTATTCTCATGTTATGATTTCATAATTACACATAAAGATCACACAAAATAAACCTTTGAAATAGAAAAATCTTACTTTGCAAGAAATATGAAGGCTATGTGTAAGCTGTCTAAGGAGATAACAATTGGAATGACATCATCTTATATACATAAACTCATATATTTGAATCATGAATTCATTTCTTTGAAGAAAGCGGTTAGGCAACATTTATATTTGAAATCATAAGCTCTCAATTTTCATGATTGTCTTATGTTCTCAATTACATATATATGTTAGAATTAAAGAGAATATCCTTGAAAATAATGATCAAATGTTTAGAACACATGACAAAAATATAACAAGATAAATCTTAGAATGAAAGGCATTAAATGCCACTTATTATACAAACTATATTATATATTGTCCATTTTAAAATTAATTTATACATAAAAAGATGGATAAATCTCTTTGAATCCAGAGGAAAGAATTTATAGTGGGAGAGCAGGCAAAGTAAAATGTGATGTGATCGTTATGCCTCCGTATCTCCATCTACCATCGTCAGGACTCCTTTAAAAGTATCAAACCAGCTGGGTGTGGTGGCACACGCCTTTAATCCTAGCACTTGGGAGGCAGAGGCAGGCGGATCTTTGTGAGTTCAAGTCCAGCCTGGTCTCAGAGGGAGTTCCAGGACAAAGGGGGCTACAGGGAGGCCCGTCTCACCAAAAAAAGACCAAACAATAAAAAAAAAAAAAAAAAAAAAAAAAAAATAGTGTCAAACCGAGAGTATATGCAGTGAGTGGTCCTTAGATAGACTGTTTTAAAGTGACTATTGAAGTAGTAATGGTATAATTATTTCTTTCATTTGACAGAAAAATACTCAGCTCTAAGATCATGTTAACATTTAAAAAATCTATTCTGAGAAGACTGTCTTTTTCTGAACATCTGGTTTAGTTGGGAAGATTTAAAGCTGTGAGAGACACAGAAGTTACACAGTAAGCCCAATGCAAATATGACCTAGATATAACTTAAATTGACAAGTAAGGGAAAAATCATTAGTCCTTAGATATTGACAAAAATATATTGACTAACCAGTAATCCTAAGAAACAAACAAAGCATAAAATGTATTGCCAAAATTGGAGCAAAAAAAAATGAGAAAGAAGTCATATTCTTCCAGCTAAATCTATGCTCATTAAAACAAGGGTTTATGAGTATCATATGCTTCATCGTTTGATTTTTCTCAGAATATCTGCATTATAATATATACTAAATAAATATTTTTAATGAACATTTCACTTTAATTAATGCAATAGTTTAATTTGGAAATGCAATCACAGAAAATCACTCTGATTGGAGATTAGCATTGATATTATGATAAAGATGTTGTAACATATGGTAGACCCAAATGCATGAATTATATATCCCACCCTTCTCCCTAAAATTATTCACCTTTTCTGCCCTTTATGCTGTGGTTAATAGCATCTTTATTTTAATAGGCTTCATGGTAATTTAGGACCAATAGCAGTCTTACAAAAACTAAAAGGACAAAAGAGGAAGAAAAAAAAATGTGAGGACTATTGGCTTACAGTGTTGAGTGGCATTTAATACCACAGAATTTATGTGCTGGGTTTAAGTGGTCTAAAATTGAAGTATGTAAGAGAAAATAGAATGATGCAACCTACTGCAATCATATTGTGCCAATATTTAGGCAGGGCACAGAGGAAATACACAACAGGTTTTGAAGCCAATCAAATTAATCACAGCCTAAGTAGGGAAAGAGAGAGAAAGATTGACACACATCAGGTCATGCTGTGATGATGAAGGAAACAGATTTGATCATTTGATTACTAGGCTATAGATACAGAACTGTGGAAGCCCTTCCAGAGTGACTAACTTCTAGTAAATATATGTAGATGTTTCTACCATTTGGGAGCATGAATTGAAAAATCTCTTACAACATGTAGCTGATTTCACAGTGAAAGTTCCAAATGCAATGAAAGCCATTCTAATCTGAGGTTAGACAACAATTGATGATGATCACAGGAAACAAGAAAGACAAAGGAGTTAATCATGTGAAATTGGAAAATGGCAAGTCAGAGAAGCAGCTCTTGAAGACTAAGTCCGACCACATTTGTTGCCATATTGAGAGGCAATAAGGTAAATTATCACCTTGGAATGTGGGTGAATCTAAAATTTTTCATTTAACATTCCCTGAGCGATTTTGGATATTGTTCATCTTCTTTTCCTCAGTTTTTTATTTATAAAAGGGGGATATTAGAATGGATTTGATATGATTACTGAGAAAATAAAAAGATACAGGCAAATTACTTACTGGAAGGCTTTTCAGGTAGAAGGATTAATTGCTCATTGCCTTTTCTTATGCACATGATTGTGCTTACTATTAAACCTGTTATGTTTGGAAATGGGTGCTGTCTTTAGATTCAGTAGTATCAAGTCAATTTTCATATTTTTTCTATTCTAAATGTATCATGTAAAATAAGATACCACTAGAGAAATATTGGTTAGTTTGCAAAGATTTCTCTAGTATTCAATCTGTATATGAAATATGGGCACCAAATAACAGGAACCACAACAAGTATTTCCGCATTAACTGGTAAGCCTCGTGCCATAAATTTTTGTGTCATTTTATATTATAGTTTCTGTCACTATAATAGCTGTGTTCAAAGAATCTTATTTGAAATGCAGATATTTGGCTCTTTTTGGTTTCCGCTGTCTTCTAGCCATCACAAAGTAAAAGGTCGTAAGTAGAGCTTATTTATTTAGAAAAATCCCCTAAATTAAGGGGGGATTTCTTTCTCAAATGGTCTTCCTGCAAGATGATGTGAACACCTACTACAGGTTGAATTTTATTTTCCTGAAAATCATATGTTGAAGTCTTAATTCTCGGCACTTCAGAATGTGGCCCTACTTAGAAATATGGTAGTTGCATGTGTAGCTTGTTAAGATAATGCCATTTTGGAGAAGAGTGTACTGCAATCCAATATTATTGGTATTCTTATCAAAAGGAGAAATTTGGACAGAAACTTGCACACAAGAACATTGTGGAACTTCAGGCAGAGATGGAGATGGTGCATCTACAGGTGAAGGAATGATAAAGGTCACCAGGAAATCACAGAATAGGAGAGAAGGCTATAACAATTTTACCTTTGTAGACTCTAGAAAGAATTAACCCTGTCCAAACCTGAGCTTGGACTTCCACCCTTCAGAGCTATGAGACAGTACAATTCTGCCATTTAACCCACTAGTTCACAGTACTTTCATTGTATAAGACTTAGTAAACTAACACAATACTCTCCTGGTGAATGAGATAAAAACTTGTATTAGAGGTTTATTTCTGTGAAATAAAAAACCCCAATTTACCAAGTGCTAATAAAATCCATTTACTATCTAACAGTTTTGGCAGATCAAGTGACCAGACACAGGTTAGTCAGTCTTCTGCTCCATTTCTCACAAGACTAGAAACAAGATCTCAGCTAAGATGTTTTCTCATTTGAAGGCTTGAGTGGTGGATGGATCAGCTTCCAAACTCATTCAGGTTTCTTACCGATTTTGTTTCTCTGTGACTGTATGACTCAGGTTCCCAGTTCACTTTTACTTTTTAACTGTATGTGTCTGGAGTCTTTTCTCAGCTTCATATTTGTTACATACATTTTAGTGAGTGCATAGCATGGCTGCTTGTTCTTGCAAGACCAGCTAGAAAACCTTTCTTTAAGAAAGCTTTACAAATAATGGGAGATAATCCTATCAGTAACATCTCATAATCTATCAGTTATAGATATTCATAGATTCTGCCTATACTGAAACAAAAGTAATAACACATAACTCACTGATTTTATCCAAAGATAGGTTTTACCATATTAATTAAAGTGCATTTTTCCAGTAACAAAAGCACTATTATTAACATAAACCACACACACACACACACACACACACACACACACACACAGGCATCCCAGATCAGTTATCATCTTAGCATTACCTAGCATGTAACCCTGTTATAATCAAGTTGTAGAGAGAACATGAAGTTTTATTTATATAGAAAAAAATAATCCCTACAAATTTAGCTGAGTTCCTGGGGTGTCAGTGCCAGTTTTCAAGAGGCTCTTTGGATTTTCAAGATTTGCAGACTATGATTGAATTTATTGCCCTCTTTTACATCAAAAAGATATGTTTAAACGGTTATGGAGAATACCCAAAGTAAGCTTAAAATGTCTATAACTAGATAAGAAAGAAGAATTTTAAATAAGAGTCAAAAGAAGGAAAGATGTAACTAAGTAACTTACTTAGAATCCTTGATCATTTAAAAAAATTTTTTTCAATGAGAGATATATTTACATAGTTACAAAAAAGACACAGGATGATTAATATTATTGGTGAATTTAGGGACCTTTAATAAAATTAGAAAATTATTTTCAAAGTACTACCTCTATTTCTATTTTCCCTGGAAATATTTAAATATGGTGGCACAGCTATAATTTAGACATATGTTATATACTAAGTTGCATTTTACTTAGCACTTTTTTCTACATGCATAGCAGATTAAAAGGTTTTATATAAAATTATGTACAAAAGTATATAGTATTACATTTTGATACATGATGGAATGTTTCCTTCCTTGCTTGTACCTGTAAATTTGCAAAGCTTTTCTGGATTTATACATTAATTAGATGAAATAGACATTATGCAGAGTTAAAATTAAAGTGTACATACCACATTAGAGGGTCAGTCAGCAAGGATTGCTTTCTAAATTTTTTGTCTCCAGACAGCCATCAGGCAGCCAGCAGAAAAATGCATTTTGAAGCCATGGAGTCTTCAGTTTTTATCTCTGACATTATGTTGAGATTCGACAGATGGAAACCCAGCAGCATACATGCAAAGTAGATGCCAAATGAGGCACATATATATAGCAGAATGGTGCCCTGCCCAGGTGGTCATCGTCTCCTTTCCAGAACCTTTAACATGGTTCTCTCCACACTTGACTACGTTGTAGCGATATTGACATGTTCTTCAGTCATTGGTGAATGTCAGTGGGCTCTTGGCTCTCTTCGTAGGGAACTTTGGTATGCTCTCTGCTCTGTACATATGTCCAAGCTGGCAGCCAGTTGGCATGGCTGCTGATGTGTCTCTATCTGTCAGATCTTCTCATCACCTTTGGGATGGAAATAGACGATATGAGTATGTCAGCAAGAATGTTATCATTGGCTGAGAAAAAGAAATATCTAGGGAAATTAAAATTTAGTGATATTTTAGAAGTAACTTTACAAATTATCATCCAAAGTAACTATTATTTTGTGTTTTGGAACATAGTAAAACTCTGATTAAAGGTGGAAAGTTTTCACAAGAGTTCATTGTCTTTAGTAAGCAAAAATTAAACTTTGAACAAATGAGCCTAAGAGAACATAGATCAAGGTGATGCAGTGGGAGAGCAGCTTTTCTAAGAAAGCATCATGTAATTTATTGAGACAAAAATGAATAACTAATATTTTAATTGATCGGACTTACAATTATAGACTATTTGATGAAACAGTCATGAAGATATTTTTATTGCTGTGATCAGGTTTTAGTCGTTTTTAGGATGATGTGTGTGCTTTCACAGATACACATATGTCTACATTTCACATATTTCCTACCCATCACCCAGCTAACAGAAGGTACCTAAATAATTTTTACTTCAAATTCATTAGATAACCTTGAAATAATTGATTAAACTGGTTCAATTTAAGTGAATGCATCCATTATTTTTTTAATTTCAGTGATGTTATGTCTGATTGTTATATTCATTCATCCCTCTGGTCACATCAACAATTATTTCTTGAACTCATCACCTCCTGTCCAACATGTTAAGCATTTTCTCTGATTATGCTCTCTAATTAATTTCATGAAATCAGAAGACAAAAACTTTAGAATCATTCTTGATTTTTTCCTTCTCACCTCTCACAAGTAATCAGTTTTTAATCATCTTCATTCCATTTCTTAAGCATCATGGATGGATGAGACTTCCTGTTTCAAAATCAGCAACAGAATTTCTCTCCTGTGGATTTAAGTGGCCATGACAGTACAGTACAGCATAAACTTTAGGAAATATACCACTGCCAAGTTCCATATTATAGTATGGGTGTCGTATTCACAAAAGTATATATATTAGTATTTTCAATCATTTTGGGGAGATTAGTTATGGAATAGCTAGAACGGTAAATTCAAATGTGGGGTAAGGTTTTTGTTTTGCATTGGAATGATGATTGTGAACAATTGTGACCCATGGCTAGATATAGAAGAGTTGGCAGAATCCTCTTTTACAGCCTAGCATGTTATATCACAGATGAATCATACACTAGGAATGGAAAACAAATTTTACTTTTTGTCAAGAGTGGTCTTGACAGTATTGAAAATCTGAAGAGAGATGGAAGTTTTCTACGAAGCTTGAATCAAGGATATTTCAAGCTCACTGTAGGTCATAAGTATTTACCGGAGTTCCAGCTTGACAGGTGAATAATAAAAACCCACTCCACAATGAATAATTAGCATATACTTATCATCTAAACTTAAGAATGAGAGCTTACCCTATTACCTATTACTTTGTGTAACAGGTCCAACTAGGCCTTATCCCAAGCAATCAACTATAAGATACTTTTATGGATAGGAAGTCCTCCTGTGGTCTGGTATCTTCCTTGCCAGTTAGTTTCCTAATCACCCACTGCAGAAGCACAGACCCATTAGCAGTTCTTAAGCTTTCATGAGTTTATGCACTTTTGTGCAAGGTGCTGTCTTTTATCAACAATTGGGGTGATTTCTACTCTGTTTTACGAATCTGTTATTTTCCTTTTAAGCCATTTAAAATAATATTTTTATTAATTCTTTGAACATTCCATATCTCCATATAATGTATTTTGATCATATTTACTCCCTTATGCACACGCTAATTCCTTCCAGATCCACCTCCACTTCCTAACCTAATGTCCTTTCCATTTAAAAAGAATTACATCAAATACAATTTGTGCTGTCTATATTTTCATGAGGTTGAGGCATGCCCATGGTCAACCTACCAGAGGCATACATTTTCAGACAGTTTTGAGTTTTGAAAATCTACCTCAACTATTTGTGTATTTGTAATATGACTTGGGTTGATCTTTATTATCATAATAAAATGATACTAATCTCCATGCACATCATGCTTGCTGTGAAATTGCACATTTATATCAGGATATATTCTTTATGTGTGTTTTTCTTAACTGGCCTTTAGAGGGTACATATAATTTTAAGGCAAAGAAACTAAATGACAGTATAAGTAAATTGCTGGGCCTTCCACAGTTCATAAGTTGCAATAGCAGTGATCAAGTTCAAATGAATCTGTATCCTAAGCCCATGTTTGTTTGTTTGTTTGTTTGTTTGTTTTTTGTCAAGTTGCTCCCTCTTTTTATTAAATACCAGTCTCTCTATCTAATATAGATTTCTTGAACGTTAACTTCAGTCATGTTTTACTTTTAGATTTTCCATGTTGTAGTATAGTATTTAGCATATTACAAGATACAGTAAATGTTTGCATGATGAATGAAACACAGAGTGTTGACCAACTCAAAGACATTGTGAACAATATTCAGTTTTTTTCAGTTTGAAGATTTTTTTTCCTTCATACATAGCTCTCCACATTAAATGAGAATCTGCTTCATACCTCTGTTGAGTACCTAATAAAGTCTTGGAACCTTAACTAGCACTGGATAAATCATTTGCAATAAGACAAAGCAAGCACTTACATTGATAGTTACAAAGGTGCTACTGCATAGAGGATGAAGGAGCAGGGAGAAAAATAAATTTGCTATATTAATGCATCAAGAATTTTAGGTAAAAAATATCTCCATTATCTTATTTTAGAATTAACTAGAAATATCCATTTTTTTAAACTTTACAGAAAGCACTAAGGAGATGCAAGCTTGGATAAAGACAGGAAGAGGAAGAATGAGAGGTAATTTAGGAGCATAAGGGTTCCGTGGAGGAGGCCAGGTCATAATGGGATTTTGAAGCAGGGGACTTTGGATAGCTAGACAACAATATGGCAAGAGTGTCAGGGCGGCACATGGATTCTGGTGATTTGGGGAAGGAAATTTCAGCCCCTAAAAACAGGCAGTGCACAGAAAAAAAAAAATTTAGTCCTGTGAACACCCAGAGGCAAAGTGAATCTGCTGTTTGACTCTTCTATTTCTACCAACTACAGGCTGACTGCTGAAGACACAGATGGGATCCCTCACAAATGCGAGTCTTGCATGATGGAAAGCAAATGTGTTTGAGAGTTCTTTATGACATGAGCAGCTGAGCATGCACCCAGATTGGAAGTGCAAATCAATAACCTTTAGTGTTCTGGATTTAAAATGTTTAACTCTTAAATATACAATCTACACAGAACCTTTCAGTGTTTATTTGTACTTTAGTTTTACTTATATTATAGTTGTGAGCTCATGTAATACCCATAATACTGAGATAAACTAAGAATATCAGAGATAAAAGAGTCTTTTGGAAGACCTCACTGAGTGACTTCATTTCAAAGAAGAGAAAATGAAAGCTAAGGGACACTACAGTGATTGATGTTTCCCACTGTACTGCAGAAACTTGGCCCAGGGTTCTGGTTTCTAGATTCAAAGTTCAGTTTCATTTTCTGTGGAGGATAGTTCCCTTGACAGTTATTCTGTCACCCCACTGATCTCTCTGCATTAACAAATACATGGTCAAAAATGATATTTTATGCCATGCATGATGCCTCATGTCTAAAATCTCAGCAATCATTAGGCCTGAAGTGGGAGAATTGCTATAAGTTTGCACCTGGTCTGGGTTACTGAGTGAGACTCTGCCTGAAAATAACAACCAGTCCTACACCATACAAGTTTTAGCGCTTTAGAAGCTGATATAGGGGAGGAAGTCAAGACCTTTGGATGGGAAGAGATAGATGCTGATAGGTTATGTGTAAGATTACAACACAAAGTCTTGTTAACTTTATTATTTGTGCATAGAAATATATAATACAGTAGTATCTTGTAAGAAAATGTTCATATAGAAGAAATTTCTCAATGAAGGCAATGAAAGCAATATCTTCTATAGAGCAGACTTTTATTTATTTTATATTTTTTATTTTTATTTTTTAATTTTTATTTATTTTTTATGTGTACGAATGTACTGTCTGCATGTAGGTTTGTGCACCCGTTTCGTGCAATGCTGTGGAGGTCAGAAGAGGGCATTGGATTCCCCTGGAACTGGAGTCAAAGACAGTTCTCAGATGCCATGTGGGTGCTGGGGATCGAACCCGGGTCCACTGCAAGAGCAGTCAGCGCTCTTAACAGCTAAGCCATCTCTCCAGCCCTAGAGCAGACTTTTAGAAGAACTCACTCCCCAATGTGGTCCACAGAGTATCAGGTAGAACATTAAGATAACACAGGAAGTCAGGCGTGGTGGCGCACACCTTTAATCCTGCACTTGGGAGGCAGAGGCAGGTAGATCTTTGTGAGTTCAAGGCCATGCTGGTCTACAGAGTGAGTTCCAGGACAGCTGGGGGTACAGGGAGACCCTGTCTCAAAAACACCAAAAAAAAAAAAAAAAAAAAGATCACACAGGAGCTTATTCTAAACATAGGTCTCACTATGATGCAAGTGGATCTTGGAATTTTTCTTGATAGAATTTTTTAAGACATCCATATGCATAGCTAATTTTTTTTTTTTTTTTCTTTTCGAGACAGGGTGTTCCTGTACCCCCAGCTGTCCAGGAACTCACTCTGTAGACCAGGCTGGCCTTGAACTCACAAAGGTCTGCCTGCCTCTCCCTCCAAATGCTAGGATTAAAGGCGTGCACCGCCACGCCCGGCAACTTTTGAAAAGCATTGTTATAAATCACAAATTCCTTTTGAAAACATAAACTGTTAAATCAAACTCATTAAGGCTATGGGTGCAAGTAGTTATATTGGATAAAACCCTTTATGTGTCTTCTACATTAAAAATTCTTTACTTATGAAAGAAACAAAATTAAAGCAAATATATACTGGAATTGTATCAAATTTTTGCTTCTGCTTTGTTATTTTCCCCAAGCTGTTAAGTTTTTCCACCTGTTGTGGAGGATGATAATTATACCAGAGGTGAGATGAAGCTGTGAGGTGTCCTGTGGCTCTGAGGGCAGCAAGTACTCTTGACGTTTGTAACATGAGAACCTTAATTTCTCCTTAGTTCTGGGTCTGTCAAACCTATAATTCAGCATTTGTGTGAGAAAAGAATACAGGACATGTGAGGAACAAATTGTTATTTGTTCCTTCCTTCACTTAACAGCCACCCATTACTCATGTTATAGAAAATTTCAAGCACAAATAAACAAGTTGGAATCTAATATCAAGAAGATCATAGTCTGGGTAGCTTCTGGGTGGTCTTCAATCAACAAAGGCTCAGATGCAGTCCAGAAACAGGCATTCTCTTAGGAGCTCTGCTATTATTGCCTATGTGACCTCAACTGAATCTCTTGGCCTCTTGTGCCTTTAGCTTTTTGTTTTGTTTTGATTTTTTGTTGTTGTTGTTGTTCTTGTGATAATGTCTCCCAATAGCCCCAGCTAGACTGAAACTGGCTCTATAGACAAGGCTGACTCAATCTCACAGAGATCTCCCTACCTCTGGGCAGTGTTGGGTTTAAAATTCAGCTCATTTGTTTTTCAGCTTAATATTTCAACTAAAGATATTGTGCAGAATAACCCTGATGGACTTTGCAGTTTTTAAGCACAATGATTCTTAAACAAGATAGAAGTGCCAAAAAAACATGAAGTTTTGGAGTCAGCAAGGCCTGAGGTAGTATCGTCCTGTCACCACTGGGTGACATTAGGAATGCAATAGAACCTATCTGCAGCTCACTTACCATCTGTGAAATGGAGTCATATCTCGATCTTACAGGCTTGATTCTGACCTTCAAATGATCTTGAACGCGATGCTTGCAGCTGTCATCTGGCTCGGAGAGTTATCAATAAGTGGGAGCTACCATCAGGATGGCTTTATTGGCTGAGGATAAGCTCATTTCCTCTGAGCAGCAGGCCAAATGGGATGCTCAAGTTACTGTTTGCATTTTTCACCCGTGAAGGTGTCCATGAATTGAAATTAGCACTGTGTGGGAGCCTCATGGGATTCAAGTGTTGCTAAGGCAACCACTAATTTCCAAATCAGGGTAAATAGTTTCACAGAATGTACAGTTTCCTTTAACAAATTGGATTCCAGTGAAGGGCACACCTTTCCTTCCCCTGCTGCTCCCTACCCAAGTTAAGGTTGTGCACCTGCCGCTGTGTGCACCAGGGGCTACTTTCATCTTCTGCCAACGACACTCTGAAGGTAACAGCCAGTAACAGAGATCCCTGAGGTCTGTCAGCTTTACCCAGTCTTTACCTTTTGTAGTTTGTCAAGTTGAAGTCACATTTCTTGACTCACACAGTAGGGCACTGAAACGGCTCCTCGGCACAGTCATGTAATAGACTTCTAAGCAAAGAGGCCATGGGGTTTACAGTCATCTGGCTCTGCCTTCCCTTCCACACCCCGCAACAATCCTTACTTCCTCTGTGCACTCATAAGAATTCCTGCAGAGAATGAACCTATTATTAAGCCGACATTGCCTCTCTGACTACATTCTTGTGTTAAATTAGTCCTCTTCATTGTTGCAAATAATAGGCAACCACTTATATATCAATGAAAACTCACTGTACTGCTGCGGGATTATTTCAGCCCTCGATACACACATCCCTGCTATTGTTTATGAGTAGTGATTTTTAAGTCTCTCTTACTTCCTTTTAAATCTTTTGTTTTGTAAGGAATGGCCAATCTTCCTCATGTGCTTAGCATATTTTCTCCTTGAAGCCCTTTTCAGAATGAGTACTATTATCTTGCATCATTTATCTTTTTCTTTCACAATCATTTTTGTATTGGCTTCTGTTTTTGTACATGCCAGTTGCAACACCAGAATACAACACTAATAACTCATGGAAGCATGTTAATTACCTTCTTCTTTGCAGATATGAAAGCAATTTTGTGATTATTGTATCTTTTCTGGTCAGGTCTTGAAGTCAGAAATAGCCTTGCTAGCCTTTTCACAGTTTTGTTAGGGAAAGGGCTTGGTTGTCCACATTCATTGGGGTTCTATTTGTGGCAGGCAAAATACTAGGCAGTTCATGCATACTGTCTCCCTTGGAATGCAACACAATTCTGGAAAGTAGATAGTGTAAATCTATTATACTGATGAGAAAATGGACTGGAGTTTTGAAATATCGTGCATCAGCTAAACCTTGTGGCTCAATTTGTAATTCTAGTACCCAGAAGTTTGGAGCAGGATAATCACAGGTTGCTGATATGTGGGGTCTATAGCCCTGGAAGACACTGGTGGCTCAGGTCTATGCTATACTGACAAATGTCACTTTCTTTAAATTGGAATCCCAAGATATATGGCCTGTGCCCAGGCAGCCTAAACTTTGTAGTAAGAGTCTGTCTTAAAATTTTATATATTTACCATTTTTTATGTTTATGAATGTATTATTGGCGTGTATCTAAGTGCACCCATTTCATCCAATACCCATGGAGGTCAGAAGAGGGAGTTGAATTCCCTTGTAACTAAAGTTACGGGAAGTTGTTAGCCACCATGTGGGTTCTGGGAATCGAGCTTTGGTCTTCTGAAAAAGCAGCCAGTGCTCTTAACCTCTGAGTCATCTCTCTGGCCAATAAGAGTCTCTTAAAAAACAAAACAAACTAATTAAGAAAATCAAGTATAAGTCTTAGAATACCAAAAGCATTCAGTCTAGAAAATCCAACTATGATTGCAGTGCACTAACATTACTGATACAATTTACTAAGCAAGTATTTCTCCCCATGTTAGAAAATATTTTTAAAAAATTTTTTACAAATTATATAACATATAAGATTGATGTTATACAAAACACATTGACAGAATAATGGTAAAATGAACAGTCATGTATTCAGCATTTGCTTAAGGTAAAGAACACTTTTATATAAGCCTTGCCCTGAAACTTAGCCCTCAGACCCTTTGCTCTGTATTATCTATGGGATGGACATTTGTAGATGACATTACCTACTGCATTACCCTTATGTCTCTGTGTCAGGCCACAGTAAGTCATGGAAGATTTCTTAGAGACAGGATATAGAGGGAACAGCCAAGGTTTTTCTGCTCCCATCCCCAGGACTGTGTTTATGCTAAGTTCCTGCAGTTCCAATCTGTGCCCTGATAATGCTGTCTTCTTTTTCTTCTTTGCCTCAGAGAAAGTATTATGTTCCTTGTTGTGTTAATTTCTATATGTCTGTTTGTTTCCTTTTGATATCTCAGATATTTTATCAATGAAGGCATTAACTTGGGTTACAGATTAGTTTTAATACCAATAATGTCTTCACTTTTTCATTTTTCTTATTTCCACCCCAATAGGACTAATTGATACAACCTGAGCTCCTTCTTTTTCCTGCCTTTCATTCAAATCATCTTGTTTCTGAATTTTTGTTTTATTATTCTTTTTTTCTTTATTGGTTTTTATTACCAATTTTTTTTCTGACTTTTTCACACAGGGTCGCCCTATAGCCCCAGCTGGCCTGGAACTCACTCTGTAGACCAGGCTGGCATTGAACTCACAGAGATCTGCCTACCTCTGCCTCCCGAGTTCCTGAGTGCACCACCATGCCTGGCAACAATTTATTCTTAAGTAGCATTTTTTTCTTTTCACTACTTTTCTATATTACATAAATGTAATCACAGAATATGGTACCACCTTTTTCTTACAACAATGTTACTTTTATATTCATGTGTATGATTTATGTAGCTGTTCACTCATTTTCTTTATTATACTGCATACGCTCTATTAAACAGCCCAATTTGTTTGCGTATTCTACTTTAGATGGACTTTTGGTTATTTCTAGCTTTTGTTATCACTACTGTGAATATTTCTGTATGTGTCTCATGGTACATATCTGTAAAAGTGTTGTTATATGTCTATGAGTGGAATCAAAAGTCTGCACTTTGTGAGTTTATGTAGTTTCCCATAGCAGTTGTCCCCATTTATAATTTTACCAGCAGTGAGCAAATGTCTTAGTGTATTCAAGAGCCAACAGCACTTCATATATTGAGCATAAAATATTTGAAAGTGGGAAAATTTATATAATGTGTCTGAAGTTTTCTATACTTTCTTACAGTTGAATACACTTGTATTGATACTTGTTACATATTATGTAAATAAACTTAAACATTTCTAGTACTAGTCTACTTATAAAACTCTTACCTTTGTGTAGATGAAAAGACATCCCTGGTTCATTAGAGTTGATTCTTTCATTTGATTGCTTTGATAAAAGTGGCTGGTTAGAAGGTAAGAGGACATTTTAAGACATGTGATGATTAAGTGACTTGAAAGGGGAAGATGACAATTTGGGGGGATGAGGCTGAGTAATAAGGAACTAGAGAGGAGGTGCTCCAAGTCTCCACAGAAGAGATTGTTCAACATACTTGACTATCAGATGGTGAAATCACAATCACGATGAGTGAAGTACTGCTTCTCTCAGGCATTTTAAGCCATGGAAGACAAGATGAAAAGAACAGCGAGAGAAGGTGAAAAAGACCCTACCCCGCCTCACCTTTGTCATTACCAAATTCTAGACATTGATCCCAAATGAGCAAGGAGGATGATTTCAATATTGACTTCACAGAAGAAGTACCCATGCACAGTGATCAAGCATAACAGGCATACTTCCTTCCTGTGACTGGATTGATATGAAGAAGGGCTCCTAACTAATCCTGAAGAGTATGACTCCTCCATCAAGGCCATGGAAGTGGGGAATAAAAGCTCCCAGTCCAACAGAATGATGTTGCAGACTTGAGCAAGCCTATCTAGGAAACAGTGTGTGCCATTTTCTTGCCAGTGAACCATTCATGGGTAGATATTTGAGAACTTGAGAGATTCAGCTTGCAAAGAAGTGGGCATTAAGGGGGGTGATATATGTGCCCCTCAGTGGCAGGAAGATGCTGCTGCCTCAAGCCTGTGCTAATGTTAGTCAATCCAAATTGATGCTGATGTTCATCATCAGTGTCAAACCAGTCCTGGACACATATTCCCTGTCCAAAGTTTTAGTGGCATTTCTCATTTTTGTTATGACCTAGATGGCATCAGCAATATGTACTTTGACAGTGAGAAGACTGGGGTCTTGAGGTTCAGAGGACCATCTGAAAGTTTCTATACTAGCTGGATGGGCTTCCAGCTCAATTAAATTAAATAAATAAAAGAGAATGACAGACACTTTCAGTATAGACATCTTGAATCTTGCTCTGCACAGGGTTTTGGGGTTGCAAAATCAATTTCCCCATGCCTAGTGAGGAAGGTGGGCTAGAATCATACAGATATATTCCTGGAAAATGAACATCAGTTCTGATATGAATTATGAGAGTCTGGCCTCTATACTTATGACTTCAAGAGACTCTCATTCAAAGCTCTCTGTGAGGAACTGGATACATGCAGGAATGCCATGGAGATCACTCACAGTGACTACAGAGAAGGCATCTGGAGGTGAGGCCCAAGAAGAAAGACAACCTGCAACAGCATGCCCAGTAGTACTTGATGAATAAAATTAGTAATAAAAGATAGTTTGGATACTTGTCATTAAAGACAAAAAATGTGACTCTGCACTTCTGAAGCTCCAAGATGAAAAGAAACAATGAGAAATAAACCATCCCAAGTAGAGACTCAATACCATTTGCTCATAACTTGAGATATCTCAGATTCATTCCTATTGACTCAACTTGAGATATCTCACACAGGGTTTTATAACTTGTGGTCCAATACATAACTGAGAATATTAACTGCTGATGTTGAAAAGTCTAAGAAAATATTTCTTTGGAGAAATGTATTACATTATCATAATGTTACCCTGGGGGTAAAGCAGTAATGTGCTTTCTCTTTACCCTGAATATGAGTGTCAGTGGAATGCTTTGGATTGTCTGCACCCATTGTCATATAGGATGCCAAGTTCATTCCTAGAAAATATTATAGGCAAAAGCTTTGTCTTGGTGGTTACTCTAGAAGACATATGGCCATGGCAGAAATCATATAAATCTGTTGGTCAAGCATAGGAGCTATCGATGTTTCTAGGCTTGAGTAGGAGCTGTGTTCTACAAGGTTTGGTTGGAAGGACCAAGACACCTGAACAAGGAAATCTGTGTCAGAATGACTGTTACAAGGCTGGGGAAGGTCATGTAAGCAGCTCCATAGAGCTGTCATTGCTGTCTGGTGAGCTATACTTAAGTATTCCTTGGTGAATGGAAAAGGAATGGAGTTAATGTTTTACAAAGAATCTGTGTAGGAAAGCACTAAGAAAAGATGTGCTTTTGAAAATACAAGTATATTGTACACTAAATGCAGGTGACTGCTGTAACAGTCACCTAGTACAATGCAGCCTTTTCACAACTGCTTCACCCTCACTGCCTTTTGATCCTGCAGAAGGAAAATGAGGAAGGGTGGGAAGAAAACACCTGTCACAAACCAGTTGCCTGTGAGGTCCACTGTGAAAAATGCCAGAACTGATTGAAAGACAACTGCAAATTTATTTGGATTTCTGAGTTTTGCTACTACATGCACAACTTAATTAACTGAATGAACATATTTTGTGAGTAAAATGACAAGAAGACTTCTGAAAAGAATGAGAAACATCATAGGCAAAAAAGGCAGTTTGCATACAAAAATTGAACTGATTTCTATCTGAGATGCCACCTTAAAAATTCAGTAAATATACATTTTTGAATGTATAGTCCTAGTAGGACAAACAGAAAGGAGGTGGAGGTAATAGCATACCCAGCATCAAAAGCTTGAGAGCCTGGAAACCAGCAGGAGAAATTTAGCAGACAAAGCAGAGCCAACAAGTCTGACTCTGACACAGTGGGAGTGCTGAAGATCAATTCAGTTTCATTAGAGATTTGCTAAAAAGCTGGGAAGTTGGCTAGCACCACAGACCTGCAGAACTGAGGTGAAGGTGGGCCAAGAAGGATCATCAAGTCTGTCGTGAAGCTGTTGCACTGCCTAGATTCCCTCCAGTGTGTCCTTCAAAGCCCTTGCACATCTCTCTAGATTGCCATATAATGTACTTATATTCTCCTTCTTCATATCTCACTGCTAGATACATTTTTGACTTCTAGTTATTTACAGCCTTGCACATTTTCCCATCTCTGTTAATTTCATGATCATTTGGGATGATTAGTATATGGTATTTACATTATTATGACTGTGTAAGTGCTGTTTGCTACTCAGCCATTTGAGTAATGTTTTTGTTTTTAATGGCAGTAATTAATGCCTTCTTCTTTTAGCATTTTGACTAATCACACACACACACACACACACACACACACACACACAGGAATACAATGTATAGTCATATAAGATGCTCAGTAGGAGAAGAACTGTATCATTCAAAAGATGAAGGAAAAACTTTAAGGAAAAACTGAACCTTGAGGACAGCAGGAGAACCCATCCATATTTAGCTTGGTTGAATGGAAAGGTATGGAACCATTTCAGTTTACTTAGCTTCGTATATTAACTTTTTTTAGGTACTTAAAATACTAAGACACACATTCTTAAGCTTTTCAGCTGTCACATTATGATCTAGATAGGAAAATAATTTTTAAAATTATATCAAAGTATATTAGAAGAGAGGTTTGTGTATATGGTGGAGGATTGGTAACTGTAAATCAAGAAATCCTTTAAAAGCATAATGAGACTTGAAGATTACTAATGGACAAGTAGCAATCAAGTACAGTGGAATTTCAAATAAAGTAAATATAGAATTACTAGATACAATATTTCCAAAAATATGTTTTTTCAATGTTGTTCAGAATGATTAGAAGGAAGACAAATGTACAGAATAGTCCACCTAGAACTAATGTAGTAGTCTAGATAAAAAAAAAAAGGAAAAAGGAGGAGGGGGAGGGAATAACTTATTGGAGAGCTAGTCTAACATTTGAATTGGTAGGACAGTGTATTAGTTACTTTTCTGTTGCTGTGACAAAACTACTGTGACCAAGGGAACTTATAAAAAGAAGAGTTTATTTGAGCTTATGATTGATGGTTCCAGGGAATTAGAGTCCATTGTGTCAGGAGGCATGGTGGCCAGGGCTAAAGCAGAAAACTGAGGTTTGCATCTCCCAATGAGCACAGGAAGGAGAGAGAGAGAGAGAGAGAGAGAGAGAGAGAGAGAGAGAGAGAGAGAGAGAGAGACTGGAGCCTACAAGGCTTGTTGAACTCTCTAAGCCTGCACCCCAGTGACATACTTCCTTCAGCATGTCCATACTTTGACACCAAATGGGGACAAAATGTCTGAGTACTTAAAGCCTTTGGGGGTCATTCTCATTCAAACCACCACAGAGAGTGTTACTATATGCATATAAAGATGTTCTCTTTGGTTGTTTAGCTGCTTTTGTTTGGGGTTAATATATGGGTAACCATGTTATTCAAATATGCAAAAAAGGAGCTTGCTAAAATTTGGGAGGAAGATGTTGTCTTTTAGTGTCTGTTCTTTGTAGAATATAGACAGGGAAAAGAAAGATGAGGTGGGGTATAATTTGTTGTATAAATGATATCTTCTTTCTTTCTTCTGAAATGAATATAATTTTCTTACATGAAGGCAACTTAAATATTCCGTCCTTGCCACTAGTGGAGAAGAGCTATCCATACAAAGCAGATTAAAATGACAGTTCTTATGGTTCTTCCTGTAAGACTAAACTCTGCTATCAAGCAAGATTTCAGAGGAAATGCATCACAAAACAAATTTCCCTTAAATTTTCCTTTAAATTTTCCTTAGAATTTTCCTAATCCTAGATTAGGGAAATTTTAAGGACTTTAAAAAAAAAAAAAAAAAAAAGCAAGACTCTGGAGTTTCATTCAACTCCAGAGTCCTGGAGTTTCATTCAACTCCAGAGTCTGGAGATTTGGCAAATTAATTTTTTCTTGTAAACAAAGATGAATGTAGAAATATCTTAGTATCTCTAGGTAAGTGGTCAACAGAGTGAATAACAGACTTCCCCACACTCATTACTGATTTGAAAAAGAGGGGTTTGAATTACCAGTAGATGTTTCTTTCCTATATGATTAAAAGAGTTCTGAGATTCAGGATAGGCAAGGCTGCAGCACTAATGGGAACAGGAATCTCTCAGCAAATGACAGAGAGGCCATGCAAGTGTACCATCCCTCAACCCTGCTATCCTGATATCTAAAAGCAGTGTGGGAAGAAGACAGATTTCTCTTTCAACTGACTAAAATTCAGTTTTTGTGATCTTAAGATAGATGTTTAATTATTGGAAAAATAAGATGACTCTTGTTTCCAGATGTATTTGTGTAGACTCAGATTGATATTTGCTGTGTACAGTAGCCAGTTGAGTAACCTACCTTGAGATGCAAATGATAGAGCCTATCTATGAGTCATTGGCTCAACTGTAATCAATGCATCTGTGGGAGTTGAAAGATTAGTAAGAATCAGGTTACTTCTATGACTTGTAGATTAAGAGAGAGAAAGGTTGAATGTGAAATGTTTAACAAACCAGAATTCAGAGAAATTGAAGAAGATTTCTTAAAGACTATTGAAGCAACAATTTTGGGGAAGCTCGTGTCTGAAGTTTTAGGTTGCTAGGCTTGCTTATTTTCATTCAGAAAGTATGAATGAAAGTATGAGCACTCATATAGACTTCTTTCATAATATTATATATTACCAAAACAAAATCCGTTCTGCCTTTCATCATTCATATAATTACACTAAATCACTTCTGCAATTCATTGTTTTATATTAACTTTGACTTCAGCCAGAAAGGAGAATTGAGCTTTACTATTCATTAATATTTCAATGGAGTTTTAGTAAAAACAAAACGAAAGTGTTTACCTACCCAAATCAGGGAGCACAAACACACACACACACACATACACACACACACACACACACACACACACACACAAAGCCTTCTAGTAATGTACATTAGACTCTGTAAAACTGTGATTCCTTATAAATAAATGTATTACACAGTACCCAGGTTTACTATTCTTGAGTCTTAGACTTTCAATTGTCTTCCAGGAAGCCCACAATAATAAGTTTCCTCTGGTATGCACATTGGTATTCTTGAGGACTTTAGAAATGTAGGCTCTTATTTAGGACAAAGCTGAAGAAGCTGCCAACATTTCAAGTGTCAGCCTTGCTAAAAACTGATGTTCATGTGTTTCTGTCAGTTGTCACCTGGGATAGATTTCAGTTGCCATTGTGAATATAAAAAGCTCACTACCCCATTATTAATTCCCATGAGTTATTTAGTCCTGTCTTTCTTTCTTCTAAAGGTTAAACTCTTATCTTTCTGCTAAAAAGTTAGATAATTAACATTCTCACTTACAATGCTTCCATAACATCTGTAGATTATGCACCATTAATCAAATTCCTCTGCAGGCATGATTGACTTTTGCAAAGAAACTTAGGGAATAAATCCATTCTTTTTAGCAATAAATTTGTTGTTATTATGGTATTAAAAATTCTCTTTCTGAGAAAATCAATTTAAAGTAACAGTATCTGGCTACTTAAAATGGTTATCATAAAACCATATACCAAAAATAAGAGTGAATGACATTTTTTTATAAACTTCAAAATGCTGACAGCTCTGTGAATTAAAAAAAAAACTTTAGAATTTGGATATCTAAAGCATTGCATATTTATAAAATCATATGTATTGACATTTAAATTCTCCATTTTCAAATGACAGAAGCAAAAATAGGGATATATACTTCATGATCCTTTTAAAACTGCGATTTAAAATTCACTTGTATGGAAAGGGTATATCAAAACCCATAACTTTAACTTTCCTAAATTTCTTTGCCTGAATTATTTGTCAGGAACACCTGCACAAGGCAAGTGCTGGACATTTATAGAAAATATGTCCTAGAAACGATTTTCTCAAGGAAAATATCTGTTTTAAATCTGTGATGCTTCCTTGACATTCTCTTTCTGCTGTAGGTTTCTTATAATGCCTCCTTGATCTGTCTGAACAGATAGATTGCAGGAATTTTCTAGAAGCTTTAGAGGTTTATTAAACACAAACAGAAAATTCTTTTCTTTCATCATGAGATCTTGCTTTCTAATCTCTCTTTTCTTTGTATTTCTCTCATGTAAGTCGTAGAGAATGTCAATGTACTTTGAAGGAAATAAACTAACAAGAGCTATTAAGGGTAGTAATAGAAAATAAATATGATTGGAGGAATGAAAGCTACGTATGAATGTTTTACACTCCAAATGATAAATCTCTTGACTTAAATTATTCATCCTTTACATTTTAATGTAATAAATATTTTCATGAAAAAACAGGTTGACAAACAGATAACAAGTTTTATTGTTTTATAGCTTCAGTAATAGTCACAGATGTAGTGTTTTGGACAGATGGCATAGTGTTTTAGAGAGGAATGATAGTAAAACAAGTTTATACCAATAGCTCAGGATTAAGTACAAAGTTAACTTTAAGGAATCCAGGTATGAATTAAAGACCCATAATAATAAAGATCTTTGCACAAAAGCATAGTTCATCATCTGGTAACTTGTCTCCAATTTATTAAAATTTTGCTTGCAAGAATCATTTCATTTAGTGTTCATTTACACTTTAAGTTGTTCTGGACCATTCACAATGACCAATATACTTCTAAATATTTATATTCATATCTTGGCCTATATTGACCTCGTCTTCCTTACCTAGTGAATTTGTACTCATCCTCTAAGGGGAAGAGTAATGTAGACTCTTTGAGGGTTTTGGTACCCCTTCATGGAGAAACAATCTATCTTGTTACCATGGTACTCTCTAACTAGGGATAGGACTTCATTAGTCATTTTTCTTCTTACATTTATGCCTAAGTCTTTTGTCTCTCCTTGTTAACTGTGCTTTTAGAAGAGGAAAGGCCACATCTCAACCACTGTATTCAAAGCAATAAGCTCAGGGTTTGACACATGCAGTTGTAATATGAAAAATATATGTGGAGAAATGTATAAGTATAGAGTTAGATACAAGAAGGGTCACAGCCAAAAATCTTGTCTTAGAAAACACTTATTTCTTCAGTTGCATGTAGTCTCTATATTTTAATAGTACTTTAACGACCTCATCATCGTCATATTTCTCCTTGTTCTATGGATACTTCTGAGGGATTCAATGCCCTCTTTTCACCTCCATGAGCATTGCACACATGGATACATGTACATACACGCAGGCAATACATTAATTCACATATAAAAATAATAAATAACATATTTAAATGATTCTTAATGACATTTTTAAACTGATAGACTAGTGCATCTGTCAGCTCTTACCACAGAAGCTTCCTCTTGCATTAGATGATTAGTACATAAACCTACAACTGTCCAACACACAGAAAATAAGAGCCTACAGAGTGCTGAGCCCTAAATGGGATACGTATGTCATACCCTCTCCTCCCAAGGCTTAGGGATCATTGAAGAAGAGGTGGCACAAAGGGAGTAAGCCAAAGATGGTGGATGAATTCAAGGAAACTTTTCTGGACACAACAGAGCTTTTAGCCAAATAAACCCATAGCATGTAGCAGAGGGGTGGACAAGAAACCTCATCTCTAACTGAAGAACTATTTGCAATTGATATTTGCTGGGAAAGAAATCTGTGAATCAGACAGATTTCTTTAAGGGTGTGATGCCAAGTAGGCTGACTAGTCTCCAAAGGATGGATACACACCCAAGAGCATTTGAAGAACACAAATTAGACTACATATTTCTTTTAAAAATACTAGAATATATGAAGTGGAAGGAGAGGGGGAGGGTAGAGGTCAATCTGACAGGAGATGAGAGTCTGAATATGGTCTAAATACAACATATGAAATCATCAGAGAATCAATAAAAGTAGTAGTTTTTCAGAAAAGACAGATATGCCTAAATTTCCATAAATATTTATTGGGTTTCTACCATATGTGAGCCAGTATTGCAATTACGAAGTATACAAAATTAAAAAAAAACATACACTTCAAATA
>VZQC01005209.1:3185397-3234036 GCA_009823505.1 Rhizomys pruinosus
GTGTACCTGTCTCATTCAATGCCATGAAGAGTCAGATAAGACCAAACTGGACTCCCCTGGAACTTGAATCTACAATGGATTGTCATGACATTTCAACCAGTGTGGGGTGCTGGGATCAGAATCTCCAGTCCTTTTGAAAAGATCAGCCAGTGCTTTAGCATTTACGTTTATCTCTCCAGCCCACAACGTAGTTGTATCATCTTACAGCTTTGATCAATCTTCAACTTAAATCTCTCCGTCTGTCCAGTGATTTAATTTTACCTATCTACAAGTAATATTTGTTTTTGTCCTGGTCACCAACTTTGGTTTTTTATTTTGCTTTGTTTGCTTCTTTAAATTTAAACTCCATGCGGGTATAACCCACGCAAATGGTCGCATACAACTTACTCTCAGCACATAGGACGGCAACGCCCAGCTGGATATACATAGTGAGTTCCAAGGAACCGCTGATGCTTCAGGAGACCACTGATCTTGCAAAACATACCCAATTATCAATAATACTAATAACATGAATAAATAAATCACTTTCTGCTCTCATTTTCTACATTTGACCAAACATCAGTCTCTATCAGGATTCATGGTCTTTTAAATAATTCCAGAGCAAACAAGTTGATAATAAGTAAAATAGAATAAAATAAACTGTGAGGATTTGTAGGATAGATTCAGTCTGTATGATCTCTGTGATATTTATTTCACTGTATTACATTTCATATATTCAGCGATCCGAGCAGCCCCCCCGTATTAGTAGGTTCTTGTAATTTAGTATATTATCACAACATTTTTTAATTTAAGAAAAAAAACAAAAAAAAAATAAGAAAAAATTAACAAAAAATTCTCCTTAGTTTTATGATGGTTTGTGCATTTCGTAATCATTTTCCAATTCAGATTCAGGCATATTTTCCCTTTCCCTTCCCCCCCTACCCCACCCCCATCCCCACTTAACTCTTCCCCCTCTGAACACTTAACTCTTCCCCCTCTGATGATCATGTGTTTTTTTTTTTATTTTTTATTATTACTTTATTTAGGAGTTAAAGTGATATCCATGGGTACAACATCTGCTACTTGTGCAAAACTAATCTACAGACTGTTGTGCCAAACCCCCACAGCCCACTCATACGGAGGGAGGTGACAGGTTTGTATTGTATCAATCAAAGTAGATCAAGAGTGATCCCAGAACACATCAGCATTGTAGTATAATTCACCATTACACCCTAATACGCCAGCCTTATACCAATTCTAACCGACATCCCTACTTCTGCAAGCAATTAGTATCCCTAAGCTATAGAAAGGGCACGACTTGTGATTAAGAAGTAAAGACGTCGCTCACACTCTTCTGGAGCTGTACTTGGACTTCTGTTCAATCTGGCTGGCTTTCCTTTCATGGGCTGACAGTTTGCTCAGGATGTTAACCTGTTCGATCCTACTAATGAACGCACAAGCAATTAGCTTTTATATAGGTCATTTAGCCAGCACTAATAGTATATAGTAGTTACTTGTGCATAGACCTATATGTTTGGATGATATGTTTAATCCATGAATTACATATTTCCCCCCTGTTAAAGTGACAGGGTCTTACTGTGGCTCTATAACATCTCCTAACCTGTAGGATGGGACCCTGTTAAGCTTGTCGACATAACAGAACTAAGAGAGATATATATCCATCCCAAAGTGAAGAGACCATAGGCACCAATTAGATTTGGATTATACAGGCATATGGCTGCTTTTGCTGCACAGTATTTCCAGCAAGGTGAGGTGTAGCTGGTGCTGACGGAGTGGAGTCTTTGCTTGACTCAGGAGACCCGTATTGCTATGGTTTAGTGGCCTTTGGTAACACCCTCTCGCATTCCAGATGGCCCCATCTGTACACTTGCATGTGCTTTCTCAATACATCCCTCCCATTGAACGTCAGGTCCCTTCGCAGCAGGGTCTTATCGCCTCCCTCCTGCAGGTATCCCAACTAGGGCAAGGAGCCCTTACCTTTGTTGGGGCCTTGGATCCCCTGGCCATCATCCCCTTGGTAGAGAACAATCCATCTCGAGATTGTCAGAGGCCCCATGCACTTAAATATACTTTCTGCCCTAAGTGACTAAGCCCATGAGACTGTTAGATTATATTTTAGGTTCTTGAACAGAGTATAATCCTTTCACAGTTCTTATGTCTATTAGTCAATTAAAGAAGGTCTATTTTTATCCGGTTTTATTAAGAGTACTCTACAATAGTTTGTCTCCAATTTACAGTGTGAGAACGGACCTCTCATCATTCATATTTCTCGCATCATGAAAGCTTTGCAGTATTACCCTGTAGCATTCTCTTTAAAGATGATTTAATGCAAAAATTAACGTTTCCTTCCAAGTTAATCATATATAGTCACCCAAACCAAAACATGGGTAACTTTGATGAAATCCCTGTGCCTGATTTCCACCTCTATTAGTTGAGATAATAGCCAACTGTCTTCTGGAGACTCATGGGGTGTAAAAAAAAAGGCGGGGGTGGGGGATACAAGTATACAGACATTGACGCTTTTTGTCAGAAAACCTTGCAATTCAATCTTAAAAATAACTACGGGAAATAGATTTGTATTTTACAACAGGTCAAAATGTCATCCAACTTAACGGCTGAGAAAAAAAGTTACAGCTTTGCATTGAGTAGATGTACCAAACAGTGGCAACTGAAAGGTTGACCCGTCTGACCACTGAAAGGAAGAAAACGGCCTCAGATTGCCATAAACTTTGAACCCCTCTGTGGATCCTGCATGTAGCAAACTACCCCATTTATGAATCGGGGATCCTAATGAAACTTATTACGCTTCTAGGTGGCCACTAAAGTTTTTGATATGGACTTTCCTTGCTCCCCCCTCCCCATAGATACAGATGGTTGTTAGCCACCATGTGGGTGCTGAGACCTGAACCTGGATCCTCTGCAAGAACAGTCAGTGCTTTTAACAATTGAGTCATCTTTCTAGCTCACGAGACAGTTTAATATTATGTTCCTCTATCAGATTAATATTAGTAGGGCTTCCCTATGGCTTGTAACCCATCTAGCCACATGTTTTGGGTCTTGATGACAGTGCCAGTTATTGGTTCCATCTTGTGAAGTGGGCCTTAAATCCAATCAAAATTGGTTGTCTATTCCCATAACACTTATTCTTCTGTTGCAGCAATGGCTATATCTTGCCAGACCAGTCATTATTGTAGCTCCCAGTGTTCACAACTGGATAAAGCTGAAGATTACATTACTCTTCCTGTAGTATACATGGCAACTTATATCACTATCAATGTTAGGCAGTAGAGATGAAACCTCAAGGTCAGTAGCAGCTGGATTTTTCCACATTTCTTCTATGACTCAGGTACACAGTACATTCGACAGTGGGGTATTAGCATCAAGTTCTGGAGGATAATCAAGAATAATGGCAATAGCCAGTACAATTAAAACATTGTTTAAGGGTTTATTTGACTTCCCTCCTCAAAAAAATCTAAAAGTGGAAGCCAATTCTTGGCATTGGGATTTTTTTTTAAGTGAGGATTTGAACCTAGAAATATTAGGTAAGCCATACTCTTCCTCATCCAGCAGTATCAGTCTCCTGTAATTCTCAGTCTACCCATGACAACTCAGACAAGTTCTCAGATTAGGACATTGGGCTTTTAATATGATACACTGTGGTGTCTAGTAGGGGCATACATTTCTGTCTTTCTAAGATAAGTCATACATAGAGAGGATTGACATAATCCTTATTTTGTATCTAGTAGTATGTGAATAACTTGTAAATCCATAATGTACATACTTTAAATTTTTCAGTAAATGCTTTTCCTGATAAAAGTTAGAATGACTTTATCCTGCTTTCAACCTAGTATTTAATGAAAATAAACTAATTACAAGACCCTGTAAGGTTTTGCCTCTATCACCAAAGTGCAGAGACCAAATTGAAATCATCATTGGCCACTGTATTTCTTCTAATAAATCAGCTGGGGCTTTGTATGTAATATAATAAGACATATTTTCTAGAAGATTTAATTATAAATAGTCAACAAAAGAGAAATCAAGGGTTTATTGAGCTGTTTGCTAAGATTCCTTTGCAAAGAGAATGCTTAGCTTGAACAACGAAGCATAAAATTTATGGCTAACCAATACTCTCAACATTTTAGAGCCGATATTTTTAGTTCAGAAAAGTCATTGTTTTCAGAAGCTTGCTTTTTTATATAAGGGAGTGAGATATAGAGGGTGTACACTCCAATGGCTATTCCCAAGAAGAGAATACCAGACTCTGCTTTCCCTATTTAATGAAAAATATCAATGTGTCTCTGCTCACTATGCTCCATAATGAAATAAAAACATAATAAAATTTTAAGCCATTCTACTCATTAAAAATTGGAGAATGGCCAGGTGTGGTAGCACATACCTTTAATCCCAGTACTCCAGAGGCAGAGGCAGGAGGATCTCTGTGTGTTCAAGGCCAGACTCATCTACATAGTGAGCTCCTGTCCATCTGGGACTAAAGGGAGACCCAGACTCAAAAATACAACAACAACAACAACAACAACAACAACAAAGAAGTATTGATTTGAAGTAATGATTCAAAACAAATCAGGCCAGGAACCATGTTTTTATTGATAGTAAACACACAGACTCTGTATAAGGGATAGACTGTGAAAAGCTCCCTCATGTGGAGGAGGGTTTGAGAACTTCAGTGCAGGTGACAAGTCCTTGCAGTAAGGTAAGACATGAGTGTTCTCTACCTCAACATTTGGTTTTGGTTTCGTGTTTGTATATCTCTTTGTTGTTTACATATAATGGGAATAGCTGTTTCTTAAAGCTATTTCGTGCCTCCTGAAGCTGATTGGAAGACTGTGTTTGGAAGGTAGGGGCAAAATATTATTGAATGTTGTGGATAATTTGTTAAGGCACTCCAGGTTTGAAAAATGGTCTGTGAATCAATAAATAATTAAAATAATGATGATGGTGACAGAGTAAATCCTTTGGGGGAAAGTGTTTCAACCCTAATCTTTGAATTTATCTTTTAACATTTCAAGATATCAACCAGAATGACATACAATAGCACGTATACAAATTAATATCTTGGTTAGGTGGAGAAGTTAAAAAAATCCTTTAATAGAACAGAAAGTGTAGTATTGATTTCTTAGAAGATAGCCTTGCTAAAGGCTGAATTGCTTCTATGATTAAATCACAAGCTTCAGCTTTGGCATCAGTGTTTCCTTCGGTCAAAATCACAGAGGATATCTGCAGATCCCTAGAGCTGTTTCTCTGAGTAAACTGGTAAAACATAAATATTTCCCAGAGGGGTTTTGATCCAGTGCTAGATTAGCTGCCTGAAGTTGATCATTTCAGTTTTTCTTGGAAAGATCTATACAAGCTAGTTACCTACTTGACTTGCCCTTCTGTATCTGAGAATTAAAATGGATAAAAGTTACAACCTCTGCGTGCATTTAGCATACTGCAGGGCAAGGCAGAAATTCGGGTTCCTAATGTAGCAGACCCTTCTAGGCTAAATATTATTATTGTTGTTGTTATTATTTTTATTGGCATTTGAATATATTGTATTCTAATAAAGGATGTTATAATTTATATATTTATAGGTCAGAGTTCATCACCAATCACATTTTAATTCTTGCAAGTCATATAAATTACATTAAAAGGATGATTTTTAAAAAATAAACTACATACACACCAAAGTCCCAGACCCAAAATGCTGGTTTCATTTAAGACATGGGGTAAAAAAGCAGCTAGTTGTTAAATAAGTAAATGCATTGAGCAATTTCAAATGTTAGTATACAATCCTAGTTAGTCTTATTTTTCTCCAATCATTTCTTTCGACCATGCTTCATTGATTTCCCCTTCCCAATCCTTAATGACATTCTGGGAGATACCATAGCTTTCCTGACACTTCCAGTTATTAAAAAGTGCAGTCTGGTCTTGTCCAATTTAAAACTTCAATTTCATAACCTTCTCTCCTCCCAGAGCTGACAAGGGAGCCATGCATCTTCACTACACATTTTCCTCTTCTCCCTTCTTTCTTAATCTGCCTTTTCAATCTATAAGGATAAAAGGAGGTATTGGAGAACCAGGCAGTAATTTTTTAACCTCCATGGTTCCTTTTCGCTTCTGGGAATGTGTAATAACTGCCAGCTGTAGGTGGCCTTTCTTATAGGCTTCAACCATGGTTCTTCCAGAACACAGGTGATTCTCAGAAGGGCATGATGTGATTCTTCCATATCACAATGTAAGAAGTGAGAGATGTATAGGTCTGCCTAATGCAACCCCTTTTATAGCCTTTTCTCTGCCCGCTCAACACCAAGGTACCAGCTTTGTTCTCACTGCCTCTCTTCTCTGCCAGTGGGGGTACAACAGAGGTCAATCAAAACTGGGCTTCTTCTCTAACGTCCATAGCAAACTGGCTTATGGGAAATTGCTGAGATCTTGCCACATCAAACCATGGAAATTTGGGTGCTACATTGTTCTGTCTCTTTACTCTTTCTTTTTTAGACAATTCTCTTTCCGATCTGTTAAAATAGGCTCCATATGATGATGAAGTGGTTCATAGTACTGATTGAGTTTCATCAGCATATGATATGCCATTTTCCCCCTTCTGTACAGAATCTCCTCTCTTTTACCAGTGGAGTCAGAGGGAGAGAGCACGGTCTGAGTGGACAAAAATCTCCTTTCACTTGTCTATTGGATAGGATGACTATGTATTTCATTGTCCATTTGCACATGTGAGAATTAAAAAAGACTCAGGCATAAACTCATTTATATGGTAAAGTAGTGCAGTAGTAACTTATGATGTAGATAGCCAAGTGGGTTTGGCCAAAACTAAGATTCCTGGCCCCCAATCATTTGTGCTTTTTTAGGTATTTGCTGTTCTTGTGTTCTAAAAGTTCAGTCCTTTATTATTAGTCACAGAGTCAAAGGGAAAAACACATTCCAATCAATTTAGATACAGAAGTTTAACTGTAAAAATAAAACATTTCAGGAATAATGTAACCCAATTGTTTTCAAATATAGTTGTGATAAAGAATGTGGTTTTTAGTACAAGGATTTGCCTCTTGGTAATTTTCATCCAATGTAGGTGTCCTTTATCCACCATACCATTGATTTGTACTTCTCTATTGTATAATTGTCCTAGGCCTACATATATATTATAATATTTTATCTTTTACCTTTGATGCCAACTACATACTCTGTTTTTAATAATTTGAAAATTTCTCAAAATAACTGTCTACATGATTGTAAAACTAATCTTTTTTGCTGTTGTTATTGTTGGTCTTTTTCAAGACAGGGCTCCTTGTATCCCCACTGTCCTCGAACTCACTCTGTAAATCCAGGCTGGCTTGAACTCACAAAGATCCGATCTGCTTTCTACCTCCAAGTGCTCGGATTAAAGGGTGCGCCACCACACTGGCTTGTTTTTTTTTTTTTTTTTTGTAAAACTTATCTTTTAATTTTGTTCTCAATCTTCAAAACCTTCTGCTTTTCCGCATATATTTCTTTTGGCTGTGTTACTAGTGATTGCTTCCATGTACTTATCTTTCCCTCAGTAGAACTTAATAGTGTCTGGCTTTCCTTCTTAACACATCTCTTTGTGTTCTGACTCATACATACACTTGTTTTTCTCCATACTTCATTGGTGGCCCACTTTGGGGACTTCATGTTTAAATCTTCAATGTATGCACTGACTCAGGACTGTTTCTTGTGTCTTCCACCTTCCTTCCTTATGCTTTATTGCTAGACGACCTGTAACACAAAGTGTGATTTCTATTGAAAGTAGTCTTCAGTTGTATGTTTCTAATTGCAATCTTTCCAGACTTGTACAGGTGATGGTCTTTATAATGGGTCTATGTTTTAGCCTCTCAAACATTTTGTCCAAGACAAGTTGTTGAAAACATTTCTCTCACCTGTGTATTGCCCAGACAGAATAATGAAGCCATAAGCATCTGAAAAAAAAATTAGAGTCAATCTTTGTTCTTCTCTCACTTTCTACATGTAATCTATCATTTCATATTACTTCCCATTCTGAAGTAATTTGTCCACATAACCGCTACCTTGTATGCTAGCACCCTAATCCAGATACTGCATGCTGTCTTCAGCTGAATTGTTTCCTGATATTTCTGGTGATTTTAACAAAAGAAAATTCATTTTTAAGTAAAATGTTGTAAACAATGAGGTTTTCCTGAGATAAAACCATGGGTTATTTAAAGCTCTTTAGGGCAACTTTAATTCTTATTCTCAACACATTTCTAAAATTAATTTCTTCTTTATGTTGAACAATAAAGTAAACAAATTCTATAACCACAAATCCCAAACCACCTAGATCCAGGTTTAGACTAAGCGACTTTAAGAAATAATTAACTCTCATTTATGCTTCATTATATTCACTACATATTAGAATCTTTATATTATTAAAAAGCTCCTAAAACACACTATGGCTTTTCTTAGTACTTATATCACATAATTATGTCTTTTTACTTGCACCCTAACTGAAATAAAGAGGAAGGATCTGGCTATAAGACTTTTAAAACACCAAGACACACAATGGAGAATATGTATCATGGCCATTGTGTTTTTTTTCTTAAATTCATTGACTTTTTTATTTGATCAATTCCTCAGATCCTTGAGAAACCTTTATTTTGGAGGCAACCAGGGTTTTTTGTTTTTTTGTTTTTGTTTTACTTTTTTATCTTTTTACTAAGATCTCAAGTTTTATACCTGAAGTAAAATTTCTTTGGCCTTACTAATTATTTATTTCTGGTTATACTTTCCTTTTGGATGTTTAAGGCCACACAGTTAGCTCAGATCAACCAAGGTTTTTGTTTTCTCAAGGTCAGTTGAAGATTTGTTCCTCAGGGGTCACTCAGGTTTTTTTTTTTTTGGGGGGGGGTGGAGCCCCTTCTTCCTTTTGGCTTTTCATTTGCTAGTTTCATCCACTTGAGAACAAAGTTGGGTCTTGCTAGATGAGGCTTCCCTTTTTGAAGCATGAGCAGACTTTCCTCTTTATAGACTGGACACTGGCTGAAGTACCATTAGTGGATCTCCAAGACCTCCCTGCACAGGTAGACTGGTGATTCACATTTGCAGGGAATTTCAAGAGATGCCTCCATGCGTAGTCCCCTGGGACTTAGTTGACCTTTGAGGGCAAGTAACAAAGTTATCCAATAAGAACCTTGGCCAAATTGGTATGGGCATTAAGTATGGCTGTTAAGCATCCAGAAAGGCTAAATTACACCCGGCCTCATAGTATAAATATATATATTATATTATATATATATATATATATATGTTATATTTTTTTTTTCGGTTTTATACTTTCCCTTTGGATGTCTAAGGCCACACAGTAGGCAATCAGTTTTATCTCTAATTATGGGCTGGGTCTGATATTGTAGTTCCAGCAGAGGCCTTCCTTATAGCCCACATTTATCAATGGTTACATTGTTTCATATAGGTTGAAGCAGGAGAGGAGAAAAGCCACGCAGCTTCCAGGCGACAAATTGACTATCTTTTGAGGGAATTTCCGGATACCCTTTGTCTTAATGCCCTCAGACAAGGAAGCAGGTAGTAGTAGGCAATGATTTTGCTGTGTGTGTGTGTGTGTGTGTGTGTGTGTGTGTGTGTGTGTGTGTGTGTGTGTGTGGTGTGTTGAGGGGGATTAGGTCAGCTTTATGATGAAGCAGAAATGCTGATAGAAAAATCTATGACAGAAGAGAGACAACAACAACAGAAACCAAACTGACAGCATAAAGGCTTAGGTTCCTGATAGCTTTTCCTGTCATCTGTTGTGAAATTAAATCATATCTGAGGTGTACTTTTAGAAATTAAGTCATATCTGCATTGTACTTTTAAGAATTTCTAAGCACAAAATCAGCCAACCTCTTTTTATTGTTCAATTCAATAAATTTTAATTGTGTTTTAAGTTGATTCCATTTTTAATATGTCTGAAGAAGTACAGAGGATGAAAAGCATGTTTCAGTGTTCTCAACAACCTGAGATATGAAAATGTATACCTGGAGTTTGGGTTGGGGTGGGGACAACAGGAAAATAACGAAGAAACTCAGGAACTCATAACCCCTTTAGAGATGCAATGTTTTCATCATTATCTCAAAATTATATAAAAGCAGTCATCAGCACTCCACATGCATATGTTAGCAAGGCATCATTATAAAATACTACAGCTGTTTCCCCTTACAGAGATACCTTTCATTGACTCGCCTGCGAACTGATCAGAAGATGGAAGAAGAACTGCTATTATCAAGGATAGAAGAATTACAAACTTAAGTTTAAAGTCAAGCCATAAATAAGATGAAAAGAATGAGATTATTAAAAGTACACTGTAATCCAACTTCACAACTGACCAGCTTCCACTAAGGTAAACTGCTTCAATGTCTCTAAAACACAAATCTCAATGCTTCTTCTTTTTCAGTCTATGTCATCTTGATATTCTTATGGGTGGGAATAATAAATCATATTTCTACTTTTGTGGTAATATTTTAATTTTAGAGCCATTTATGACCCAAAACAATTTTAGTAAGAAAACTGATTTATAGAATTTGAATTTGAGGGCTTTCAGAGCTATTATTTCTGTTTTGATCTTAAGATTCTGTTTTGACAAACAAGTCTGAGAATTCAACACTTTGTTTTCCTCTTTTGATTCTTTTTAAAATGAGAAACCTTAGTTTAAAGGCTATTTTTTTAATTTTTTTTAAATTTTATTTATTTCTGTATGTGTATGAATGTACTGTCTGCATGCAAGTCTGTGCACCCTGTCGTGCAATGCCGCGGAGGTAGAAGAGGGGTCTCTGATTCCCCTGGAACTGGATTCTCCTGGAATTGGGAGTCCCAGACGGTTTTCGGCCGCATGTGGGTGCTGGGGATGAACCCGGGTCCTCTGTAAGAGCCGTCGGCGCTCTTAACGCTAGGCCATCTCTCCAGCCCTTAAAGGATATTTTTTTAACTCCAGAAAGACAAAGTAAAATGTACTATCGAGAACAGAAAGAAATGATCAAACTCTTAAACCCGCAAAATAAAATTCTTTGAGTTAAGCCGGCTGTGGCTGTGGTGGCACATGACTTTAATCCTAGCAATTGGGAGGCAGAGACAGGCAGATCTTTATGAGTTCAAGGTCAGCCTGATCTACAGAGTGAGTTCCAGGACAGCTTGGGCTACAGGGAGACCCTGTCTTGAAAAAGTCAAAAAAAAAATTTCTTTGAGTTACTATTTAAAAATGATCACCTACTATGGATATTGATTAGGGAAACCAGAGCTTCCTTGGTCCTTATTTTAACATGTGTGTGCAAGAAGGTGTTTCTGTAATACTACTAGGTATTTATAAGTTTAAGCTTAGCTGTCACTCCATATGTCCTTACCAGAATGTTTTGCTGTGGCTCTGGATTTCTGCACAGGTCTTTTGGGGAACTGCTTTTGTGTTTGGTAAATATGTGTGACCAAAAACCATCATCTACTTAGAGAACTAATTGCTTTTCTTTACAGGATTTGAGAATGAAAAGTTGACAAACACATTTTCCATTTCTGACATTCTCCTATGTAGCCCCTAGAAAGCTAATACACCACAGTGTAAGTATGTGTGATCAGAGAGGTTGCACACGGAAATGACATTAGAAGAAAAAATGAATTAGGATATTTAGGGTCCTTATGAGTGCCTTATCACAGAATAAGAACAATCATGGAAATGATAATGCTGATAACAGGAGATGGAAAACATTCAGGTAGGACAAGGACGGGAAAGCACCAATTCAAAGAATGTCCTTGTTGAAGGCCAGGAATTAGAGGAGAGAGTTCTGGATCCTTCCTTGTTACCTCTTCTAAATGATCACCTCTACCCTAAGGTTACAGGGGAGGAGATAATTAAAGCTGAGAGGAGGCAAGTGACTGGTCAGCTCATTGCTCTGTACCTGCCTCACCCCAGTTTCTGAGTAAGTCCTTTAAAAAGCACTAAGACTGAGAACTCAATCCTACCCTGCTTTCTGGGATCTCTCTGGCTATACATGAGTCCTCCCTCCTCCCTATTAAGCTTTCATTTATGAATCTGTAGTGAACTTCTCACTGAAATTCATACTTTGTGGCTGAGAATTTCATTCTTTAAATTAGAGAGACAAGAACTTGAAGCCATTAGCTCAGAGCAGCTTTGGTAGCCATTGAGTTTTCCATTGCCGTAGTTATCTAGGCTAAGGTTACCAGGGGTCAAAAAAAGCTCTTTTCCTCTCAAAGACACCCCAACATCTCCATATCAGAGGTGTGGTTATCACCTATTTTTCTGATCTTTGGTTTGTTGCTCACAGTCTTTACTATCAGTTTAAGTTTCTCTTTCTGAAATTTACTCCATGCTTAATCCTGAATATGCTGACCTCTCTAACTGAGGTCTTAATGTCTGGGTCCTTCCAGAGTCTACTGTTTCAATATTGCTCTCAACCCCAGTGGGGTGGTATGGATGTCTGCAAATACTCTAAGCTCTAATTCCATGGAGGAAGGTTAAAGTGGATTCTTCAATTTTATGTTGTATTTTGCCTTCATAGTGGCATTTTATTGTTAGGTGAATGTTAAGAAAGCTCACAGAAATACAAACATGTTTCGAAAATAGATTTTATTTTGTACATGTATATAACATAGTTGCTATAGTGAAGAAGATTAACATATCCATCATCTCACATAGTTAACACATCCATGTTTATGAAAAGTAGATAAAATCAACTCATTTAACAGGGATCCACTCCTCATATTTCACATTAGAAAACTTATTCACATGTATATAAAAACACAAACATAAACTTTTATCTACCCTGAATGTAACCTGATTTAATCTTAAATTCAGGAAAGAATACTTTAAGTAATGAAGCTGGGCACTGCTGGTGGGTTTGAACATTGTGCAATGGAGCTCTTGGGGTCTGGCATTGGCACAAAGGACCACATTAGCTTTTAATGGCTGCTTTCTCTGCTGGATAGGGAACGGTATGAGCCTCAAATTAACTCCTGGGATTCAGATTATCCTCTGATATGAAGAGAAGGAGTTGCAAAATCCTGTAACCACATCTAAGTGGGGATTCCTTTAAATTCAAGCCAGAAGTTCATTAAATTTTAAAAATTTCTTTGCTTTTGTTTCAATTTAAAAGGTTTCTGACCTTAGGATAGTTATATAGCTTAAAAACCTGGTTTATAATTAATGAATAGCAATTTTGCAAGCTAACTATTCAAATATTGTGAAACTAAATATATCATATTTTGTTTGTTCCTCTAACCTGATCTTTATCATATTCTACCTTATGTTGTTATCACATAGTGAGTCATGTGTTGAGGCTCTTCTTTAATAAGACTATGCTCTTCTAGACCCTAGTGCATATGTGTATATATATATATATATATATATATATATATATGTTAATAAAGCTCAGATAAATAAAAATGTTTTCAGAAATAGATTTTATTTTATACATGTATATAACATGATGTTATAGGATGCATATGGACAGTAACTTAGTTGTGCATATATATATATGGATGCACACAAATACACAAACTCACATATGTACATTTTCTCTTCCTTCCACTAGGTCTTTATTAATTATTATCTGTCCTATGACATGAAGCACAAAGCTTTAGTCATACTTTAGTCATCATCATCCAAAATAATTTAGAAATTACCCATAAGTACAGGATTGAGAAAATGTTTACAGAATTCGCAAGGCTATTACCATAGCACTCATCATACTACACTGACCTTTATCTTAAAATGATTAGACGATTGTTCAGAACTTTGACACCTATAGTCTAATCATATACCTCGACATTTAACCAGGAACAGAGATTATGTGTCTTTTCATCATGGCTTGCAGTTGTAATCAGGTTACAGAGTCATTACTTCTGATCGATCAGAATTATTTTTTCCCAGGACCTACAGGTGAGGGTTATTTTCTTTAAAGGAACTGCTCATAATTCCCTTAGTGTGTTTTTCCATTTTTCTTCATCTACTGTGATATTTTCTAGACTGTGGGTGTTTAACAAATATTAAATGGTAATTCTTTATTGACTTTCCTAGGTTTGGGGAGCTTTGAATGTTTTTCTGAGAAGAGTTTTAAATGTTTTGTGACTTTAGGATTTTAAAAATAGAATTATGATGACCTTTCTAAAGGAATAAAACAGACAGTTGTTCTAATCTGAAGGCCAAGCAGCAAAAACTGATATGACTGGTCTCTTTTTCACTCACCAATTGTATCTAAGTGAATACAATGAGCTAGAGCTCTTTGTTAATTCTAATTTTTAGGATATCTAGGAGATGGTATCATAATAAAGCAAATCACCTATATGGCATAAAGTGGAATGCAGCTTCAGAGAAGGAAATGCTCCATAGACATCACAGCAGATAACTCAGACTGTCCCATATCCTCAGTGGTAGTATTGTTGTCAATTATAATGTTCTCTGCTGTTGTTTCATTGCTGCTAAGACCAGAGGAAAGTGTTCCCTTAATATAGAACACATATATTTCCTAATGCCACTAGTAAAAAAAACTGCCCAAAATGCAGTGGCTTAACTCAATCTCTCTATCCTACAGCTCTGTAGGCTAAAAGTTCCAACCAAACTTATTCCACAGTGTCAGTAGTGCTTGAAATAAGCAAAGGCTTTTGGAAGCTCTAAGAAAGAAACAGTTCCCTATGCCTTTCTTGATTCTAGAAATTTACTACAATTCCTTGCATTTGGGTTGCATTTCTCCCTCTTTATCAGTGGATTAGTTCTTTTGAAACATTTTACTACTGTAGTTTTCCTGCTTCCATCTTGTAAGTAAGGACTCTTTCAACTAGGGACAAGAAAACCCAAGACTGTCCTCATACCTCAATGTCCTTACCTTAGTCCCATGTATAAAAGCAAGATTTCTTTTCCTAGGTAAGGTCATATAGTCACAAATTTCAAGGATTTGGGCAGGAATATCTTTCAAGAAGAGGGAGAAATTGTTTTCTTACTATAAATTCAAAATTAAATTGCATTTTCAAGGTATAAGAGTAGAATATTGTTTTAATATCAAAATTAGGACATTTTAAAAATTGAGAAAATATGATTTGTGTCAAATCATGGATTTGCAGTTCCCCTGTTTTAATCATGTTGCTGCTGTGTATTTGCAGTGTAAATTTCCTGATCTTCAATTTTGTCACCTGGATAATGAGCTTATAAGGCTTCCCTTAGAGGATTCTTTGAAGAGGCTTATGTTGATTTTTGTATCAACACCTAGCATTACAACTTCTTGGCTCCGGAATTCGTTAACATGGGAGAGTTGAGGTTTTCATCATTACCTCCTAAGTCAGTACTTTCTTTGGTAAGTCTTTGTGTTGGTTATGAAACATAAAATAACTTTTTTGATATGTTTAAAGTGAACTGAGAAACGATTTCTGAAATACACAAAATATCAATAAAAGCATTATAAAAATAGCATTTTTGATAAGCTTGCTGTAGTTCTGAGAAAGGGATGCAGGAATGTTCTATTGCAGTACAACTCTATTGTGATAGGGTAGATACTTGAGAAGAATATTCCAATTGGACAATTTGATCACTTTAAGTGGGAAATTTTAGTTTCAAAGCCTTGGTCAGAAAAAATGGCAAAACTGAGTATTTTATATCAGGGAGTATGAATTTCAATTTTATTGTCTTACAGGTTGGTAACTGGATTGATCACATTAATGTCTTCAATTAAGTATTCTGTTGTAAAAGAACAAATGTCAGCCTGGAAGTTTTTCAATCAGTTATCAAATAGATTTTTGTAAGAGCTAGAAGAAACTGGATGGAAACATAATTTTATGTGATCAAATTGTTACTTTTAACCTTGAGACAGATTGGCTAGTGTTTGCTGTCAAAAATTATTTTATACTTAAACTTTCCCATCTTGGTTGTGTTGTGTAAACAAAAATGGATTCTATTTTCTTTGCAATCTAATAGAGTTTATGTGAAGTCTGAAATTCTAACTTAATACTATAATTTTATTGCATCATTTGGTGTCAAGTATTATTAGAATATAATTGGAAATACAAACTTGGGATGGTTATATTAAATATTCTTTTAATTGAAAATTTTATTTTTTCTCTATTTTGGTGAGTCAGGATTTATCAAGATAAATCATGCTACAATTGGAGAAACTATATGTAGTCTCATCTTTCTAATTTTAATAATGCATAAAACCACATGTTTTAAGAGATTTGATATAAAGCTTAATGTAAAGGCTCATACTATATGATACATTCTGAATTCATTGTTCTATAAGTTAGACAAAATCACTATTTTTTTAACATTGAGTGCATTTGTGTGTATCATCAAATAACTAATAAGGTATAAAGAAATCATTAGCCTTTCTTTAGAAAGATATTTAAGCTAGTGAACTATAAAATTTTGAGTTCTTTTTAGTGTCGCTTGGAGTTCTGGGGGATGTCTCTCTTTTGACTTCAGAAATAATAAATTGAATATCCTGACATACTTGAGTAAGCGGGAAATGAACACTGCTTTTACAATTGACTCATAGATGTGATCCTAAGCAGGAGGACAAGGATCAGGATGGTAGAAATGAATAATAAATATATTTGAAAATGAAAAAGAAAAGAAAATGAGATTTAGCATGCAGAAGCTATCAAAACTTTTTCAAGTATTCTGAGTAATCAGTTTTATTTTTTCCAGCGTTCTTCTTAAAGAACAGACTATGAGATTAATAGGCTGTTTAAATACTTTATTATTATTCCAAAATAAAATAAAAATGATGTCTGGAAAGATAGTTGTAGTTGTAGTAATATAGTTAAATGGCTACAGACCTATGGTTATTCTTTTCCCCTAAGACCTCCACCCGGTTATTTGTGTATATACTCTTTAAAATACTTGCAGACATGGCCTAGAGGTTAAGAGCACCTACTGCTCTTACAGAGGACCCGGGTTCGAGCCTCAGCACCCACATGGCGGCTGAGAACCGTCTGTAACTCCAATTCCAGGAGAACTCCAGTTCCAGGGGAATCCGACACCCTCTTCTGACCTCCACGGCATTGCACGACACGGGTGCACAGACCTGAATGCAGACAGTACATTCATACACATAAATAAATAAATAAATAAGTAAGTAAATAAATAAATAAATAAATAAATAAAATATTAAAAAAAATACTTGCAGAAATTAATATTGTTATCTTGACACTGACAGTGGTGAGTACAACTGGACACAAATGAGAATAAAATCTTAAGTTTATGTCATAGGATAGAAAATGTTCTTTCAATTTTGGCTTCCTTTTTAAGCTTAAATTTTTGTTTCCTTTTCTTTAAGGATTTTGAAGAATTCCAGCCTCCGTACTGTTCTGTCTTACATAGATTCATGTTGAATATGTAATTCCCAGCATCTAGAGATGCTGATTCGGTGTAGTTGGTGACAGGTGTCTCAATGACAAAGGTAGGAGTCCTTTAAAATCTCCAGTTTGGGAGCGTCAGGATGGGTATGACATAGGCTCATGCTGACAATCTAAAACGAAGGCTCTTGCCATAATTGCTTTTCATTCAAAAGTTGAGAAATGCAGCTGTGTCCTCTTCACCTCCAATTCCTGAAAACTCTTTGCAGACAATGGAGAATGTCTCCTTCACTTCTGGATTTCTTGCTCTTCTTTCCTTTCCTTTGCTAAACATCATTGAAGTTACAAGGTAATTCTTGTTCTAACCAAGTCTGGCCTAAATGATCCATTTCTGGGGAAAAATCTAATATAAAGAGAAAGAATTTCTGTTCTGGTTTATAAGTGAGTGAATATCTTTTTCCTTCCAGTAGCATTGAGGACAACCTCTGGCAAAATGGGGTTGAGCAGAGGGCCAGGAGGGAGAAAACACTGGTTCTCCTGAGGGAATTCTCAATATTTATTCAGGAAAAATAAAGTAGTGGAAGATTCATAGATCTTTGTTAACTCTTAGAATCGAGCTGCAAGCTAATTGACCTATAAGAATCTGTGATTCATGGTTCAAAGGGGTATCTCAGTGGTTAAGAGCACTGGATGCTATTGCAGAAGACAGGGTTCAATCCCCAACACCCACAAGGTGGTTGACTACCATTCATAACTCCAATTCCATCTGATGCTGTCTTCAGATTTCAATAGGCATGGCAAAACATGGATGTACTTGTGTATATCCAGGCAATACTCATATGCAATAATAAATAAAATATTAAAGAAAAATTATCCAAACCCAAATTCTCATTCCTAAACACATATACATATAAGTAAAACTAAATGGACTCAATATGGTGTGTGTGTGTGTGTGTGTGTGTGTGTAGCAATAATAATTAAAGAGATCATAAACTTGAGGGGGAGTATGAGGTGGGAGAATGTGAGAAGAGTTTAATGGAGGAAAGGGAGTGGTGGAAATGATGTAAATACAGTATTCTTATGAAATTTTCAAAAAATGAATATATTTAATCCATAAATATGAATTTCTTTAGCTTTGTGTATCAAAATATATGGGCAAATGCTCATTGATTAATATTTTATAAGTGTTAAATTGGTGGGTAATACCCATTCCCTCACATGAAGGAACAATATGCATTTTTCTGACAGGATTAATAATTTATAAATTATATATAATCTATATATAATGTATATATATATATACATACACACAGCATTTTAGAATTTGATATGAACTCTTTTCTCACAATGACTGCCTACACAGTGTTTTGAATTAGTGAACTAATGGCATCCATGAATCAACGCACTTATTGTTAGCCAGGGACACACCATTTTGAGAAGCTCTCCCCAACCTCATAGTTGATTATGCATATATTCAGCCATCTATCAAACTCCCTTCTTCCTCTTGCCAGCCAAGAATCAGAGATAGCCTGACAAATAATATGTAGTCTGGATTACATGTCTACCACATGATGTAGAACGTCCCCATCCTCTAGCATGTATACGGAATCTCATTCTCCCACTGAGTTTGAACTCTTTTCAGAACTTTTACCATGCTGTCTGCTTGCCTATGGTGTTGAGTTAGTGGACTAGAGAATAAAATATAAATAAATACGTTAATATATTGTTATAAAAGGGCAATCTTTTCAGTGTCCCCCTTGAACTCCAAACTCTAAAGCTTTCAATGATAAATTTAGGTATTCTTGGTAACTGTTTTATAATCTTTTATTGGATATGGCTCTTATGTCATAAGAATAATTTGATAACATTGCATTCCTTGAGTCCAAAGTAATAAACGATTATGAGTTTTATTGTTGCCATAAACAAATCATGTTATGGGATGACAAGTCTGTTGATGAGGCAGAGTAAAGTAGCCTAAGAGCACCTTACTAATTTTTTTATTTGTTAATAAATTTTTTAAAATATATTTTTAATTGTTATTAAACTTTTTCATATATCATACATCATTTCTCAATCCAATTTAGAGTCATTTCCCTTTCCATGCCCCCCACCCCACCTGAGTTCATGCACTCTGCCATACATGTCTTGAATCTTTTTCTGAGTCTTTCCAGAGTTCTTTCTGTTTTTTCAAAGTGGAAGCTTATTGTTTATAGAAAAGCTGCATCAGGATCAAATAATTATTGTCCAGCCAACATTTTTATTTCTTTCAAAAAACATAGTCATTCTTTGAGAATTTCAGACATGTATGCAATATATTTTGACTACATCCATCCCTTCTACTCCACTCTAACTCCTGTCAGACTCCTCACCCAGATTTTTTTTTGGTCAGGTTTAGAAAAGCATTGAAGCTAATGGTAAATTTATCATATACAACACATAAAAATTATTCTTGGGACCAGAGAGATGATTCACTGGTCAAAGGCACCTGCCACCAAGACTGATGAGTTCCAGCTCCAAGCCTCAGTGATAACAGCAGAGAACCTACTCTTGACAGTTTCCCTCTGACTTCTCCAAGCCAACCAAGGCGCATGTGTGCATACTTCTCCCCCACCACACATAACAAGTATTCTATATAGGAATTTAAAAAGGAAAGTCATGGGATAATTAGATGTATATTATTTGAAGTTCTATTTTTGATCATCCTTTATTTGTCAAACTTAGAAACTTGTACATACTAGGCACGCCCTCTCTTTCTTAGATTATTTTTACTAGGTAAATGCTACACCTCAAGTGTTAAGACTTGTGACTTCCTTGTAGGTGGAACTGAAATTTTGTTATTTTACTATCATTATTTTAGATCAGATGAATAATGAGCTGATATCGTAGAAAGATTTGAGAGACCCACATCTCATACAATGGTATGAATACCCAATTATCAAGCTTATGAGTCCAAATCATCTGGAACTCTGTATTTAAATGGCATTTACATGTTTTAATTTAGCTGACACAAAACAGTGTCACTGCACTGAATTCTACAATCCAGAACTGAAAAGTCTGGGAAAAGATCTTTAACTATTTAATACAAGCTTTCCTGTTGGCAAATATACTATCTGTTTTAAAGATGGCAACATTCTAAACAACTTTATTTAAAGGTAATATCAATGAAGATGAACTAAGTCAAGGATCACCTGGGTTTAGTCAGGGCTTGTGTTATATAATTCCATAGGACAAATCTATAGGCTCCCATTCACTTCAAAGTGTGAATTCCATGTCATGTGACATTGGATGCATGCTTTTGTACCCTATGCTTTTTGGCAAACCAGCTGTGGGTGATTAGTGAATCATTTTAGGACATTACATACTAATTGCTAAAATGAGTAAAGCTCTTTCCTCTGCTATACTCAATCCTTTAACCTATCATTTTCTACTTTCACAATTTAATTACAGATTACCCAAATTTTGATTCACTAATATGCTTAGTTGTTTGGAGATAAATTTTGTTTCTGAGAGATTAGCACAAGTTTTCCAAGATCTTATGCAACTGAGATGGCAAAGCTGTATATTTTCCACAAAGGATGGAAGGCTAGTGGTGTGGAGCAAAAGGTGGAGAGGAGAGGAGAGAAGAGTGGGGGTGTCAGCGTAGAGTAGGAGAGGGAAGACACATGTGCTTACCCTGGGCCTCTGGTTTAGAGATAAAATGTCTATCCCACCAAGAAGGACATTGAAACCTAAACACATGAAGCCGTTACGGGCTTTTTTCTGTACAAGGGTACATTTTATAGCATCTTTACAAAAAGTGACAGTCCAGACAGACAGAATAAAGACAAATTGCATATGTGAACAATCCAGTTTTTGACAATCATATTTTACTTCAAATAGTGATTTTTTTTTACACAAAACATACCTAAAATCTAACAGTGAGTTTCTGTTAACACTGGTGCTATCATTATTCATCTACAGAGATAAGAAATGCTACTGCATTTTAGAGAGTAAAAAGAAAAAAAATCTGACTGATAAAATAGTCAAACAAGGCTTGATAACAATTTATTTCTGACCTTTTAATGCCTTCTGTTCCTAACGATTTTCTGTCATTTCTGTCTAGTCCAGACTTGAAGTTCAGTCTCAGAGGTGCTTAGCTTTACGTTGCCACTTAACTTTCAACTTCCATTTTCAGCACAGAAAGGTAAATCAGTAATTGTCACTCTGGCTTCTCAAGATTTGTCAGGCACCCAAAAGGGATTATGACATAGATCTGAAGGGTGTTTCATGTGACTTTTACTTTAATTTTGACATAATCATGGAAATGACTTGGGACTTCAGAAACTTAATTAACCTGAAAGTTGCCTCACCTCTCCCTTTGCTTAGGTTTCTGGTTCACGACACCAGTCTTCTTTCCCCTGACATGTCATGAAGTGATTAAGGGAAAAAAAGAAGGAAGATATTAGGGGGCATTTGCAATGAGATGAATGTGGGCCTGAACACTGTTTCCTTTTCTCTATTTTTCTTTTTCTTTTATATTTTATCTTGAGGGGAATGACATAAACCTTTCTTGGGCTGGACCTGATGATACCCTTGCAGAACCATGGGAACTACCCTCTGCAAAGTTAACCGTTTCATCCTTTCCATCAAAATACTGTTGAGTCTTATATTGTTGAGTGCTAATTTTAGCTTACCAAAGGATGTACTATGAGACAAGACTCCACCAAGAGGTCTTCTTTCAAAGAAGGAAGAGGGCTGGAGAGATGGCCTAGCAGTTACGAGCACCGACCGCTCTTGCAGAGGACCCGGGTTTGATCCCCAGCACCCACATGGCGGCCGAGAACCGTCTGTAACTCCAATTCCAGGAGAACTCCAGTTCCAGGGGAATCCGACACCCTCTCTGACCTCTGTCGGCATTGCACGACATGGGTGCACAACCTACATGGCAGACAGTACATTCTCATACACAGTACAGAAATAAATAAAATTAATAAAAAGTTTAAAAAAAAGAGTACTTTATAAACAAAACAAAAAAAAAAACAAAAAAAAAAAAACAAAAAAAAACAGCAAAAAAAAACAAAAAACAAACAAACAAAGAAGGAAGAAATGGGAAAAATAAATCTCAAAGAATATCTATGGAAAGTTTCTGTCTTGAGATCATAAAAACATTTATGATTTTAGTATAGTCATTTGGATAGATATGTTTATAGATATGCGGATATGGATTTATCTGTACTAGTCAAAATTTCTTCCTTATTAGAATGCCAAACACAAACTGGTTTACACTGAATATATATATTATATATATATATATATATATATTATATGATTGTGTGTGTGTGTGTGTGTGTGTTGTGGTGTATGGATCAAGAACTCAAGGAGGTACTTGACTCCCCCTTTGTTCTCTGCTCACCCCTCCATCTTTAATTCTCTCACTTCTTGTTTTGCTTCTATATATTTCTGGGTGCACCTTACTCTCTCCTGGCAAAGATTGGCTACCGTCATATGATGGGAAATAAGCTATAAGAAGTCTTAATCTGAAAAGAAAAGAGATCTTTTCTTTCAGTATTCATGTAAAATATTCTGTAGGTGCACATTTTTGGTCCTGGAAATCAGTCTTGGCTTAGTTACATGGCTAGGGGGTTGAGAGTCCAGATCAAGTGCTCATCTTTCCTAACATGTGTTGGTCCAAACTTTTCACTGACTGTAATACTATATTGAGTAGGAAAGGACAGTCTAGAAAGAAAGATTGTCGTTCTACTTGCAGATTTTGGGGTAAAGAAGTATAAGAAAACATGTTGGTAAAGCCATATTTCCCAAAATATAGATCTCAGTACAATTATGTATATTTAGTAAGCTAAAAAAAATCAATATACCTAGTGGAATATTTGTTTCTTCTTAAATCTTTTGATTGTGTGTGTGTGTATATAGATATATTATCTCCAATTTTCCTGTAATATACCTGGTGATTGTATTCTAGGGCATAGATAAGAAAGTTAAATTCAAGTTATTGTAAGACAGCAAGCAGTCATTTAGAAAGTCAAAAGTGCTCACGCTTGACCATCATTCTACGCTCTGGGAAAGGTCTCTGTAAACTTGCTGGGCCACTGTAAGAGACAAAACAATCCTTTTTTTTTTTTTTTTTTTTTTTCTCAAGCTATTAAAGACCACCAAAGTGCAAACACCCTCTATCCTATTTTCCCTTATCTGCCTTATTGTCCACACCCTATTGTCTACTTTCCCATTAAAAAGTCTGCCAACAGCCATGTGGTTGTTGGCTGTCTCCACACCAGACCTTGCTCTAAATAAAGCCCAAGTTACTTCTCTTTAGGAGTCCTGCTAACTCTCTCCCACTGAGTCTCCCCTCAATCCCAAACCTAACAGTTATTTTAAATTTCCATTCCATTTGTTTATTCTGAGTGTTGAAAGGAGTATGTCATGAAAGGAATGAGGAGGTCAGAGAACAACTTGCAAGGAGTTGGTTCTTTCCTTCCACCAAGTGTCCCTAGGGATCAAATTCAAGTTAGGCTTCACTGCAAACTAGGCTGTACCATCGTGTTGACACTAGTTTTTGTTCTATCATCACTTAAATATAGAAACTATTTATTGAATAATTTCATTGTATAGAGAGAAAATGCTTCCAAGTGCTTCAATTTACTTAAGCACACTTTGTATTTCAGTCATGGTTTTATATCTACTCTTCAAATTATTCTCTGACAGACATATTTACTATGCAGGGGGGTCTTGAGGGAATTAGGCAACTCATTTGTAAATCACTTTGAGTAAAGTTTTACCATGATTTCAATGAGCTATTTAGCAACAAAAATGATTATGATTAAAGTATGCATAATATCATTCCTGTATATATAATATATATATATAATATATATATATATATATATATGGTAATATAATATATAAATATCTCATTATAGATAATAGCGAAGTACATTGTGATCTCTGGACTATCAAGTTTATTACCCCTTAAGTCTAATTTCTAAATCATGTGATACATTGTTAACACTAAACTCAATGACTATTTTGTTCTTAGCAGATGATAATGAATAGTATTTGGGAGTTACAATTAAGAAAACATAGTATATTTAAATTTACCTGGGGCCTGTAAATTCAAAACATCTAAGTAAAATAGGTAGCTACTGCTATTTATTAACTCCCTGTCCAAGCTATTTTTTCCTTAAGTACTGAAGGTAACACTCTCTCCTCCAGGGTAATGATATATATTATATAGTAATATATATATTATAAATATTAAAAGTATTTTTTTGGGGGGGGTATATAATATATATTGATATATATATACAACTGGTATATATATACTATATAGTATATATATATATATATATAATATAATATCAATGTTATGTAGAAGACATTTGAATTTTGTTCTGTTCTGCATATTTCCACAGGGGACAGAGCAGAGATTACTGGCTCTTTGCCTCATGGTGAGTTACAGTTATAAAGGGGACAGCAGGCTTCTATACCTCTGTTTAATAGAAAGCACAATACCAGAAGAGATTTTTCTAACTCTGCATTTAAAATCCCCAATAGCTATTATTACTTCTCAAAACCATTTGAGAATTAGCGTCAAATCAAGTGGAATAGTTTCATTTAAATAATTTAAGAGGCTGACTGATATTCTCACATTGGTCGTAATAAATAGTTATTAATTTTCAAAAGAGAGAGAGGAGGATCCGAAAATTATGCTTTTTGCTTTGCTTTCAACTAAAAAGTATTTGAAAAGGATTAAAGGAGTGGATTTCCCTCCTCTGAGATTGACTCTCCATGTATCCCACCTGTGGTGCTTTCACAGAAGTCCCACCTTTTGTGGGAGGCCCCGAGTAACTGCCCCTGCAGTGCTTGTCCTGTGGTGGGAAAGCTTAGTCTTCAGAACAAGCTTATTGATCAGCAGGAATTGCTCACCCAAGTGGAAGGACATTTTGATTCTTTCCCTTGGGTTTTCCTTTCTGAGAAAACCCATATGAAGAATTCTTTCACTCCTCTTATTGTGCTCCAAATCAATCTTTCATTTGATATTATATGAAAAAACGGAAAGAAAAAATTTCCATCTTAAGACTCCCAGCAAGCAAAGAACTCTAGGTACAGTAGCTTTCTCTTCATTGTTTGCAAAACTTCATTCTATTTTTTAAGAGGAAAACTGACTTTTTCTTCTATGCTGCAAATGAATATGGAGACAGTACATTTACACACATACAAAAATAAATAAAAAGATAAAAAAATTTAAAATATCACTTCTTTCCCAAAATTTGGACCATAAATATTACATGACAGTATATGTTTACTGCCTTCTCTTTGATATTTGGAGTTAGTGACTCTAAAATGAGAATCAACATTTAATAACTGCACGTGGCTCTATGTGATTTTATATTAGGAAAATATTGAATTATGTCTTATAATTTTAGAAACTAATGATAGTAACTGTACACATTCTGAAGTGAATGTCTGCATTTCTTATCATGCATAATTTATAGGTTTTGGACTTCTTAATGGCTATTATAATTTCTATTGGCTCCTTTAATCACTGAACTGAAACTGCCTCTTTTCACAAAAACATTTTTTAGAGGTGGAATTTAACAATGGCTATTTCTGTGATATGGCACTAAAGAGAAGAGAGGGTAAGTAGCACCAGAAGAGTAATGGCTACAATACATCTCGGCTAGCACTAAGGATGAGGCCTAACAGGAAGTAACGTGTTTTGATAAATGTGTAGTGAAGCATTTACTTTCAGATGAAACAATGCTAGAATGGCTAGGAGCCAAGAACATCTGTGTTCTTGGGATCCCAAATGCGTAGAAGAAGCAGATGTAACTGAATATGTAGCAGAAAACCTGGCACAATTCCTAACAACATGAGGGTGGGCTCTGTTTTTGCACAGAAGGCTTTCTGATGCCCAGAAAAATGCTGGAAAATTCTGAACACTATTATTAGTTTTCTAGAGAAATATTTTTAAAATGCTCAACAGAATGAAGACAGTATATTCACAGAAGAGAAAGGAAAGCTACCCATTGCACACAATAGAGAGAACAACTCATGAAACATATTGTATATGCATGTAACAATACAATTACAATTATGTATATATATGGGCCAGAAAGAAAAAAAATTCATTTAAATAGTTCATTATTATATTAACTGTAATATTATAAACACTTTCAAGGTCAGAACATAACAGCTTCACTAACTCCTTCATACTTTTCATGGGCTCAGCCAATAGTCTGGACAGAGGTACCTCTAAAATAGAGCAAAGTGTAAAATCTAGTTTAGGAAGAGACAAATGATAGTATCTTCCTTTTCTTATTTCATAATATCAGAATATCTGTTTTAAAGGTGTTTTTAAAAATGAATATGTGGTTTGGCAACAGTAGTTAACACACATTTAATATCCCATATGTAATTTAGGTAAATATATTCTCTAAGTACATAAACAAAAAGTTTAAAATACATTAATTATATAATCTTACCACTCTCTCATTTTATTGAAGCATTATTGAAGTAGGATGAAGCACCCAGTTGGATAAAAGAAAAAAATAATGTGCCAGATAAGCAGAAAAGAGCAATATAGAGAGCCCACTTTGGAAAGTGAGAGCATTCGGCTAAGTAGAATGCAAGCTCAGAATCCTTACAGCAAGCTGAGAAGACTGCAATATCTTTGAGGTCATTAATTTCATGTGTCCATCATAGAGATTATAGTTTCTGAAAGAGCATAATGAAGCTTATTTTTCCCTCACCTATCTATTGGATGTGAATCACAGCTGAGGTTGCTGCATCTCATGTTAGAAATGAATTCAAAGGGTTATTTATGCTTTCAAGACTTATTCCTCTGAAACAATTCTAGCATCCGTTTTTGCTACTGTGAGCTGTCTATTATTTGGTTTTCTGTCAACCAGACAGGATGTCAAGTCATGTTTCCTTGCTTCAAATTGCTGTGTATTATCTATCCCCTGGTGAACTCCTTTTCCACATGTTCATATTTAAGTAGGAATAGAGGTGAATACATAAAGTTGAACGCGCCTGAATTGTTTTTAAAAGGCCAATTCAGAATATTTTTAAAAAGTATTTTAGTGTGTCAAATGTGAATTGACACACACAATATTTTGCTCACAGCAAGCTGAAAGAACTTGGGTATATGAACTTTTTATGTGACTTAGTGACTAACAATTCAAAAATGTAAACCTGACTATTTTATAATGAATGTTCTTAAAGGCATATTTGAAATCTTTTCTTTACACAACAAGCTTGGAAATGAGCGTCTTGGGCATTAGCTTTTCTTTGCTTGGCAAGCGTAACCACAGACAGTGTTTCCACTTGTCCAAAGAGTTTCTTTGTTAATAAAACTTCTCTCATTTTAGTGGAAAAGTAGTGTTTCTGAAAAGAAACCCCCAAAGAAATAGTTTAAAGCTGTTTTGTTCTGGTTTTGAAGTTTACTATTAAGGTTCATTATTCATGTTTGTGTTAAGGATATCCTGTATGTTGGGGTAAATAATTTCATCTTATTGAAATACAGTTTTGACATTTAAGGGCACTAATTTTTTCAGAGTAGTGTAGAAAAAGCCTAGTCCTGGATTAACCAAGGAATATATTAGAATATACAGATTAGGTAGTTACAGTAATTAACATATGCATCATTCAAAGTAGAAACTAATGTTCTGCAATTTTGTTCAGTTATAACTGGAAAGTGCTGAAATTTCAAGCATAGTTATAGCCATTACTTTTATATGTATATATATAATATATATATATATATAGATATCAAAATACTAAAAAATTTGTTAAAAAAAAAAAAAAAAAATGCAAGGGCTGGAGAGATGGCCTAACCGCATGTAAGAGCCCGACCGCTCTCCAGAGGACCCGGGTTCGTCCCAGCACCAACACATGGCGCGAGAACGATCGAAACTACCAATTCCAAGGAGAACTCCAGCCCAGGGGATCCTGAGACCTCTTCTGACCTGCGGCAATTGCACGACACGGGTGCAGCAAACTTGCATGCAGACAGTACATTCATACACATACAGGAAATAGATAAATTTAACTAAAAAATTGCATACAAAACTGACATAATTATCTAAATAGTTATTTTTATTACATGTATTTTTATAATTATTTCTGTATGTGTAGAGTGATACTGTCTGCATGCAAGTCTGTCACCCGGTTGTCGTGCAAATGCCGCGGAGGTAGAGAGGTGTTCGGATTCCCCTGAAGCTGGAGTTCCTCATGGAATTGGAGTGTTCAACGGTTCTCGGACGACATGGTGGGTGCTGGGGATCGAACCCCGGGTCCTCTGCAAGAGCGGTCGGACGCTCTTAACGCTAGGCCAAATCTCATCCAGCCCATATAATAACATTTTAAAAACAATTGGTATCTACTCTGTTTTCTATGCAACTGCTGGTGGGTGTTAGTTGCAAATAGAGGACAGATGGTGCCATTATAATTGGTGGGAACTGTGAATAGCTTCTTATGAATAAGGAAATAGGGAATCAAAAAAGTAAGACAACTTCCCAAGGTAGGGATAATGGTTGAATGATCTAGGAATGAACAGAGGCTGTGGGGGGAAATAGGAAGGGAGGGAGACATTCAGTCACCAAGTTACCTTCCATGAACTGGTCCCTGGATGATACTTGGTGTACTATGATGATCACCTTGTTTCATATCAACTTCGACCCTTTGAATCAGCTAGCGTTATAACTGATTTATAGAGGAAAAAACCTACATGGATGGAGGAACTAATGAAGATCCCAGGACCTAGTGAAAATGTAGGATTAGCTTCGATGCCTATTAATGTACTATTAAGTACATTTAGTCAGGAACCAGAGGCAGAGCTAAGGACTGGAGGTAGAAATTTAGGTGATTTCAGAGTAAAAGCTGTAACTGTGACATATCTTTAGATCAACAAAGGTGGGATGGAAATAGAAAGGAAACCATAACCATGCTAATCATGACTCGACTGCTTTGGAATTCTTATTAGAAATATGCATATTTTATTTTATTATGTTTCACTTGTTATATATTTGTGTGTGTGTGTGTGTGTGTATCTGTGTGTCTGTGTGTCTGTATTTGAGCATGTGGATCTAGTATGTAGGTGACTGAGGAGGCAGAGGATAGTGTTGGATCCTCTGGAGCTAGATTAACACATCATTATGATATGAGCCATCTGATGTGGGTGTTGGTAAATGAAGTCTCCTCTGCAGGAGCAACAAGCACCCTTAACCACTGAACAATCTCCCCAACCCCAGATTTTATTTTAAATACATTGACTTTTCTTTCCTTTTATTTTACCTAGTAGAGAAGTATAAATGATGTAAATTTCATATAAATCCAACTCTTATCTGAGTGGAATAATGGTGAAATTTGGGTAAATGGTGAATTTTGATGTCAAAGTAGTAATATTTTGTCATGGCGAAAGTGAGAATTATCTGTAAATGCAAAATTAATACTTAAAGCAAATTGGTGGGGGGGTCAATGATCAAGTTAATATTATTACTGAAACATAAATACAGCCCTAAAAATCTTATTAGGCAAAGATTAGAGTTTACACAGTAACAAAGAAGATGGCTATAACATGTTCCATGACTCTTAGTATGACAAAAGCAAATCAGAAAATAAGCCATCTCTCTGTAGTAGACATGGGACTGTTTTATAGGTGTGTCTCCAAGCCTGGACTCATCACATCACACATGTTTATAAAGAATGAAAGAAATAGAGAATACAAACAAAACTTATTTCAGAAGACAGGGACAAATGAGTTGTATCAATACTACCTGGAATAAGAAAACATGTAATGATGCATCTAAAGGTGTAAATTAAAGAGAGTGTTAAGCAATTGGTCCAAATATTGCCACACAAAGAGACTTCTATTGTTTGAAGTGAGAGTTGAATTTAAAGGAATGCTTTCTTTCAGTAGCTGTTAGCTGACAAAGACAGAATGTTTGATAGGCAAGCCCTGAAGGTTCCCAGTGTGACATACGGAACAAGATTCTATACTCCTGTATAATTTCCCTTGCCTTTGTCTACCTTTAGTTGCTGAATAGTCAGGTGTTTCTTTTTTCTCGAATTCTTCATTCTGGGTATAAGTTTTATCCCCTTTGGCTGTCAAACAATTTCTTCTATGAAACTGATTCTTAGCTTCTTGGAAACAGGGTAAATGGCTAGAAAGGTTATTGGAACAAGACAATAATTACATGTGTCAGATCCTAGACTTTGCTAATTTTCTGTGCCATGATTTTTATAAGTACAAAAAGAAAGACGTACAATCATTTCTTGGATGTTAAAAAGGACCTTTCAGATTACTCCAGTTCTAAGATTTGTCCATGGCAGTCCTCTCTCTCTGAGAGTTCTTCTATCAGAGCTTACCTTTGTAGGGAAATTAGGTGACTTCTGGAATGGAAAATGCTCTGGAAAAATAATGAGCCTTTCAGATGTATCAGGAAGGAACTGATGTGCATAATGTCATCTTTCACTGCATTTCTTCCTTAATTTTTTTGAACTTTGCTATTCTATATCTGCTCAGCCTCTTTTCTCTTTCATTTTCCTTTACATTGAGTGCACATAAACTCAATGCAATGCTCTTTGAGATGGGCATGGTGGGACACTCTTATAATCCTTGTCATACTTGACGGACTGAGGTTGGAATTTGAGGCTAGCTTGGGGTACTTAGTAGCACTCTGTCTCAGAGAAAACAACAAAACATACAGGAATTCTAGCATCCATTTCAAGCCTTTCCAATAGGTCTGTTGTATATAATACTGAATAATTTTCATAGTTTTGGCTCTTAATCATGCCATAATTGTGCCTAAAATTAACAATTCTTTTTCATTCCATATAAAATCCAAAGCTCTCACTAGTACAGAGAAGATCTTCATCAATCCTTATGTCTAGCCCATAGTCTCAGTTTACTTCTTTTTTGTCTTCCTATACAACTTGAATATTCCATAGATTCTATAGCCTCTCTGCATTGTCTGTATGGATTATTCTTTCCTTTCACTTCTTAACTTTCACACTTTTTTCTGTTAAGAAAGTCTATTTACTGTCAAAGCTAACCAGATGATATGTGAAGAACTCTAGAAAAAAAATCAAAGTAAAGGATTCTTCCTTGGAAAATGGTAGGTAGGCAAAGGATATGTAGAACTTTTCTTCTTTTTTTTTTTTTTTGTTTTTTTTGTTTTTTTTGAAACAGGGTCTCCCTGTAGCTCCCAGCTGTCCTGGTATTCACTCTGTAGACCAGGCTGGCCTTGAACTCACAAAGATCCACCTGCCTCTGCCTCCCAAGTGCTAGGATTAAAGGTGTGCACCACCATGCTCGGCTAGTAGGCAAAGGATATGTAGAACATTTAAAGAAAGAAAAACAAAATGCATGTTGTTAATTACCTATATAAATTAAAAGATTAAAAAAATCTACTTGTGGTGCTGGATAGAGTTAATTGCAAACTTGACAAGATATGGAATCTTCTAGGAGACAGGCCTCAGGCAAATGTGTGAGGGGTTACCTTGATTAGGTGAATTGAGATGGGAAGATTTATAGTATGTCTAAGTGGTTCCATTCTATAAGATGGGGTCCAATATAAAGGAGAAAGGGAGCTGCATACAAGTAGTCATTGCTCTCTTCCACCTGACTGTGGACACAATGTGACCAGCTGCTTTAAGCTCCTGACTGCCTCACTTCCATGCTGTGAGGTACTGTACACATTTTAAATTTCAATGCAGCCAGCTTTATTGTAAAACATTCATTTCTGTTGCTGGATCGATATGTCATTTTACTTTATTTTTATATGAATTGTAAAATGGGACTTATGGCTTTCAGTTTATTTTTATACATATTGTATTGTACAATACATTCTGCATTTTATTTTGTTATATGTGTGTGAGTCTTCCAAAGCAATGCATAAATTCTCTGAGGGCAGAACCTAAGAATGAATTCTCCAAAGGACCTTTTAATTGTGGATATTCAGTAAGTGGTTTTGGAATATTAAATTTTCCAAAAGAATTAAAATGCATATAGGCAAAATGTAACTTGATTGGCAAATGGGGTGATGGCAATATCTAAGAGACTAAAGTAATGCTTCCATTCAGTCCATGGGACTAGTGTATATGCAAGTAAGAGAAGAGAAATAAGCACAGGAGTCATGGCTGGTTGAGGAATCAGCCTGAGAATGACCTGAAATCTCTACTCATGTTAACAAAGAAGAGTTTCAAGTGACAGACATGAGGTGGTAACTACCACTTTTGTATAAAGAGGCTTGTTAGCCTTTTAGGCAGAGCACTTATTTTGACTAACCTCTAGTGTTGATAAATCTTCAGTTTCCCAAACTATTAAGGAAAGTCAGCTGAAGGAAAGAATAGGATGAAGTTAAGCAGACATGCAGAAGAGAATGGGCTAGAAATAGAGGGTGATATAGCTAACATGAGGAAGAGAGGCTGAGTATGTTTGTGTCTTGTGAGAAAAAGAAATGCGTCCCAGTCAGGTTCATCATATTTAAGGATTTCCATGCCGGTTGTCTGGTTTATGTCTTCTAATAGTCAAACCTCTTTCCAATAATGTACTGTAGGAATAAGACTTTGTCTGGCTTGAGGTAGGACCTGCAAATTCTGTTTCCCGGCTTCTGTGAGTTATCTGATATCTCTGTGGGCATTTAAGTTGCCTCTGTGAGTTATCTATAGTTCCATGAGGTCGGGATATTGCAGTATTTCCTGCCTCACCTATCTCTGCAAAGTTCCAGACCCTTATGGCCTCATCCTTCGAGATATTGGGCAAAATGTCACACGTCTAGATTACTGCTTAAAATCTGCTGCCCCCAATAGGATCCAAGATGACTAGCCCTTCCCTTCCTCTCATTCACACCCTTCTTCCCCCCACTTCCTTCCCCAGAGCACAGTAGCTTTAGTATATAAACACATTGCTGGTATGAATAAAACTGAATCTTTTTCTCCCGGCCTTGCTGAGTCCGTTTCCTTTGTCTCTAGGTAACTTCTATTGGTTCCCTCCCCCACCTTGCTAGAGCTCAGCCTGGACTAGTAAGCAGGCTGGCCAGGGTCAATTCTGAGGCTTACAGCCTTGTAAAGCTGTGAGCCTGGTCCAAGGAGGAAGAAGATCTCGTGTATTGCAGCCATGCATGATTAAAGGACCAACAGAAGATATATATATAGAATATATAGATAATATTATAAAATATTTATATGACAATGATACCTTAGGATAACCTCAGGTCCAAAAAATTGTTTAGAAAATTTATTTCAACATTGTTGTTCATGAAAGAAGTATTGAGCACCTATCATATGGTAAATTCTGTGTGACTTAAACCCAGGCATGACTCATCTTTGACAAAATGTAAAAGTTCATAGTGGAGACACAGAACAGTCTTGTGTTTAAAATTGGAAGGTCAATTATAAAGCATGATGAGTGTTAAGGGACATAGTGCCTTAACATGCTAATTTTATCTTTAATGGCAATGCTGCCTTGCCATTTAGTAATTTTCAATGAAGTTACTTGCTGTGTTTTGCGATAATTACTTAACATTTGTTGCCTCAGTTTCCTCTGGTGAAATAGCAAAAATAATATAGCCTATTCCATATGGTATATAAGCTGGCATTGGACATATGGGAAGCACAGTACTTTTACCTGTTCTCTGAGAGTATCTGAACTGCAATAAACACTGTTACGTACTGTAAAAACATAATTGTTTATTTCTCATAGTTCTTGAGGCTGGAAAATCAAAGATCAAAGTGCCTGAAGCATGGTGTTTGGTGAGGACCTGCTTTTCTTCTTCTTAGAGGAAACTTTCTTGATGAGACTTTATATGTTTCTAAATATTTTATTTATTATTTTTGTTTTTGATGTATATGACTGCACTGTCTGTGTTCTAGTTTCTCTTCAATTGCTATGACAAAACACATTGACTACTACCAACTTGGGGAGGAAAAGGTTTATTTGCCTCACATCTCCTGGGTTACAGTTCATCACTTAGGGAGCCCAAGGTAGGAATTCAGAGCAGGAAACAAGGCAGGATCTGAAGCACAGGCCATGGAGGAATGCTGCTCACTGGCTTGCTCTCTAGGCCCATGCTTACCCTACCATCTGATGTAATACACAGCAACCTGCCCAGGGGTGGTACCACCTACAGGGGGCTGGGCCCTCCCATATAACTCAACAATTAAAGCAATATTCCACACATGTGGCCACAAGACAGTCCAATGGAGCCAATTCCCCAACTGAGTCTCCCTCAACCCAGGTCTGTCAACACTAAAACTATCCAGCATGGTCTGCATGTGTATAAGTAGACCTGTACCTTGCAGTGTCCAAGAAGGTCAAAAGAGGGTGTTGTTTCCCCAGAAACAGGAGTTTCTGATGGTTGTTAGCTGTCATGTGGGTGCTGAACATTGAACCTGGATCCTCTGTTAGAACAGCCAGTGCTCTTACCTCCTGAGGCCCCTCTCCAGCCCTGAGACTTAATGTACTATTAGAGGGATAAGGGACTTCCCTCAGGCCTCTTTTGTAGAAAGGCACTAATTTGATTCTTAGGATTCTGCAATATCAACTAATTTATCTAAAAATCTCCTTGCTTATCACCTTGGAGTTAAAAATCTAAATATATACATATTGAAAGGACATAAACATTAGGACATTAAACATAGCAGTTATTACACTGTTGTTGTCATATTATAGTGAGTCAGAGATCCAGTTCTGAGAGCTATTCCCTCTTAGTTGTCAAGGATATGTTCCCTTTGAGTGGTTTGGTGTAACACAAAAATGTAAAAACAGTGGCATGAAGATGATGTAACTCAATTTATTAATTGTATTTTGACTATTTGTAAATATGAAAAAGAGAATAATTTTAAGTTATCTAGTCTTATTGGATCACTCATCCCTTTACTCACCCATTTATCAAATATTCCCTGAGTAAATAAAGCTAGGTACTAAGAGACTAAAAAGATAAACTAGCATCAATTCTTGATCTGAGTCTCATAAGGCTGATAGCTAAGTACAGAAGCCTTGTAGTGAGAATTGTATTGAGAACAATTACATAATTGAGAAGTGTACAAAGTACAACTAAGGCACAGGGATTGAGAGACAAGGAAAGGTGCATAACAGACAGAAAGAAACCTTCCTTCTGTCCTGTTTCCTTTCTTACACATGCAAATTAGGGACAAGTGTTCCTCTTCTGGCTCTCAACTGAAGGATATACACTAGAGATAGGGATAGAAAGTTCTTATGTAATTCTATTTAGCTAATAAATACAACAATGATGACTTTTTTGATTGATGGTAATCACCACACAGAGATTTTGGCAACTCTATATTACACCATTCAATTAGTTTGTCATCCTGCTACTTGTCCAAGAATCTCATGTCACTCTCATTACTTGAGTTTATATTTTAATACATTATTTCCCTTAAACCACTTTCTTATTCTTCATTGTTGTTGCTGTAATTACTTTCTCCTTTTACTCTCTGATGTTGCTCTTCACTGCTAATCCTCTTATCCTTTTGTTATTTCCAGCAATAGCAGACATATAGATTTTTAAAAATATAGTACTTTTATTGATGTTTTGTGTATTTCGTATATCATTTTTCAGTTCAGTTTAGGCATATTCCTCTTTCCCTTCCCCCCATCTTACCCCATTTCATGCATTCTACCATATATGTTCTGTATCTTTCTCTCAGTATTTTTAAAGTCTTTCTCTGTAGAGATTTATTGCTTTGTCAGAATTTAACTGTATCAATCTGTTCTTTGACCTTGTCCTTATGTTGTTGTTGTTCCCTCCCACTTGTATTGCTAGAAATTATGTCTATTTGTATGTCATATATGCACGAGAATTATGTCCTCTGGGAATAAACGGTATGTTAACTCCAAAATATGTTTAGGAATTTACCTTTTCCCCTTTAATTTTATATTACTCTAAATTATGAATACATACCTTCCACCCATATACATTAATTATGATGTATGAAAATAAGTGGTAAGACAATTCTAGGGCCCACTAGGAGATTCAAATTATAACAGCACAGTTGCTTTCAGATAGAAAGAAATATAACAATAACATTGCTCAGCTTGCCTTTCAACTGGGGATTTAATGCTAGCATCCACAAATGAGGGAAGCCATTCCCTGTCTGTTTTTTGGGGACTATGTTACTTCATTTAGCATAATGTCTTTGAGTTCAATCCATTTAACAGCAAATCTCATGATGTCATCTTTCTTTACCACTGCATAGAACTCCATGTGTAGATGTACCACATTTTTCTTATCCACTCCTCAGTTGAGGGCCATTTGGGTTAGTTCCAGCTCTTCCCTGTTGGGAAGAGAGCTGCAATAAACATGTATGTGTATCTATCTTTGCAGCAGGATGAGTCTTGTGGGTATAAACCCAGGAGTGGTATGGCTGGGTCAGGTAGTAGTCTCATTTTGAGTCTTTTAAGAGTTCTCCACATTGCTTTCCACAGTGGTTGTATGAGTTTACATTCCCACCAGCAGTTCCCTTTTCCCACAACCTCTCTAGCATTTGGTGTCTTTTGTTTTCTTGATCTTAGCCAGTCTTACTGGAGGGAGATGATATCTTAGGGTGGTTTTAATTTGCATTTCCTTAATTATTAAGGATGTTGAACACATTTCAAGATGTTTGTCAGCCATCTTCACTTCCTCACTGGTGAAGTCTCTGTTCAGCTCTTTACTCCATCTTTTGAGTAGATTATTTGTTTGCTTCTTTGTTTTTTTGAGTAGTTTATATATTCTGGATGTTAATGCTCTCTAAGATGTATCACTGGTGAAAGTTTCCTCCCACTGTGGGTTTTCTCTTCACTTCCTTGTACAAAAGCTTTTAAGTTTGATGAGGTCCCACTTGTCTGCTGTTGACCTTATTTCCTGCAAGGCTGCTGTTTGATTTAGGAACTCTTTTCCTACTCCTATGTCTTGTAGATTGCTACCAACATTTTCTTCTATCACCTTCAGGGTTTCAGGTTGGAGGTTGAGATCTTTGATCCACTTGGAGTTTATTTTTGTACAGGGTGAGAGGTAGGGGTTTAATTTTGTTCTTCTACAAATGGTGATCCAGTTTTTCCAGCACCATTTGCTGAAGATGCTATCTTTCTTCCAATGAGCTTTTTTGCCTCTTTATTGAATACAAGATGACTGAACTTTAATGAGCTCAAGTTTGGATCTTCAATTTTGTTCCTTTGGTAAATGGGTCTGTTTTTGTTCCAGTACTATGATATCTTTATGACTATAACCCTATAATATAGCTTGAAGTCTGGTTAGGTAGTCCCCCTTACATAGCATTTTTTTTTGCTCAAGGTTGCTTTAGCTATTCAGGGTCTTTTGTTTCATATATGAATTTAAGGATTTTTTTTTCCAAGTCTGTAAAGAAACTCACAGGGGTTTTATTTGGGATTGCATTGAAACTGTATATTAGTTTGGGTAGAATGGACATTTTTTGATTTTATTTATTTATTTATTTATTTATTTATTTATTTATTTATGTGTATGAATGTACTGTCTGCATGTAGGTTTTGTGCATCCGTGTCATGCAATGCTGCAGAAGTCAGAAGAGGGTGTTGGGCTCCCCTGAAACTGGAGTTCTCCTGGAATTGGAGTTACAGACTGTTCTCAGCCACCATGTGGGTGTTGGGGATTGAACTCGGGTCCTCTGCAAGAGCAATCGGTGCTCCCAACCGCTAGGCCATCTCTCCAACCCCAGAATGGACATTTTTACTATATTAATTTTTCTAATCCATGAGCATGGGAGGTTTTTCCGTCTTTTGATGTCATCTTCAATCTCCTTCTTCAGGGTTTTAAAATTTCTGTTGTAGAGATCTTTCGTGTCTTTGATTAGGTTTTTTCCCAGGTTTTTTTTTTTTTTGAGGCTATTGTGAGTGGGAAGATCTTACCTTTCTTTACATCAACAACAAGCAACTGGAGAAGGAATATAAGCAGACATATCATTTTTTAACACACTCTAGAATCATAAATCATAGAAATTGGGGAAAGAGAATAAGGTAGTGTGCTCTAACATGGAATGCTGTTTTAATATATACTATGGATAGGAGGAAATAGGGCAGAATGTGGCCCAAGAAGCATGTGGGAATAAAGCAAGAATGGATCAACAGTTTCTGATGCACAGCTTTGTTTATTTTATATCTACCTTGTAGCCCATATAAGGTGAATTGACAACAGTAAGCCATTATTTTTCATTTGAAAAAGAAAATTTAGGTTTTACTAATTCAGATTTCTTTCACAGGTAAATATTTGTGTATACGCAATGTAGGAGAGTGAACTAATATAATTCTTGGATTTGTAAATTTTAGTACCTGGTAGGAAGAGACAGAAATTTCTCTAATATAGAAATAAGATTGGCAATGTGAAGAAAGCAAGAACAGATTCTGAAAGAAAAACGTTATAAGCAATGTGATGTGCAGAGTGCTTTATGATTTATTGAATTTAAACAGAATGGATGATTATGCTAAAATATTTTATTTTAAAAAGATAAATAATATGAAAAGTTGAAAACACAGTGAAGGAATGTGCCTTACCCTAGAATAAGAAGCTGCTACTATAAATGTCTGTGACAGCACAAAATATTGTTTCACTAACAGTTTGCAGAAGAGGGAGCACAACAGTGTCTGTGTACTAAAAGAGCTGTTGAAAAGAACTCTTGGGATGACAGCAATACTATGGATAAGATATGTGGGCCATCTATAATTCTGAAGACAATAAAATAAAAAGAAAGGAAATAGAGATAAGTGGAAAGGAGAAGAGTAGAAATGTACATGGGGGATCCTTAGATTGTAAGTAGGAGAATGTCAGGAGGACAAAAGAACATGAAACAAAAGAAAAGTAGCAGAGTCCAAAGCAGTTGGAAAAGTCCAAGTAGATAGCTGTTGATTACTCCCTAGATGGAACTAGAAGCTGTTATGCTAAGTGAAGTAAAACAGACACCCATAGCTCAAGGACCACTGTAGAAGAGGAGGTGAAAGATTATGTAAGCCAGGATTGGTGCAGGAACATAAAGAAACAGAGGATTTCAGTCCACTGGGAACTGTGCTGAGATGAAGTTGCAACAATGGAGACAGCATGTACAAGACCCATGATGACTCAATTAGACAAAAACCAAGCATAGAATTGGGGAAATGGGCAGCAGATTCCAACCCTAGCCTAGGAAGCATTGGCAACTGATTGTAGTTGAGTGAGGGAGAATAGGTCTTCTATGAAATAGCTATATAGGCTGTTTAGACTCCAGTGATTGGCAACTGATTGTAGTTGAGTGAGGGAGAATAGGTCTTCTATGAGATAGCTATATAGGCTGTTTAGACTCCAGTGAATGAACTTGCCCTGAAGATCACCTGGGTACAAATTTTTTTTTTCTAGATAAGACAACATATATAATTAAAATCTTTTACTTAGAGTAAGGATTGTCTTTTTAAATCTAATTCCCAATTTTCCCTAGAAGCTCCTCTGTATCAGCAGCTTTTTGGGGTTGTGGGTATCAGCTGTGGGTAAAGGCTCTGGGCCTCCTACAACAGCTGAATCTGCATGTCCAACTGACAGCTGTCTTTGCTTAGAAGAGCCATGATCCTTCCCTTGGGCAGTGCCTTTCCACTCTGAGAGCTGATTCCTGGTCTTGCCATGTCCCCTGTCACAAGTATCCAGTCTCCTTACCAAACAGAACAATTCATTGAGGCTTGAACTGAGATTTTTTTTTTTTTTTGTCTTTTTGAGACAGGATCTCCCTTTAGTCCCAGCTGGCTTGGACCTCACTGTGTAGACCAGGCAGACTTTGAACTCACAATGATCCACCTGCCTCTTCCTCCGAAGTGCTAGAATTAAAGGTGTGCGTCACAACTGAGATTCTTAACTCAGCCACTTATACCAAGAGGCTGCAAAGCACAGCACCTGGGTATTTACTGAACATCTACTAAATGGTGACATTCTGCTAGCTTTTGGTGTATCTTTCATATTGCTTCAGGATGTCAGAGAACCAAAACATACAACTCTGCAAACTCTCATTTTCAAACCAACTGAAGCACGAGTTTCCGAAGGTAGGATGGGTTCTTCTCATCTTCTGCTATTCTCTGTTACCATGGGGTCCATGCTGCTTCCGCTTGGCACTGTCAGCCACACTGTGGAGCTACAGAGGAGCAAGCATCTCCATCTCACCAGGAATGTGAGCTGCCCTTGTGCCCAGGGTTGGGAAGTCCCCTTAAGGTCCAGATCTCCTGGATAGGCCAGGCAGCCCTGGCAGCTCACTTGGGAAATCTAGATAAAGAGCTGCAGGCAGCCAATCACTGTGGAAAAAGGATAGTTTTTTTTGTTTGTTTGTTTGTTTGTTTGTTTTGTTTGTTTGTTTTTGTTTTTGTTTTTTCCAGAGGCAAGCCCCAAATACCTGGGCTGTATGTATGTATATGTGTAACGACAAAGTTAAGGTCATGAAGTAGAGAGGGAGTGGGGAATGTGAGAAACTGGAGTGGGATGGGGAGAGGAAGAAATGAAGAAGTACAGTACACATGTATGCAATTTTCAGAAAGGAAAAAACTTTATTAAACACAAAACACAGTAACAGCAGAAACTGCAAACGCTGCCCATTGGCTTTGCACCCGCTCCCTTATCCGGGTTCACCTCCAGGTTTGCACAGATGCATGTTCACACCTGGCTTGAGGACCTCACACTGGATTCTTATTTCATAAAATCTGACCCAGTCTGACATCATCCTTCCCCACTTCTGCCCAGATCCCTGTACATGGACTTCAAGCTGTCAAGTGACAGAGGACTTTAGGAGGAGTGGAGAGAAATAAGAAGAGGTGAAGGAACATCGCAGAGTTCACCTCAGAAGACAGCCTTTCCTCTAGGTGTGCACCCTGAATGAGAGCCCAGAAGAGAGGGACTCCCCAGTCTGTATTGTGCCCACATTGTATGATAGCTGCTTGCTCATTTCTAAGCTGAGTATGATAAAACTACTGTAGAACTTTATGACTTTTTTCCAAAACTCAACATAAAAATATGTAGTTTATTGGTATCAGTTTTTTCTCTAAGAATTTTTTAAAAGAAAAAAATATGTTTCTTTAAGAAAAAAAAAAATATATGACAGAATGCACAAAATCCATTCTGGGATGTGAATGGTGTCTAAATGTGATTAATTTCTATTATATGAAATACACAGAAACTTTTCTCCCACTGATTATATAATCAGTGGGAAAACTATGCATGTCATCTTGATTTCTTGATTTCTGGGCAGTCCACAGCCATTCCTTCCTTGGGTTCTCTCCATGTCTTGGGAAAATGCTGTCTCTAAAAGAAGAAAAAAAAAAAAAAAGAAAAGAAAATACTGGCTCTGAGTCAGCATGGCAGCTGAATGAATCTTGAAATGTGATTCATCTAGCATTTGAAAGAAGTGCAAATATGGAAAGTGAAGGAAGACCTCATGAAATTAAATTTCTATAAATTTGTATTGAGAGTAAAAGAAAAAGACTGCAAAGATTCACGAGGAAGCACCGCTCTCCTGAACATTAGGAAATATGGATGGACATAGGGGACTTGGGCAAAGACCAATTCTCAAGCATTCCTTTCATCAGTTTTCTTTGAATTATTATAAAAACAAGTCATAAGTTTTGAATTCAGCAGCTAGTAAAGAGTTTTCAAAACTAAAATATACCAAACTGTCATTTGTTCAGTTAAGAACTTTAGCAGTTATATATTACCTATTAATTGGTTAGGCAATTAATGATGGCTTTCTCTACCCCTACTTTCTGCCACAAAGAGACCAAAGAAAGTTGAGCAAGAGAGCAAATCAAAAGAGCTACTATGGATATTCTTCAATAGATTATTATTATGAAGGCAGAAAGCAGAAAATGTAGAGTTTGCATCTTCCATCTGTCCCTGCACTTCTCCAACTGCATTTAATGTTCTCTTTAAAAATCTCACAAAGGGCCTAGAGAGATGGCCTAGCGGTTAAGAGCACCGACTGCTCTTGCAGAGGACCCGGGTTTGATCCCCAGCACCCACATGGTGGCTAAGAATGGTCTTTAACTCCAGTTTCAGGGGAAGTGGACACCTTCTTCTGACCTCCACAGCATTGCACGACACGGGTGCACAGACCTACATGCAGACAGTACATTCATACACATACAAAAATTAAATAAATAAAATTAAAAAAAAATCCCACAAAACCTTTACTGAAATGCAAATAACACAACCTCTGTTTCTTTTCAAATGGCCTGGGAAAATAGTTTAAGGGTGCACAATTTTGAATTTTAGTTTGTTAGAGTTTATACAATTGTTTTAAGGGCCTCAGAACTGGAAGATGTTTAAAGAGTATTTTCTTTAGGAACAGGAAACTTGATTGTGTAATCACACAATTAAGGATTTTACTATAGTAACTGTCAATACTGAACCATTATTCCTTTGGTCTGCCATTTTGATGAAATGTTAATGCTAGGTTAATGTGTGATGGAACAGCCTCAAGGACAATGTCAGTGATAAGATTTTCTACAGAGAATCTTGCATAACAAGATGACCTTGTAAATTAGTCAACAAAATGCAACCTGCATATTCTCTCTCTCTCTCCTCTCTTTCTCTCTCTAGCTGTCTCTCTCCTCTCCTCTCTCTCTCATCAGAGAGAGAGAGGAGAGGAGAGAGAGAGAGAGAGAGAGAGAGAGAGAGAGAGAGAGAGAGAGAGAGAGAGAGAGAAGACATGGTTCTTTGGCTGCCTAGTTACTTTAATTTATATTGATAGAAATTCTTTTTACTTTTAAAATCAGAGACTGCTAGCACATTTAAATGCCAAAAAGTTTTTTCCCCTTTTTCTTTCTGGGTTTCTTTCTGGGACACTGCAGGTGGCCCCTTTCATCTCTCTGCTTCACACTCCGTGAATGTTATGGAACAGGTGATCCTGGCATCTCAGAGTCAGGAGAGCCAGTTCAATCAGTTGCTTTGCGTTCCCCACCTCTCCCACCACCTTCCCAGTTGGAACAGTGAGTTCTCTGTGAAAGCTTCAGCAAATGATGACAAGAAGGAGAGTTCTCAGGGAGAGCAGCTGAGCTTTAATGCCAGTAAAACTCTTCCAAATGTAAAACACATTTGAAAATCTAAATGGGTGCCCCCGAAACCACATCAATAGAACCTTTAATGATCTTCAGAACCGGCCTTTTTTCTTCCAGTCAGTAGGAAGATTGTTTCAAATCTGTTTGTGCCTGAAGCACTTTTGATTGTGACAGTCTTCTCATTCATGGGCTAAACATGGCGTCCCACTGGAAGTGCCATCCAGGTTCACAGCAATACAGTATGATATGAAAGTGTAAACAGAAGTCGGAACTGCATTTCTCCTCTGAGATAACAAGTGCAACTAGATTTTCAGACCGCATATTATGCCATAAAAATAAAGGAGAAAGAAAAGTAAGACCTTCTCTCTGTCAGTTGCCAGTGCATGGGAATGAAACTTACCAGGTCAAAATGGAGCCTCAATCCTGGCTCCTGATCACTTTACAATTTTCCATACGTCAAGTAGATACTAACATCAATCTGAATTTCCTTTCGATTTCTGTGATTAGATAATCATAATTGATTAAATAAAGATATCTTTAATCTGGCTTAGTTTTGTTCTATTAAATCTATGGCCCCAAATAAGGACTCGGACATATCTAATTACTGGGATCCCCAGTATATGCAGTAAGATTTAAGATGTCTGTAGTCCTGTTCCTCTTAGTAATAGGCTGACTGGTAAAATAACTCTAGTTTTCCATATAGACAGATATACTCTATCCTCATTATAGAACTATTTTCAAAAGCCAAGGGTATTGAAAGTTATAACAGTAATGTCAGCCCTCATGATTAAATCATGAGGCACATGAGTTTCCGTTTAAATTTGATGTTCTCATGATCTCAATATTTTTCATGCAAATCTTGTTATTTCTGCATCCTTTCACACTCCAGCTTAAATTGCTTGTCAATCGCCTTGCTTTTCTTGAGTGCAGCACTTCTGAGCTTCTCCAATACGATTTTATATATCTATTTATATCTACTTCTTTAGTATATTTTCCCTTAAAGAAGACACTGGTAGAGCATTCCAAATCACATTTAATGAAGTCTTTTGAATTGGGAACAGTGACTTTGGAGGCCAAAGAAGATGAGGCAAGAGGATTCGTTTGGCTAGCAGTTAGGTGCAGAAGAAATGTAGGTTAGGAGAAGAGGCTCTTCTACATTTTAATATTTATAAAATTTCTAAATGTTATAACCAGAGTGCTTACACTGGGGTTGATTAAAGCAAGGGCAAAGCCTCAGACTAGCAGAAAGAAATAGGAAGTTTATTGTAAGGTTGGTTAACAAAAAGGATGTTTAAAGGCACTCTCACAAAATAACCTTGATAAGTCAAATTCCTCAGTGTAACCCAGTTTCATAACATATAAGTCCTCAAATTAATATTTTAGGGTTTTTTTCTACTTTTAAATAGAACTTCAGATTTTCATATACTTTGCTAATATCATGATCTCATCTGACCAAATTAATTTAAAGGTAAATGAACAGAGACAAATATTCCTCAGTCATATCAGCTTTACTGCTCTTATTAAATTACAAGGCTTGCACAGGCAGGCACTGGTCCCATATTTCCCCACCTTGTCAGTGCTCCATTCCCTTCTATTCTATAATGTAACGTATCACCATGTATCTTGTAAAATCAGCCCCTCTGCTTGAACAGGCTGGAATGTCACTGATATAACAAGACATGCAATAATGTGCATTCATGTAGTTGAAGACACTTCTAATTGATTATACAATTATTTGCCACACCACTATTCTCCTTGGAATATTGCTTAAGAAAAAAAAAAACTGTTTGAATAATCACATACTGTTTTAGGGATTCCTGATGCCTGCTAATGAATATACCACATAGCTTTATTTTTCAAATATGCTCTCAAATGTGTAACCTACTTATTGCTTTTTCCATGCATTTTTATATTCCAGAGGCTCCTCTAGTGACAGAACATGTTCAATCATTACTTCTCTTTCGTGGAATCAATTACCTCCTGATAGATTCTCTTTCCAACTTTAAAATTGCATTTAAAAACTCATCTCTTTTCTGAATTCTAATTGGGTGTACTTTGAACTCAGATTCTTTTAGTGAATATTTGTTTATGAATCTTTCTGTGATTTAAAGGGCTCAGCAACACATTTCAGGATGGAGAATAACATTTGACAGATAATACTCAATGCCTTTGGGAAATTATAAGACAAAGTTTTTATTTTCAAAAGAAAAGCCAAAACATAAACCCAATGAAGTTAAAATCGAGAAGTAATTACATACTTTAAACATATTTGTTTTGCTCATTTGATTTGTTTAAAGATATGGTTTAGGCTCTAAAAAGTAGAATTGTTTGTGGTTCTCTCCTCTTATATGCAAAATCACAGTAGTAGGTCATTTATACTCCTTCATCACAAATCAAACCATCACCTTTCAGGTGGTTATTATTCAGCATACTTATCAATTTACAACACAAACAAGAAATGAAACAGTAAGAAAAATATCTTTCTGAGTAATTATAGTACTAACATAAAATACATTCACGTACAAACAATATTATTCATGAACCTAAATCACTTGTTTATACTAAGGCAGGAAGAATAGGGATTAAATTAGGGTACTATAATCACAGAATACACATTCAGAAGGAAATAACTAAAACTGACCTTGAGTCATAAATAATAGCAAAATCCAACTATGAGATGGAATTTTTTAGTTTTACTTTTCGAATGAGAAATATGAAAAAATTACCTATAAGAATTTATGTAATTAATTGAGAACAGAAATAGAACAGAGTTTGGAACCTAGATATAATATACTTCAAAACTATTTGTATTTCTTCTCAAATGGCACCCAATCTCATCATAAAATCTGTAAAAATGCTTTGGATTTAAAACATGTGTAGTTCTATTTATATAAGAAACACTAGAATTTTGATTAGAGCCATTACTTTCATTTAAAATTAACTCTTACCAATTACTTAATTGATTTTGCTTAGTCCCCAATAGGAGATATTGAATAGATGAATACAGTGAATATATTAATTCTCAATACAGGTCTGACAATCTCCTATATGCCCAAATCACAGAAGTCACACAATGGCATTCATTGGAAATTTATGCAGGCCTTTATTCCAAAGTCCAGCATTCTGGAGGACTTAACACCATTATTAATAGTGGCAAAATCCAACTGGAGAAGCCAAATAGTTAACAAAAAAAGTCCAAATGCCTTTAAATTCAGTCAGCGGAAGGTACACAAAGCTTTAAAGGCAGGTTCATAAAATTCAGCCCCTGGTCTTGTTCTACTTGTCTGGCCAGTGTTTTTCAAAACATAAGTTCAATGTGGTTATGTTTTGAAGTGTTCGTTTCATTCACAGGCTTTATAACACACATATCACACCCTAAGCCTACCTGGCTCATTTATATTAACTTCTTATGTTTGAATTAAAATTTCTTTGAAATACATATATATATATATAATATATATTTTTTTTTTTTGTTTTTTTGGTGAGACAGGGTCTCCCTGTAGCTCTGGCTGTCCTGGAACTCACTCTGTAGACCAGACTGGCCTCAAGCTCAGAGAGATCCGCTTGCCTCTGCCTCCCAAGTGCTAGGATTAAAGGCGTGTGCCACCACGCCCAGCATTTATTTATTTCTGTATGTGTATCAATGTACTGTCTGCATGCAAGTCTGTGCACCCGTGTTGTGCAATGCCGCGGAGGTCAGAAGAGGGTTTCTGATTCCCCTGGAAATGGAGTTCTCCTGGAATTGGAGTTTCAGACGGTTCTCGGCCGCCATGCGGGTGCTGGGGATTGAACCCGGGTCCTCTGTAAGAGCAGTCGGCGCTCTTAACCACTAGGCCATCTCTCCAGCCCCTTGAATATATTTTTAATTTGAGAATTTCATCCATTTACACAATGTTTTCTAATCAAATCCGCCTCCACTGCCTATTGCCTACCTATTTCCATACCTCTTCTCCTCATTTCTTCCCCCAACTTCATGTACTCTTTTTCGTAACTCACTGAGTCCACATAGTACTGCCACAATGTGCATGGGCATAGAGTCACCTGATGGGGCATACGGAATCTAGCAGAGGCCACATCCCTGAAGAAAACTGACTTTCTTTCTCCAGCAGCCATCAACTGAGAATAGCCCCTCAGGCAGTGGTGGGATTTCATGAGACCCCCCACCATCCATGCTGGTATTTTGGTTGGCTTAATCTTGTGTAGGCCTTACAGAAGTAGTCACAGCTGCTGTGATTTCTTGTGTTCAATGGCCCTATCGTATTGGAAAGCACTCTCCAAATCATTGGTCCTCTACAACCTCTGGCTCCCTTATAATCATTTCATCCTCCTTTCTTTTTTAATTTTAATTTTAAATTTTCTATCCTCCTTTCTGAGATGATCCCTGAGGCTTGGTGGGAGAGGGTGTGATACAAATGTCACATTTAAGGCTGATCAGTCCATAGGCACGAATTCTATGCACTTTGGCCAGTCGTGGGTCTCTTTATTAATTGTCATCTATTGCAAAAGAATCATCTCTGATGGGGATTGTGAGCTACACTAAGCATTTAGATGGCAGTTGTTACTATATTTAGCAGAACAATAGTAGTAAGTTCACCCTAAGGGTCTATCACCTCCCACCACATACTGGGCCAGTTATCAATACCAGGTATGGGTTTTGTCTTACGGAGAGGGACTTTGATCCAACCTGAGAGGTTGATTATTCCCAAAACATTCATGCCACTCTTGCATCAATTGACATATTTTTGCAAGGCCTGTGATTACTGTAGCTCTCATGAGTTTACAGCTGGGTAGGTGAGTTGATGCCTTTTCTACCTCCACAGCATGCATAGCATTTTCTGGCACTATGAAAGCTACCTAGTAGGGTTGAAACTTTCCAGGTTAGTACTAGCTTGATTTCTCCACTTTCCTATAATTCAACTATGTGGTGTCTTTAGCAACAATGTCAAACAATTTAGATCTAGTAGATAACAAGTGTAATGATAATAGCTTATATTGTGGATCTGAGATCTCCTGAGTCCAGCAGAAGGAAGAGCAGGAGACAGGTAGGAACTGGGTGCCTCAGCAGAGCTGATTGTTGATCCCTTGGTCCACCTGTCTTTGGCTTGATTGGCGTTTGTGGCTGTGGGGTTGGAGTTATCCTCCCAGCTGGGATTAAAGGTGCAGTCTTTGGCTTGATTGGATTTTGTGGCTGTGGAGGGGGGGTTATCCTCCCAGCCGGTATTATAGGTGGGCTTGTATGACTCTTGAGATATGAGATCTTCTGAGCCCAGCGGAAGGTACCCCCCCCC